>OX596010.1:3751787-4127882 GCA_951394025.1 Heteromyza rotundicornis | reverse complement strand
ACACATTACGCGTCGCTCGTATGTTGCACGTTAATTGCTCTGTGCGGCAGGACTGCTGCATTACTGCGTTGCTCCGCTGGCACAGACAGGAAGCGAAGCTTTTTCTAATCATTAACACAATTGTGAGCTGATGTAGAAATTACTTTAAATTAGAAATGTCCGTCACACATACGCGATTTGGCTTCTGTTGCTTTCGAACGTATGCGAGGTGTGGAGCACAGTGGGACAATATTTTCTGATTGAATTTCACTTTTTAATGAGAAGCGAACAAATGCACTTTTAGAGTTCGTTTTGAAGTGAAATTGTAACTAAACAATGGAAAAAAACCCTCTCGATATCTAGAACGTAGAAATTTCATTCAGATGCCAGAACATGCACCCTTCAGTCCGATTTTGTAAATATTTTGATAAAACCTCTTGGTATAAATTGGAAATTCGTTTGACAGTTTCCAGTTGGAGTTTGAGCGGTCAGTTTGTAAGACTACTTTTATTACCTGGCTGAGTTATCTTCGAAATCCATCAGTAGTACATGCCTGGACCAATGTAGCTCAAATGAGCCCATCAATTGTGCTCCAACCAAAAACCTAATTTAACGGAAAAGAAGTCAAAGAAAGTTTGGTGCTTACTTGCTGACTATACTTAAGGGTCTATAGTTCAATAAAAACCAATTGAAATATTTCCAAAGCTTATACTAATAGGCGCTTGTTCGTTGGTGAGTTTCTTTCCCTAAGGGTCACCTTACGAAGCTTAGCATTACAAACGAAGCTCCGTTCGGATCTACTTTCAATGAGGATCATTCTCCTTTTTGGCCAAGGTAAATTTATATCACGCATTCAATATACCTTCTGAAACCTCGAACTTCTACACAGTGCGAATCTTCGGTAAGAGGCGTTCAGTTTCTTAGAGGATTGATTTCACACGTCCAATCAAAGTTGAAATCCACTAAGTGCTTAAGAAAACCTACGCAGTTGGTGAAATCCAATTGCATGTCTGACTGTTCATAATTTACAGTAGTCATCAGTGAATCTAGAGATGAACTCGTGGCTTAAGTCATGGCGAGTCGGATGTGAAAAATTGTAACTTTAGACTAAAGCTTCGACCCCACTGTGCCCATTTAAATAAGAAGCAATTTATATGCGTTTATATACGAAACATGGCGAAACTATTGCTGCCATCTGTACGCTACGCGCTACTACTCACAGCAAAGTTGCCATAATAGTTTTGCCAATAGTTTAAAACCATTTACATGCACTCAGTTTATACATAGATTTACTTGCTTATGCGAGAATACATGCGTATGTAGGTGTGTGTGTGTGTGTGTGTGTTTATAAAATGTGTACATATATAAATTTGGCTACTACATATTTGCTCGTAAGCAGATATGTATATGATATTGTATGTAAAACATTGCATTTGCAAGTGTTTTACTATTGTTGTTGTTGGTGTTGTTTGTGTTGTTGGTGTTGTTTATGATAATGAGTATTCGCTCATTTGCGCCACATTAATATAGCCATCTCGCTTATGTAGGATGGTCCTACTTGCCCCAGTCGATTCAACTACGCTCAACTATTGTTCAACCGAGGCCGACTGCCGCAGCTGCTGCCGCTGCTACTGTTGATAATGATGCAAAATTTATGTATTTTGTATAGAAAATAAAACCTGATTTTCTGCTCGAATGAGTGAAACGTCCGAGGAAGGGGTTAAACGTACACCACCCCATTTCTGGGTTGGACTTTTCCCAACCACATTTTCTACATTTTCCACATTTTATTTGAAATTTACTTAAAATTTCCATATAAGCGAGAGACTTTAATTTGCCTGACTGACCCAACTCCCACTTGCGCTTGACCAGCAACACAACGACGACGACGACGACGACAGCGACGGCAGCAATGGTGGTGGTGTTGGGCACAGTAGTAGTCGTCCGTTGTCGTCGGTGGTGACCCCTTTGTTACGCACTTTTGGCAGGCATTAAAAATGACTTTTAAATGTTCGCATCCGTTCGCGCGCGGCCTCATTTCCCGGTGTACAGGGTGCACTTCCGCTTCGATGTGTAACGCAACGAAATGGTCGTTCGGTGGGCCGCCACGTCGGATGGTCTCGGTCAGTCGGATGTGTTATGGTGGAGGACCACCAAACCAAAGCATACGAAAAAACAAACCGAACCAAAGCCAACAGCAGTTAAACATTCAAGGCAGGGCAAGTGCCGTCCAACTTGTTTATTCTGCATTTTGCAACCAAATAATGAAAATTCGAATTTCTGGCGAGAATATGGTTGCGTTTCCGGATCCGGATTTAACACACGATATGCTCAGCAGCAGCAGCAGCAGCAAAAAGCAGTAGCGCGCAAACCAAACGAGTGAGCACAACGAGAAAGAGTTGAAATTCGTCTGCAAAGTGCTCCCCCGCCTCCCGTTAATCTCCGGCTTGGTTGTTCGCCATTCGTCCTCTTTTGCAGACATTTCTCCAGCTCAATTCCGTTTCAATTCAACTCAAGCGGCCGCCCGTCCCCCGAGCCGTCCGTCCGACAAGCCGTTTTTGAATTTGCTACTCGTATGTGTTTTGTGGAAGTTTTCGAAAATTTCCGCATGAAATTCGGTTGAAAACGTTTGTTATCATTTGAATTTGTGCCGTTGTGCGGGTTTAAGCCGTTCGTGCGTCCACCGGAACTTGTGAACACCAGTCGGAGGTGTTTGTCGTCGTCGTGTTGCGCGCACTGCCTTCAGCTCTGTTCTGTACTGATTTTCGTGGGAAATGCATTTTGCGTGTGGCGTTTAGCTCCAGCTCCCTTGGATGTTTCGCGGTTCGCATGTGTCACTTTGCATTCTGACCACTAACTTGGCGGCCGCGTTTCCGGAGTTCGTCGGATCACGAAATTTGCGTAATTTAAACTTGGACGTTTTCTGCGTTGTGTGGACGCGCTCTTTTCGGGGGGCGGCGTAATAAAGCGAGTGAAACCATTTTTTTCGCGAAAAACGAGCGTGGCATTTTTATGAAAATAACTGCAGTTGAAAGGAAATTTTCTTTTGTAAATTTCCTAAAAAATTAGTGCGATTTGCAACAAAAATATTAAAAAATTACTAAGATATTCTCCATATAGAAAGTGTATTCAAACAGCGTTTGAAAGATTGCAGTGAATAAGAAATAATTAAAATATTGAGAAAAAAAGAAAGAAAAATAAAATCACTTGCAATTAAACTTAGATTTTGGATAACCAACGGAACTTCAACTTCAACATTTTTCCGATGTACTTGTAAGAATTTCCATTCCAATAATATTATATGTAAGTTTGTGACTCCCAAAACTCGTATTATAATCAAAAGACACAGGGATTTAATTTTAGAAATTGTTTTAATAATTAAATGCTCGGAAGCCCAAGAAGACAATTATCTCAAATTGATGAGATGAAATGTACCCAAAAAAATAGTTGAAATTCGTTAATATTTCGAGAAATACGGGGAATTCAAATTACTCGTGAGAAAATAGGAGCACCACTGAGTGAACAAAATATAATATTTTTGTCAATGGATCACCTTTTTACTCGGATAACTCGTATTTCTCGAAATGGATAGCAAAGTAATAAATACTTTTTAATAATGAAACAATTTAAAACGGAAGAAAATTAATAATCTTAAAATAAGGAACAGATTTTCATTTCATAACACGGCTCAACACGAATGTTCTGTCTGGGTTTCTAAATGCGTGATTCTTATTTCTCTCACCTCTAAAAGTTATGAGATGCGTTTTCATAAAAGTTATTGATAGCGCGTTCCAAAAATCTGGATAAAATCTCGCTCTATATCATCGACACTATATCATTGCCCATCCATTTCTGAAAAAAACCATTCCTACATACAGACAGACAGTAAGAAGGATATACCAATATTTTGGAAGATTGATATTGATAAATATATTATTTAATATTATACTTTTGGGCAAATTACCAGCTTTACATCAAAGAAATCAGTGGAGAAAGAGATATTTGGTTGGGGTTCTTAGTAGACACATTGGGCCTCCTTCTTTCAAGAAAGAATAGCAAATGCAGCAATGATTTGTGTTGCCATCGATATTCAAATTTGGTTCTTTCCAAATTCACCAGTAAAATGGGAATACATTTACTAATTTTTTTCTGAGATGAATTTTAAGAAATCACGTGTGAAATGAGTTTATTGGATCAGGTGGTATGGAAACTGATATGCAAAATAATTTATTAAAATAATAAATGACTATTCGATATGCTGAATTTGCTCAAATCAGATTGGCACATCCATTACTGATAAACATCATACACGAACATCATTTTGACTGACTTTTTTGATAGATCCCGAAATGTTATACCATTTCCAATTCACAAACATTCAAAAATATATGCAAAAGGTGCGCCAAGTGTTGAATTAAGTTTCGAATCGGCTATATTCCCTAATTACAACAGTGTTAAAAGTGTAAAAGTGTACTAAATTGATACAAAGTGAACTGCATTTTTGTATTCATTTTTATATAAATGAAATACATTTGGTTAATTAAGAGTCATTGTCTTCATTTAAAATATTTGCCATCGTGCTGAGTGATAACTTGTATTCACAATAGACGCTTTTCCATAGGATATTGAACGTTAACTGGTCGTTTATTACCATTACACGCACTGTGAAATCGGACCTAAATCGGACATCGTGCATTTCTACAAAAGTGTACGGAAAATACAGCCAGAGCACTGAATTACATAATATGATTTCGAAAACTTATGCTGCCACCGCCTCATTCTAATTTGAGGTTCTTGTATTTACTAACTTTGATATAACTGCGCATTGGATTTAGGACCAGGGGGCGTATGAGCGATAATTTTGTACAGGTTGCCTAAATTGTTATAAATTTAAGAAAGAGGAAAATCACATTATTCTGGTTTACGATTCTTTTACATGTGCTTGCTTATAAGCAAGAAGACTTTATTTACTAGTACGTGTTTAACATAACCACTTGATAGACTTTCGGAAAATATAAAAAATGAATTAACTTAAATCAATTATTGCGATTGCAGGTGCCTCGGCATTCACAACAAAAAAAAAACCATTCGTTGTTTGGACATTGTTATGGTGCATTTTTAAAAGTACACAAATACTTTGTGAAATCGCTCTTTATTTACAATTGAGCACAACAAATGCGTTGCATTTGCATTTGTTTGGATGGCAGACACAATAATAACAAAAACAGTAAAAACAACGGCAACAACAATATGAAACCTTGAAAAATCATTGGTGAACCGCACTTATTTACCACAAGTTTCACCACGGAATTGATAATTCAACGGTTTACCAGCTAACAGAAAAAAGTGCACATAACACCAACAAAAAAAAACTGCAACTGCGAAATATAAAAACGCCGCGCATAAACAACAAATACAGTTATACTTTTTTTTTGCCTCTTCCCATCAACGTTTTGGTACATTTTTTAAGTGGTCAACCAACTCGAGCGACCACAAATACAACAACAACAAAATGAGCAACAAAACCTACGAGAATTGCGGCCTCAAAGTTTACAAATGGGGCTTCAGACATTTTGGCGTGGGCCTCAAAGTAGGCAGCCCCCCTCCCTTCAATAACAAGCAATTAAAAATATTTGTTCTTCCTTTTTTTTCATTTGCAATTCTTCAATCAAATCAGATTGTGCACGCAACAAATCCATTTGCCCATGCACGATGCGATAAAGTGCATTCAAACGTTTTGGCAGCCATTTTTATTTTTTGTTTGTTTGTTTGTCAACGTTTTTGTATTTGTTTCGCGGCATTTTCGAGTGTTTATTTTTAATTTCGCGGTGGCGTGTTTTTCCGAAATTGGCCAATTTGCGTTCGTTCGCTGTATGCAGGGGGGGGGGACAGCTAGAGCCGAGAATTGCATGTGGCAAATGTTGGACGCACACAGGAAAAAAAAAACAGAAATAAAACGGGAGTGTTCACCAATTTTCAGTGGTGCCAACAAGCCACAAAAGTGGCTTTCAATTGTGGCCAGTGAGTCGCGTGCGATGTGTCGATGGGGTCGATGTGGAGCACGATTTGGGAAATTGGAATCGGTTGTTTCGATTTGGGCTTTGCAACGAATAAATTTCAAAATTAATTGAATATTTCATTTTTCTCAATTCCTCCTCTCTTGCAGTTTTGTTAATTGCTCCTTTCGTCTCATTAAAAATAGCTCATTCACGCAAGCTTCAGAAATCCGGAACTTGCATTGTAGACGCACACAAGTGCATGGGCCGCTCTGTCCGTTGCGTGTTTTAAATTTATCGATTTAAATTAAAAACAATCCAACAAAAAAGCGAAAAAAAATAAAATAAAAACAAAGAGGAAACTCATTTTCGGCTTTCGTCGTCGTCATGCAGGCAGAAATTGCAAAAAGGAAAAATCTCATTTATTTTTACGCGCATTTTTGCCATTTTTCACATACGCACTTTTTTCCATTCGTTTCACATTGGCTACATTGGCAGTTTGGTACATTTTAATTTAAACTTTTCTATATATGTACATTAAATTCTGCACTCTCACTTGAATGTATTAAAATTCGTATTCGCAACATTTTGGAAAAGCTGGAAAATCTTTTGTGGAAAATTGAATGGACACCAGTGAACATTTCATAAATTTGTAAAATAGTGTTAAATAAAACCATGCACAAATTTCATTACACGACTTGCGATTCAATAATAATATTTGTGTGATTTGTGATTCGGATTATTTTCACATCCTAATGTCAACTTTGAAGTTTAAGAGAGATCTGCCCAATATACATATGCGTTGTTACAAGACAACTGCTGATTATTTTCTCTTGCATTTTTAATTTAGGTTCCATGATCGTACTTATTTCGAAGCTATAAACAAAGCAAAGGCTTCAATCTAAAATTAAAAAAGGAGTTTTCGACTTTGATATGGGGTAGAGCGATTTTGGATTCAAAATCTTGGAAAATTATTTTAAGAAAGAAAAAAAACCTGGGTCGCGAAAAAAAGCCCTTCATATTTGTATACCTTACCCTAAAAATGTTTGCCCCCAGTTCTGGATTTACCTACGGCACAAACTTTTCATTTAGTATGGGTGCATAATTGAACTATGTTTTTCAGAATGGTGGTGCACAAGCTGCTCAGAGATCTAGCTTGGACGTATACCTGAATGATTTGATTCAATAATCGCTTACAGACGTAGTTATTTTCTCAAAATGGAATTTAAATTTTGTAGTTGTGATTTAATTAAATTCAGATTTTATTGAGCTCCAATTTTTCCCCTTATAGAGGCGTCTTGGATTAACAAAGATTGCCGAAAGAGTGCTGATGAGGATTTTGTGGCAAAAATCCGAAACAGCTGTACACTCTGCCAAGGCTCGTTTTAGCTTGTTGTTGTGACAACCTATTTTGCCAAAATAATTTTTTGGTAACAATGAGCTATAGCCCAAAAATAAATAATAAATAGTTGTGATATAATTTAAAAATGTCACTTTCTCGAAATCGAACGCTTTATATATTATCATTTTAACAGGCTCTTTCTCACTTCTTTTTATGACGGGGCTAAGACAATTGAAATGTAATTTTTTTTTTTTATTTTTTTTTTTATTTTTCATGCAAGCCCATAATTTCTTTAAATCTTGAGAAAAACCAAACATTCTTCAAAACAAGGCAAAGCTCTTGTTAACATTTCTATCAACTCAATGATGAGTGCACACAGTTTTTTTAACATTATTTTATATTTTGTTTTCAATTCGACTTAGTGCGCATTAAGTACGTATATGTACTATCGACGTATATATACGTCGATTCATAATTAAAATGCACTCAGTACCAGAGTATCTTCGTTTGGGTATTGCAATTTGCAACATAAGTAGTCTTCCATTCCACTTCCTGTATTACTTCTGGAAAATATGTTTTTTCAACATAAGATGGTTTGTAGTGGTTTCTGAAATGGGCAGCATTACTAGACCTTAAGCATAATTTTGTACAATTCAGTGGTACTGCAACCTTTTCCCATATATTACCATCAAACGTGGTCGATTGATGTTAATATATCGTTTGTTATGAGTATTTGGCGTGAACAAATTTAAATTTTATAATTTGCGATTACTTTTTTTTTTAAATCTGTATTGTTTCTCGTAAATGTTTGGATTATGAAAATGAAGTGGACGTTCGGCAAATCCCGACATTAAACTGTCTATAATTAAAATTAACTGCCATTACATTTTGCAGCGAAACATATAAATAAAAAAAATCCTTTACACATTTTTACTTACACTAATTAATAAATAAAAAAAAACCATCCCCCCCGTCACATGCACGCACACACGCACTTATTACACTCGGTCCAAAATAACTGCAACTGCGAGTTAATTTGTCGCATTAATGAGTCCACGCCGACATTATCGAACGGCTACGAGTTTCGAGAGCATATTTTGCGAAAGGCGAGCCGAGTCGAGCCGGGCGTTTATTAATTTTGCAACATGACAAAATTAACAACAACACGAGCGCACATTAATCGCCAGTGATGATAAACCACTGCCGCTGTCCCCAGTAAAGCTCCCACGCGTATGACGACCAATTTTTATTTGGCATATGTTGCATGGGACAGTGTTGCCAGCGACACGCACAATTAATAAGAATTACAAGTTATCCAGCGACGGCCGAGGGAGCACACCGAATGTCCACCATCCGCCGTCCACACGAACTGCTGCTAATGACTTAATAAATCATCGTTGGGGCCAATTGTGCGCCCGATCTGGCAACGTTGCTACCGGGCAATCGGGCCAAATACATAATTCAATAAAAATCCACAAATTCCCTTAATCCTTCATATTCATTACAATGAGTCCGAAACATGGCCCGCGGATGCATCGCACCGAATCGAACTGGCCTGCCAGCCGTCGCTTACACCGTCAATTAAATCCACTTAAAAAGTGCGCGGACTCATTGGCCATTTGTTGTTGTTGTAATTGTACTTTGTGTATTGTTCGTCTGGCCGCCATTGTTGTTAGTGTAGTTAGTGTTGTTGTTGTTGTTGGTAGTTTATTAACACAAACGACCGCCAGGTGGCGTGTTGAGCAAAGCGTTTCTTATGTAAGTTTGTGGCCAGCAAAAAGTAGGACGCACAAGCACGACCTGGACATGAACACGGAATGTAACACACACACACACACACACGCACAACAAAAGCTGCCGATAATGAACGGAATTAATCCGCAACTTAAATATGTCGCTGTTGGCTTAAATCCTTTTTAAAATTTTTTTTCTTTTTTTTTTGTTGGTTTTTTGTTAAATTTACGTTTTGTGCGAGCGATTTTCACGTTACAAAAATTAATTCAATTTGTTGCGGTCGCGTTAATGGCAGCGAAACAAAATCGAAAAATGACTACAAAAAAAACTCCCTCGAATACAAAATGAATGTGACCAAAAGGATAATGACTCGGCGATAACTTAATTTGTTTTCTTTTGCTTAAACGAGAGCAGAAGTTAAACAAGTATTTCTGTACGGAATAGTAAGCGCGATGAGTGTAGCTGAGAAGACACTGTGAATGAACAATTTTCATCCAAAGCAACAATTCTCCAAGACAAAATGCATCTCACATTTGGCAAGGAAATATGAAATGGCCAGAGATTCATACAAAAATGTCCCGACACTAATTGCTCACACTGACAACCAATTATTTCATTCGTAACCCTTTGGACAAGTGACCGACAATTTCCCGTATACGCGTGGCCACAAAATTCGACCAACCAAAAAGTACACCCATCTTCCATCGAGCAAATGACCAAAAGGAAACAGTGAAAAAAGTTAAGCCCCAAGTAAAGCGCAAAAAATTGGTGGCCTCAATGTCGGCCTCAGAAATCGGAATGGAACCGAAAAAAGAGAAAAAAAGACAGAAACCGAAAAACACACACAGACGCATTGTCAACAAGTTTGGCAGCTCATAACTGCACTTCGTGGGCCACAAGTGCATTCGCACAGCAACAACAGCGGCAAAAGGAAAAACAACAACAATGGAAAAGAAGAAAAAAGCCCCTTTGCCCACACACACACACACACTCAAACAGGATAACGGCGGCTTGCAGTTGTTTGCATTTTATTTGCCACGAAAAATTACCGAAAAATCGAAGAAAACGAAACAAAACGCGAGCGAGCGAAAAAAGGAAGTATAACATGCGAGGATATGACATGATGGGGTCCACCGTTCGGCTGCAGAGGCACTTTTCACACGTACGCGCTTCCGCAGAGTGTATGAATCAATTTGCGTTCGCCGCAGCGGAGTTGCAATTTTTCAGCGATTGCGGCTGAAAGTGGGTGCCAGGGGGGGGGGATGCATGTTTGGCGCATAGCATATGCTTGCGAACACGAAGCGCAGATTTTATTGATTTTTTTTGGGCATTTTTCGCCGTTGTACCGTTTCCCAGTTGGCATTGTTTTAATGCATTTTTCACAACTTTGTTGACTTTGTGTGTGTTTGCGTGTGTGTGCGGCAGAAATATGAAAAAGAAAGAAGCGGAAACCCAGCAACTGGCCAACGCGCTTCCGCAATATCCGTCCGTCCGAATGTTCGTGCGTTGTTGTGCCTGATGTTGGTTGTCGTTGCCTTTGCCATTCACCTCTCATTTCCCACTCCATCTGAACTGTGAACTCGTTTGTCGCCGTTGCTGCTGTTGCTGTTGCTGTTGCTGCTGATGATGATGAGCATGATGAAGCAACAACTTCTGCGGTTCCTGGCCCAAAACCCCAAAAGTGTTGTTGCGATTGTTGTTCTTGTTGTTGCTTCAGTGAATGCGATGTTTTTTGTTTTATTCGCAATTGTTGTTTTCATTTTTCTCTTGTTTTCCGTGCATTTTTCATGCTGCCAGTTGTTCTTTTTCTTGTTGTTGTAGTTGTTTGTATTGCCTGTACTTCGCGCTCAACCACATTTGGTTGCTGATTTCTGGTTTTTGCAATTTTTTCACTGTTGCCACTGCCGCTGCGTATTGCCGTTGTTATTGTTGTTGCCTGTTGTTGTTTATTTTACGTTTTTACATTTTCACAGTGTAATTGTAATTGTGTTGGTTTGTCATATTTTTGTCGTTTGCACATTGTTGACATATTTTAAGGCAGAGGCGTGCGAAAGTCGCAAATGTTCGCTGACGGCGGTAATAAAGTCGATTGTGCAACGACGAGTTGCAGCAATTAAGAGATTTTGATTGATGGCCGTCGATGGGGAAAGAAGAGTTTTTAATTGCATTTTAATCATTTTATGTATCCTCTCAGAGATTTACCTTTCAATTGAACTTACGAGAACTGTAAATTTAACTTACAGATCTATTAGTGAACAAAAGTATTTAGATTTTTTCATTTATAAAAGGTTGAACGAACTGAAAATGCTCGAGTATTTAAGGTGAATAAACTAGTAAGTGCTTACTTACTTCAACGTATACATTTATGGCTTTAAAATGACTCTTCAGATTTTAATTATTTGCATTTAAATCTGGTCTGTTAGGATTTTGTACCTATAGACACAAACAATAGAATTCCAGAGCCCTCGATTTTACTCGGTGTCTTCGTTGGTTGAGTCCAAAAAAAGTTTCTTTCCGATCTTACTTTTCGATCGCTGTCGATCGGCTCCTGTCCAGCGCTGGTGTTATAGGAATACCTTGTTGGGATCATTCTTCCTGAACAGCCTCTGAGACTTATCAAAATATAGAGTATACATAGGTTCATCACGCCCAGAAAACCCGTTGTGCATGGTTGCAGCTCTGCCTCGGCCATCGTCTGTTCTCTGTTTTCGAAACATATACTTTCGGATGCCCCAATCTCGGTATCTGATTTTACGTTTGAAAGTATTTGGATTTTCTGACTTGAATATTAAGTGAATGGTAAGGTCAGTTAACCTACCTCATTCTTCTCTCTTGTTTTCTTACAGTTTCAAGTCCCGCATTGCGAAAATTACTTATAGAGTTTTATTGTACATACAATCGCTACTTAAAGCAATTTATGTTGCACTTGAGCTTCAAATAAGCAAATTTTAATCCAATATTAACTCAAAAAATTACTTTTTCCTTAAAATTTTGCAAACTACTTGAAACGATTCCTTTGCTGATCGGATTAGCCTTGAACTAATCCTTTTGCCAAAATAAATTTGTAAAATTCCCCTCGCTTCCATCAATATTAGAATCAATTTCAGCAAAGAATCCATCGAAGTCAGCAGTCTGCCACACATTCTGGCCCCAAAAATCAACAACAACTTATGGCCTACCAATATTATTCCACACAACTTCAATACCACAAAACGTGGTTAGTTTTTGGTAATAACTCAAAATCTGCACTTCTGCCACGGAGGAGAAGACACCAACCTGCAATGAGGCGGAAAAAAGGCAAATCAGAAAGGCGTAGTAGAAGAAAATGGATTTGCAAAGGAGAAACACAACAAAACAAGCAGGAAGTGCTGCAGAACGGCACTGCTTCACCAGAGCCATTCATTATGCCTGTACTAATACCGGGTGCCAAAATAATTCAACACAATTTTCTGGTAAACCCCAAAAAGTGCAAAAAACATCGAGTTTAACAAATTCAGCCTGATTGGAAATGTAACAAGCGGCAGTGGCAGCGACGAGGTAAAAAAAGCACGAAGGAAAAAGCGAACAAACAAGAAAACCTGAACAAAAACACCCTCGATGAGTGCAAACTGACCACACAGCACAGCACAGCACGAAAATGCAATTGGGGAGCTGCTGCTGCTGCTTCGTGTGAGCTCTGAGGCAAGGCGGCACGGCACGTGAGTGTAGTGTCAGTTGTTGTAGTTGCTGAGTGAACGAATGTGCAGATTGAATTGTTGCTGCTGTGTGCATTTCTATACGCGCAAGGGTTAAAAGTACGAAAGTAGCAACAGAATCCCCCCGAGAGAGACCCATTCAATTCCACACACACACACACAGCTACAGGCTACAATGTGAGCATGTGTTTGTACGTAGCACTTTTGCTAATTGAGAGCATACGCTGCGAGTGACGAGTGAGAGAGAGCACGTACAAGTTCAGACTAATTAAAAACGGATGCGGATGTAGATCACACCAATACACTTGTCCGCACACATTGACGCACTTTGCAGACTCATTTGGTTCTGTGCAGACGCTCTCATTCGCTCAATCCGTATGAGTTCATATAAGTTCTCCATGAGTTCGTGTGCGTGTCCGTGTGTGTGGCTTGTTGGTGGGCTTGCTTTGGCGCTTCCACTTCAAAAAAACGCAACACCAAATAAAATCAACACAAATTTTCCACACATCATCACCGACACAACGTAAAAACACACACGACGCACGACTCAAAAAGCAATTCATCTGCGCGTATACCGCAAATGCTGCTGGTTGTTGTTATTGTAGTTCTTCATCTTGGATCCAATGAAATTTGGTTAAAACGCCGCCGCCGTCGCCGCCGCTGCTGCTGCTGTGTCGACCAACCCACAAAAGAATAAAACGCTTCGAATGCCGCCTGATTGTGGCCACGACGCGCGTCGGTGTGGTCTCGGTGATAATAAAGCGGGCAACAGCTCGAAGCGACTCAAGTCAAGTAAAATTAGTGCGTTTTTGCGGTAGAAACAAAAGAAACTGATTCACGTAAGCAGTCAAATTGAACGGAATTGATTGTAATTGAAAGTGCTCCAAAGTGAAATTCTTGGTTGTTGTGCCGTCGGTGGTGGCGCTACTCGCAATAAGTTTAAATTTTTGCCACTTCTGTTGTTAAGCGAGCCGCTGCCAAGTAACAAGAATGTTTTAAATTATTGCGCACCCAAGGTGCAGAAAAGGATTAAAAGTGCTTCATGCTCTGTGAGTATCCAGAAATGGTTCACAAATTGTTCATAAGTAAAACAGGTAAAATTAGTATCAATAATAGTTAAGTGGTTCCCGATATGAAAGTGTTTGAACTACCGTACTTGCATGAACGGAAAACGAAATAGTGCAGAACAGTTCCAGTTACTGGTTCCAATCGGTAAACAATTTTAAAATATTTTTTACACGTGACAAAAATTGTAACGATTTAAAATGTTTTAAAACGATTCTTTAATAAGGATAAGAGATGTGATCGAGTTTTAATTTTGTCTTAATTTTGACTACGATAACGATTGTGGATTTCCATTTCGCTTTTCTTAATTTGCAACAAAATAAATTCTCCGTCATCTACAAAATCTCAATATCACAGCAACTGATATATTCCATGTGATATTTATAATTTTGTTTGCAGTGCCCTAACTAAACCCAAAATAATATTTACACCCAGATCCAGGATTCTAAAAAATTGTTCTTTGTATAAAAAAAATCGGATCTGTTTTTCATTGATGCATGAGGTCGAAGAACCTTTAACTTTTTCCCTGTAAAATCAAGAAAATTCTGCCTTTTAGGGCTGCCAAGATCTGTGGCTTGTTCACGTACAGGCGAGACTTCAAAAAGCGTGGAGAAATAAGTCAGAAGCAATCAAATCGGACGATCTTACCGGCCAATGCAAATCGCCAGTACGAGAAATTAAGCATCCGGGCAATTATGCGAGCACAATATCAATTGTTGCTCGCGCTGTGTACGTAGTCGCTCATTCCTAATGAAATCACACATTCTCTATTCATAAACTTAATACATTTGCCTAAATTTTAACAAATAAACTAAGTTTGTTACAAACGAGGCTTAATTTGAAAGAAGCGTTTTTGCATTTGTGAGAAACTTAAAACGCTTCCATCAAATTACTGTCATTTGTGGTCAACGAGTTCAGTCACTACAAATAAAAGAGTATATTCTCTAAAAAGTACTCTATATTTGCAGCAAAATCACATTAATTCTTTGAGTGTAACATGCGTGCAAAATTATACACCTCGACAATTGTCTCAAATCATTTAAATTTCCGAATGTCTTCCAATTAATTTATACAAACTTGACCTGACCAGACCAACCGGAAAGATCTCTGCCAACCAAAAGTACCACCGATTTTACAATGTTTACTTTAAGGACGCAACTTGTAAACAAAAGGCAGCAAAGGCAACCTTACCTACCGCACGCGCTCGCAACCGATATCAAACGAAGCAGTCGCAATGTGTGTTGTGATAATATAAAGTGCATATTTAGAACGCTTTAATTACCGTAAACAAAAGAAATCGCTCATGCTTCCAAATACGCAACTTCGACAGCGACGGCAATTCAAATTGCATACATATTTAGAACAACATAAAAATTAAAAATGCATAGCCCCAAAAGTCATAAAAACCGAAGGAATCAAAGGCAGGCGGGCGTTCGTTCGTTCGTTTTTCTGTCTGTCTGTCGGCTTCAATGATGAACAACAAACAAATTGCCAAACTGACTTGACATGAGATGAGGGTGGTCCCGTCTAATCTCATCATCTTAAATGATCGTACGGGAGCCTCACATCAAATGTAGACATTCATATTTTACGACACTCACACACACACACACACATGCCAGTATAAGTAAAATGTCAAAATACTCGTGGAAGACTGCGCCACACAAAATGATCGAGGGGCAGATCGTGTCTGTCGGCTTGAGTGTGTGCGTGTCTGTTTGGATTATGGAGCACCTATAAATGTCATAATTAAATTGTTATATGTGCGTAGTAGAACGGATGAGGCAGCAGCCAAGCGCGCAACTGTATTTAATTTAATTTCTTTTGTTTACATTTGAGCGAGTATAAAAGTACACAAGGCCGAAGAGTCTGTGTAGGGTCGGTAAGGCAGTGCGATCGTAGAATGTTCAGCAGATTCCACAGACAAATTATGAAAATATGAAAAATCAAATGGAAATACTTAAGAAGAAGCAGGAGAAAAGTGCTGAAATCTTTTATAAAATAAAATCACTTCAGTTCCAAGCCAATAAGGTCCGATTGTGCAGGGGCAGGACGAAAAGGCTCTGTAAACTCAATTTATTTTCGACTTTAAGTTATTATACCGATTATTAGCACCTCAAAACCACCATTATCTGAAATCAAACTGAAATTTTATCAACTTAACACTTCCCTGAATACACACAAACAATAATTCAGGCAATCGCACTGATGCACACCGGAGCTTTGTTGCGCTTCACAAATCCGTACGAAAGATAAGTGCAATATTGCATTTCCCCAGCAATTAAAATGAATTTTCCGGTTACTTGACACATTACATAATTTGCATTTCCGGTGACGACACTCTCACCGCACCGCACCACATCATACCGAACCGCATCACACCGCCCAATCGACATTCATAGAATTCATAGATTGGGGCACATCAACAGCATCATCATCGTCATCGGCCGAAGCAACAGCAGCAACATCACCCAGGACAAGGACATATCGCACAAAATTTCGTCTCACTTGGGCGTATTTTGCATTTGCGACAAGCAATGTCAACATAAGTTCACTTGCAGCATACAACAAACGCACAAACCGCAGACACATGCATCGATGCGCCCATACCACCGAATATTTTGTGCAACTCTACATGCATTCTGACGCCCGACCCCGCTTCCTGCACCCCTTATCATACGCACACGCACTGCAACAACTTCTATGCATAGAATTTCCCTCAATCATGTGTTGAACCCTAGTGCACGAAGACGATATCCAATGCGTGTCCCACTCCAGGCTACTGTGTCCAAATCACCAAGTTTAACAAATTAAATGACTTCCAGTGCGTACATTGTTTTGACATTCCTCTTAGGCCATGGCTGTGATGAGGTGTGTGAGTGTGTGTGTGCGCGTGTGTGTGTGTGAGGAGTTAAAGTTTGGAGTTTTGGTTCTGAAAATATTGTTGACACTTCAATTGGTTTCGTACTTGCTTCTGAAGAAAATTGGTGTTGATTGCATTGCACTTGCGTGTAATTTCAGTAATTTCAACACACACACACACACACACACGTATCGAAACCTCCTGGCCAGACGGCAATTTCTGTCGCATTTGTCTCATAATGCTCAATTGACAGTTGAACTTTACTCCTGCCCATCGCCCATCGCCCATCGACCGGTGAAATGATGAAATGACGACTTGTCACTTGCAGTGTGCTGCTCGGAGTTGGTATTATTAGGCTGGGGCTTTTGGGTTTGTATGTGGGGCTGACTTTGGTTTAATGGCCGGTTTCCTATGCGAGACATTTTAATGAATTTTCAAACCCAAACACTGTGCAGTGAGTCTGGCCATATCGCAAGTAATTGGCTCGTTTAGGCATTGTGCGAATTTCTGACATTTCATTAATGAGTTGTAGCATGATTTGATTTTGTGGATATAAGAGCTACTGAATAGGAGGAGGAGATTACCCTGCATGATGACTAGAGAATACAATTTGGATTTTATTTTACATTCATTCTATTATATTCTGTCATTGTTTGTTTGGTCCCTTCTTAGTCTACGTTTTCAAAAATACATCTTCCTTGGCAAACGTTTTTCATGTCTGATTTCACTTCTCGATTCGGTTTACCTCAATGAAGTCACCTTAATCCGATAATTACTTTGCCTGAAATTGATTCAATTCAATGCAAATTCCCACTGAAACCTCAACGCACGCATCGGAACATCTTTAAACTGTAATCTTTCAATTTGCCACAGAATCCAATCAACACGTTTAAACCAGAAAACCCGAAAAATGTTAAACGTTTACTCCGCAAAAATACCACAGCCAACGCCACATTCACAGCACAAGTGTGTGCTGCTAAAACCCGAGTTTACGCACAACGCAAAGTGATTCATCTTCTAAACAACAAGCAGCCGAACTACAGCAACAACAACAACTGAGTGCAACAGCAGCAACCGTACAGACTTATTATGGCACTTTAAGCTCAAAAATAACACCCGAAAAACTAACTTATGCGTAGCCGCACACAAATCCACAGTAATCAGCAAACGAAAACATAAATTGCATTTCCGGGCTTAAAGGAAAGTGCATTTCCGTTAGACGGACCCCATTCAGGCCATTTCTCCTCAAACTTGCGAAATTGCATTTGCCAATGCACGTCCAAGCGAAAAATGGCAAAGATGCAGTTTTGTGTGTGTGTGTGTGTGTGTGTGAGAGTGTGTGCGGCGGAGTCACACAGCCCAAATATTATTGCAACTGACATGTCACCTAGGCGGCCATAAGCGGCAGCACATGCGGTGACGACATGATGCGGCACGCCTTTTAGCTGTTTGCCGTTTGTCAATGCTGACCGGGCCATGTCTCAAGCGCTGCTTTTATTTTGCACACGACCCACGACCACGATGATGATAACGTAGGCGTTGATGACCCGACCAACCAACCGATCGACCAACCGACCGACCGATGGTGGCCATGGTAAAAACAAGTGACAGGCAAAACCTCGAATTGACCAAAAGTCTAGTTGCTTTTGGCATCCGGTTTGTGGGTTTTTCGTTGCCCAGAGGCGAGTGCATTAAACGTGCTCAAACATCATCATCGTCATCATTAACACGGCCAGCGGAAGCATCAACAGCAAACCAAACAGCCAACGATGGCAACAACAACAATAGCAACAACAGCAGCAGTCGTCCTACCACCAACGTTCCGGTCGCAATGCATGTGAAATGCAACTCTGAAGTTGACCAAGAAATACTGCAATTACGACGCTTAAAAGTGCGTGTGCGACAATTGTGCTGCACGGTCTTTACTTTTTCCCAAATGCAGTTTCCAGTGCAGCGCAGACTAGGACACTTTGAATGCAAATGTGCATCGTCCGAGTTGCTCGTATGCAAGTGCACGAGTGCGTGCGTGCGTGCAAGTGTGTTGGCCGAAATGCTTTCAACTCCACCAACACAAAAAAAAGAAGGAACTTGGCAATGTTGGGTCGGTTGGCCCAAAGAATGCATGCAACGTCCTCCGGAAGGCTTTTGTTGCGTCTGTAAACAATCGTGCTACATGACTAGACGGAAAATATAATCTCCTCCTGATGATTATTTTGCCTTAGTCGTAGTCGTAGGAGTGGGAGTGGGAGTGCGAGTGCGAGTGCAATCCGTGTCGGGGGGTATACTTTATCAATTTCTGGTTGATTACGGGTGTTGCTCCAATGTGCGGTTGAAGAGTTTATTTCGTGGCAAATGTTGTGGCATTAAAGTTGAGGTTTTTGCTATTGTTGTTGTTGTTGTTGTTGTTGGCTGCAGTGATGTTAGTTAAGTCGTTGGAGTTTGAGTCAGAAAGAATTTTACTTGTAATAAGTTTAACTTGGACAATGACTGCAATCTGATTAATTTTCATTGAATGTAGACTGTGGTTAGCATTCACAGCTGCTAAAAGCAGTTAGCGACGCTCATTAGACTCTACCAAGTTTTTCGAAGGCGAATTAAGATTCATATTAAGGGCCGTTATCCCACTATTAGGTCATGTTAAGTCAGAATGGTGACTGTTACATATATTTGAGGTTAACTGAAAGATAAATCAATTAAATGTTGCCCTAAAACGAAAACATGTCCTTTCACGTCTTTTTTTGAACGCAAAAGCTGCTCATAAGAGTCATAAAAGTGTCTTTTCGGATTCACATTGTTTGCTAAGATGATTACTTTAAGCAGGTGTTCACTTGTATGCAGTAAACTCATATGCAACTTAGACTCCTCAATTCTAAAATCGCTTTGAGTCCTCTTCAAATCAATCATTACACTTTTATACGGACACAGACTGGATTTTCACAGACACATAACAAGACCCTGATGATTCATGCAAATATCTCCTTAGCACTCAAACTTGTATCCATGCAAAGCAGCTCTCATGTACCTCGAAGTATTTTCATTTCATTGTTCTTTTTTTTATTTTCGTCTTTTTTTTATTTTTCCAGCTTCTTTTTTAAACTCACCACTGGACTTGCAAAATGCTTCTCATTGAGGGAATCACTACATGCAGATGACCTTGTACAACATCACGCTTTTACACCAGCAATCACACATGTTTCGCTGGCATCGTTGGCAAGGAAGTGCTGGCCGGAGAAAAAAAATCCACATATGTACACTGTGTACACCATCAAAGATTGCAGCCCGCTTACTCTCAGTTACACAATGTGACCGATAAAAATTACTTAAAAATGCCACATCTGATGGTTGACTTTTGGCCAAAAATGTAAGGGTTCTTCTACTCGCGTTGGCTGCTCTGCGCTGAATTGTTTGCGCGATATTTTTCGTTACTAGTTTTTTTCTTCCCTTTTTGCAATGTTGCGCTGCCAACACACGTTTTTTCCATAGGTGCTTGGCCCTGTCAGCCGCACAACATGCCGCAAGATATTAAACGTTATGCTCGTAGTCGCTTTTTTTGGCAAATTTTTTTCGTCGTCGCTAGATGGTGTCTGTAATACTTTATTGTTCGACAGCTCGGTTGGTGGACTGACTGGCAGAGTAGATGCTTTTTTGTTTGCTGGTTTCGCCTCCGTGGTTTTGTCACCTTGATTTCGGCGATTAGCGCGGAGTTTAGTCAGGGAGTTTGTGCGGATATCGTTTTTGGTAAATCAAAATTCATGGTTTTCTGACTTCCGCATGTGGTAAGCGGTGGTATCAATAGACGATGGATGTCCTTTGGTAAATGGAAGTGGGCCATGGTGTCAGCTTACCGCGTTTTTACATGAAGGTATTTGCATTGTGAATGTGTCCTGCAGAGTTGTGTTGGCTGAGTTTTTGCTGGTGTGCTGCTTTGATGTAGTTAAATTTTAATTGGACTTTGGGTTTCAACCCTGTCTGAGGTATTTCATGTATGCCCGGTATGAGCAAGAAAATGCCGGAAAAAATTGTGAGAATAAAGGGTTTTTTGTTTGGTTTGTTGTGTAGAGGAATTTTAAATATTGCAAAAGTTGTTGACCCTTATTCCCGGCAGACAAGAGGTGGTACACATTTGGATGGTGTGCTGGTCAGTGAAATATTGAACCAATTTAAATTCAGAATCGAACACTGTATTGTATTCTCCCTTACTTCTTCATAAATTCAAAATTTAATTAAATTTTTGAGATTTTCCTTTCCACTCTACTTGCAGATGCTTCAGGTTCAAGCTAAGCAGCAAATAAACGCGTTAAAATTACATTAAAGGATAGCAAATAAAGTTTGAAAAATATTTAATCTCCCAAATCGTCTTAAGAAACTCTACGAAAATTGTTCGCCTTAAACAAGTCGCCCACGGCCAAACCCACTTCAAAATGCATCTCACCACAACGACAAATTCCACCTCCAACAACTCCTCAACGACCAACAACAATAACAACAACAATTCCAGCTCGAATAGCACCTCCAACAACAACAACAACAATGGGTCCACAAATGGCTCCAACAACAGCACGGCCGAACAGAATACACCGCCCACGGCCGCCCAGCTGCTGAATGAGGCCTACACAAAGATGACGTCGGACATCTTGGCCGAGCGCACCTTGGGCGATTTCCTAACCGAACACCCGGGCGAGCTGATACGAACGAGTAGTCCACTGTTTGTGTGCACTGTTCTGCCGCCGCATTGGCGGTCGAATAAGACGCTGCCGGTGGCCTTCAAGGTCGTCTCGCTGGGTGACATCATGGATGGGACCATGGTGACCGTGCGTGCGGGCAACGATGAGAACTACTGTGCTGAGCTGAGGAATTGTACGGCCGTGATGAAGAATCAAGTGGCGAAATTCAACGATCTAAGATTTGTGGGACGCAGTGGAAGAGGTAAGTGTAAGTTTTTACAGAGAATAGAAAATTTAAAAAGGATTTCGCATGAAAATGTTTGAATTTTTTTAGAATTTCTGAAGATCTTTACCGCTAAGCCTTTTTAAATACACTTGAAAGCATAAAAGTCTCATCTGCTCACAACATAATAGAATTCCTCTGCAATTGAAACTTTTCGTCCTCCCCACCCATCACCAAATGCAATTACATCCTCAATTAAGAGTTAATCTTTGTTTGAATGCCAACATAATTGAGTGGATTGTACTCGAAACAATTGCCAAAACAATAGCACAGAAAAAAAGAAGACGAAGAAGAAACACAAAACACGAAAAATCTCAACAATTACAACAACAACAGCAACTACTTCTCCTACAATAACAACAATAACATAAGCCATAAAAGTCCCATACAAGTGGAAACACTTTACGCCAGAAGTAAGCTTTTTAGTAGCAACATTTTCCGTGTTTTTTTTTCGGTTGCTTCTGTTGTTGCCCACCAACTTCAAGTGCAAAAATATTCGCTATAAAAATTCTACGAAATTCCCTTGGCTAAAAAAGCGACCCTTTGCCATCTTCCAGTGGACAGCCGAGAGCAGAGGCTGGAGTTGCCTCTCCGTATTGTTAACAACTTTTCATTCATTCGAGTGGTTGACGATTAGATGGCAGCCATTAGAGTACACACAGCCCTCAACAATCAACACTCGGCAGCAGTCAACAGTACGCAGTACGCCGCCACTTGTCCGAAAAATAATGCAATTTTGGCAAAAATGTTCCGTTTGCATCAAATGCTGAGAGTTTGGAAATATGTATGTAGCCGAACGGCAACTGAAAGGGGAAAAGTTTTGCGTGCAAAAAACAAAATAAAAAACGGTGAAAAAATACTCCAAAACAATTTGTTCAATTGTGTGCTTGGAGGTGGCATAGCAAAAGTCGGTTTTTGTAGACACATTTTACTATTTGTGGGTGGGGACCTTTTTCCATTGTGTGCTATCATTGCAACGAATGCTGTGCGGGAGTTGCCTTCATCACTGACTAACTTAACCGCTTGTTAAGCACAAAAGTGTCAGCAGGCGCGGTTACTCTATGCGCAGGATACTACAATATGAAGTGCAATTGTTGCGGGTTCATCTGAAGACTAAGAAGATGGCACACAAATGGAAATTAATTAACTTCGTTGGGAATTTTTGTTTTCTTTGCTTTTCATTCGTTGTCATTTTAATTGTGTTTTTTTTGTGCTGTGTAGTTCTGCAGTGGAAATTCGAATTAGTTTTCCTTTTGATCATTCACTACGCTAGTAATTTTCCAAAAATTTGTAATTCCTCCACAATAGAATCATTCAAAGATAAAACTAGTCCTGCCCTGATGTATATTTTTTTCGACTCCACCAACACCAAAATTTAAGAGACAAAAAAATAGAACCAACGCGCATCCTCTGCGGTGCCACCGCAAAACCAAAGCCTCAATAGAGCCCACAGAGTCGTCAACACGAATCCATTCACAGCATTTAATTATAAACACCCGTCACGTCACGCCCACGTCCAAGCGCACAGAGCATCCTCATCCGACGGGCCTGAACTGAAACGAAATATTCGGCCCGTGAATGCGTATGAATATGTGACGCCTTGTATGCGACGCTGATGAACATAGAAAATTTGACAAACACTGTCTGTCTGTCTGTCTCGCTCCGGTGCGGTCCGGTCGCATTCTGCTCCCCCTGTCCAAATAAACCAATTTTATTGGCGTTGATTTCCGATGCGATTTCGTTTGGCCTGCGAAACTCTTTGATGTTTATTTGCGTTACAAGCGTTTTATTTGTAGCCTGGCATAGTTTTAGGCGCGCTCGAGCACTTTATAACTGCATTTAGAGCGTAACGCGGAACACATGCGTGGCATTAGCTCGAATCGCAATGGAAAATGCAGCAACAATTCAACAATTATCAAAGTTGGACCGCAAAATTTTTGCGCGTCGCTCCAAATAGCTTCAAATGCGAATCTTTGTTGTTGTTAGTTGCAGTTGTCTGCTGGCGGATGCCATCCCGTGTGCAAAATGTTTTTGTTGTTTTGGAATGTTTTGCTGAGGATTTGGGATTTAGTACAAGTATTGTTTCGACGGAGAAGTGATTTATTTCCGTTTTTGCGAAAGGGATTCGTAATAGATTTTTGGGGGAAATCTATAGTTTGGCTAGGGGCGGCAATGCGTGCTTTGTTCGGTTGTTAATTGAAATTAGTTGGCACTGCCGAATGGTGGCTTTGTTGTGGCTGGTGGAGCCGTTGAAAATATTTAAGTTTGTGAATTGTCTGGGGATCATTAAAAATATTTCAACGAGAAAGTCAAATTAGTCGAGTTGTATACCTACCGATTCCGATGCAGTGCTCCCGAAAATTGTATTTCTACGAAATAAATGCTTTTTCATATCTATAGCAAATGCGTGCAAATAAATGTTTAATCAGCGGAAGTTTGCAAAATATTCTCATTTCCGTTTTGCACTTATTTGGATTTTCGATTTTTGTATGTTGCAACATACGCGGCATTTGCCGGAAGTGTTGCCATAGTGCGTTCCACCCAAGCGCCTATTGCAATTTATGTTATGTGTGCTGCTCGCTGCATGTTATTATTTCAAAAATGTCACGTATGCGTAACGTTACATCACGTTCAATTACTTTGTTCCACTGCATTGCATTGCGTTGCGCTGTGTTTTTTTTTATTGCGTTTGAAATGCAACAAATTTATTTTCGCCGTATGGCACGCAATTTAATTAGAATTATCGATTGATTGCGAACGGGTTTGTGCAAAAAAGGCTTTTAATTAGGAAAATACTGCAACGCATGTTGGTACCTGTTGGGTGGATGGTACTAGAAGTCGAACGAATCGGAGGGCAAAACTGTAGATACGGGGGCCACCCATCGAAAGAAGTCAAGGTAAAGTGTTAAAGGCAAGGGAGGACAGTTTTATTTAAGGTGAACTCTGGCCTGAGTGTGAGAAATTCATGAAAATCAGTATCGATCCAACGATCCACAACATTCCGTTTGAAGGCTGTTTCGGGCGAGTGATCATGTTTGGATTTAAATTATCTTACAAGGTCGAAAGGGATTTATTGCTCGGTCCGGACCTAAAAGCCCGATAGAAACTAAATGCTTTAATTTATTCCCTAACTGGTTACTTACTCCTTCATTAGCACCAACTGGTTTGAGGTAGACTCCTTGAGCTCCCCGGGACTTTTATTGTTACCTCTTTCAACTGACTTTATTTTCAACCGAGTTCTTCAAGTCTTTTCCCGTACAACACTTTAAAAATGAAGTCGTTTACGAAAAATCATTCCACACTAGTGAAATAAAGTGTCTTTCCCCCCTATCCCCGCAAAACCTTCATACAATATATCAAAGCAAGACTGTGAGTTGTTGCTAATGACAATTCACGCCGCATAATCGGTTTCATTATTTTTAAGACACAGACACACTTCACAAACACACGTACACGTCAAAAGCCCGACAGAGACAATGGGCCCCAGCCATTGTCGAGCGCGAATTTCAAATATTTACACAAGAAAAACAGCAGCTGAAAAACGAGGAAAATCCTTTTGAAAATGTGGAAAATGTTTTAAGAATGAATGGCAATTGAATTGAAAGTGACTACCAACAACAACAACAACAGCAAAAAAGCCCAAGGGAGGTGCTACCCGGCGATGATATATTCTTTTGTTTGTAGGACATGTGTAAGCCAATGTGTAGAAATGATTAACGCCTTTTGTTTGTCAGCGTAAAAGCATTAGGAAAGCGGTTTCGCATTTAAAAGACGAAACGAAATTAAAAGACTTTGTTGCTGGCAACACTTGAAAATGACAAAGGGCGAAAGGGCGAAGGGCCGTACGAGGGCGAAAGTGTAGCGAGTTAATTAAATTTCACGAATTAAGGTAAAAATTTACAAACAAACGAAAAAATGGAGTGGCTTAAAACTTTGTCAAATGCAAATAATGAGCAGCAAGTGAGTGTGGCAGAAATTCTTAAGAAAGTCAAAAAGTGCAAATCTCATAAATCTTTTTTTTTCTGTCTCTCAAAAAAAAAACCGCCACACAAACAAAAATAAAAACAACAACAACCAGTCAGAAATTGAAGCTGAAAATTCCCCCAAACGGTAAACAGAAGCAGATAAAGAAGCCCATAATAAGGCATGACACGACATTGGGGATTTTTTTGTTTTTCATTTTTTTTGTTGGTTCATTCCTTCGGCTTCCTGTTGCTTTTCTTTACAGGTTCATTCCTTGGGTAATGGAGCTTATTATGATATCCTTATGAACACAAAATACCCTCCGCTCTCAGCACTTGTACTCAATCATGATAAGCAACTTCTTTCCTTTTGGGTTGTTTCTTTTCGTTTTCGTATGCATTGCTGAGTTGTCGAAATGGCAACACTTTGTGTTTTTCTTTTTGCCCTTTTTAACGCTTTTGACACCCAAGCTTGACGGTTTGTTTTTTTTATTTTTTTTATTTGATATTTTTCTTTTTGAAAAAAAAGGAACTTTTTTACTTTTTAACCGTAAAAGCGGCCAACCACCGCAGCCATTTGGGATAAACACAACAAGACAGTTTGGTTGGGTTATTCCTGGGGAAGTTCATTTGTGGGTGTCGGGATTTAAATAGTTGAAAATTGGACATGTAATAATTTGTAAGATGAAAGGAAGCGATTTGAAGAAGAAGACGATTAAAAGTATTAGACGGGAACCATTACCAAACTAAAAATTGCATATTTCATTTAAAAAATGCAAAGAAATGCGAAAAGAGCTAACATAAAATGTTAGTAACTACAAAGAAACAACTTACATTTAACTAAAATCAATAGTTGCATGTCAAAATGCTCTTTCGCCTTTTCCAACTATTTGCCAAAAATGAGGCCATAAATTTCTGGTTTAACTTGCGGGCTTACCGCTCATTTTAATGGCGTGAAAACAGCAGATTGTCACTCCATAAAGTAATGTGTGAACTAAGACAGTCCAAAACAACAAATAAACTACTTTTCGTGTTTACGACAATTGCCGACAGTCACAAAATGGCTAAATTAACCAAGAAAGGTCCCAACCACCCACTTAAAAAATAAAGAAATGAAAATCGTGTTTACCTTCAGGAGGTGAGTTGGGGCTTAGAGTTTGGCGACATTCACGTGACAACACGCCATTCGTGGCGATAAGCATGTCAATTTGTTGTTGTTGTGTTTGTTTTTAGATTTGTCGATTCGAATTGATTGTCTAAGCAGCGTGTGCAGGAAGGAGGTGGCCTCCTTCAACTCCCACATGAAAGCTGTTGACAAATAAGCAAAATCCTATTGAAATCCTGTGCAATTTCACAAAGCAAGTGTCATAAATCAATTGAGAAGTGTGTGTGTGTGTGTCAAGAAAATCAAAGTCTCAACACAAATGACACATGTTTTCATTTGTCAATACATTGTGCACTTCCGTTCGCCTGCCTATATTGATTCTAGACTTTCGCCCAGGTGAATGTTTGTACCAGTATTTGTGTACGTGCGTATGTGTTTATTTGCATGCCTCTCTTCTCTACCACTTGCTTAGAATGCGGAGATACACATACACCATTTGATGTTTGAGGGAAAATTTGGAAATCAACCCTGCTGCCGCAAACTTCGCATCTGATTGCACACACACGATGGCATTTGGATATTTACAAATTTTGCGGGATTATTTGCAATTAAATGGAATCTACTTTCAGGCAAATATTTGCCTGTTGTCATATTTTTTCTTCAAACATCCCGCCTATTCACCTGCAAACGGCAGCCTGTTGAAAGCCTTTTGAGCCCAACCAGCTCGTCCCAATCGCTTGGAGACACTTCGATTATTATTAATATTTGATTTTGGGTGTTATTTATTTTGTGTTCTTGTGTCAGGCCAGTAAATGTCACATCGGTTGCCACAAAGTGGATTTTGTTTAAGTTAATTTGAGACATTCGGAAAACCGTAAACCGAAGATTACGCTTGCGGCCAGCCAGTTCGACCAATAAATATTGCCTAAAATATATTTGAGACAATATTTCACATGTTGGTCACAATTCTTTGGGCATTTATTGAATTGATTAATCATTGATTGCCATTAAAGTTTTAAAAATTTATTTTTTTTAATGTTAAAAAATTAGAGTTAGTTAAGCATCTATCAGCTGTGCATAGGCATTGTTTATATAGCTTCTCGACCTGCTTTCGGTTTCTAAAAACACTTCATTCATTTCGAAATTTTAGCAAATTGAATTCTTCCCAAAGACTAAACATTCAACCGAACACTTTTTCTATTTTCAACTGTTGCAGGGAAGAGTTTCACACTGACAATCACAATTTCGACAAATCCGCCCCACATTGCCACCTACAACAAAGCGATCAAAGTTACCGTGGATGGACCTCGAGAGCCACGCTCCAAAACCAGTAAGTATGCAATTGAAGTGCACACACAAACAAACAGACACACACTTGCACATACCAAACAAAAGATTTAATTTACATCCTTTAGCAAGCTCTCTCACACACACACACACACACACACACGCACATACATACACAGCAATTCATTAGAAATTTCTGCAAGCCTGCAAAAGGATCTATGGAATTTCCATGTTGTTGTCCTACGACAAACGAAACAATTCATCTTTAAGAATATTCATTAGGAAAATAGTGTTTGTATGTGTGAGAGTCCGTTTTGCTAAATATTTATAAGCATGCAAATATTTTACTTTGCATATGTTAAGCATAGACAGGTCGGTAGAATAGTGCAAAGACTAGAACGAGTACGGTGGAGTGGTAAGATAGATGGCTCACCCGGCATAAACTGATACGAAGGACAGACAGGCAGACAGGAGTAACTGCACAGACCAGAATAGTTGCAACAATTCAATTCACAAATGATTTATCTCGTTTGCGATATTTTAAGGCAAACGTCGAAAGTTTCGTTTGAGGCGAGGAGTTCAGTTCAGTAAGGTGGTAACATTGTCAGACAAAGGGTTATTATTTTATAATGTAGATTCTGGGATGGACTTCAGTGTAAAGGGGGCTTATATCTGCTTGTTGGAGTGATGCGGAACTTAACAAGGAAATTAGTAGAGTGATATGGAAGCATGTACTTGGGAATTGCTGCAGTTGAAGAAGGCTTTAATGTAGGAATATAGATTGTATGGAGTTTATAAAAATAGGAAATTATTTAAAACTAATGTAAAATTGCGATAAAATGAAGTGGCAATCAATTAAAAGCCAAACGGACAAATGCATTTTCAAGCAGTTCGAGAATCCATCGACTATCAACACTCCACAACTACACTAAACACAATTTATGAAGAAAAATAACTACATGCCCAACCCTAGATAAGGACAGACTTTTTATTCTCAAAACTTAGTGTTATCGCTTTTAGGGCAGCAACAGCAATTCCACTTTGCATTCGGGCAAAGACCGTTCCACTTCTCAGCCGATCCCCTCTCCGGATTCCGGATGCCGCCCATTGGCAACTGTCAAAGTAAGTAAATAACCAGCCCACAGCCCGGGCGATCAATTAATAGCAACGCGCTCAATTAATGTGAACATTTTTATTTTATATTAATTTAATTTCACATTTTTGTTAAATATACAACAACAACGACAAAAAATGCGAGCAAATCTGACCAAAAAAAAAGACGATACAACAATAAAAAAAAACGAACTCCAATAGAGTGGCTGCGGCCAACAAACAAAAAAAACACCCGCCGCAAACCAAAAAAAGCCACACGAAATCACACAAAACGATTAGTTTGGGTTTTTTAAATCCGGCTTAAAGTTTGACCAAAAACGCTGCGGTCAATTTTTTGTTTTGGCCAACAAACACACACAAACAAAAGCACAAAAAGTTGGCTACCCTTCTCGAAGCATACATTGATTTGTTAATGCTGGTAGTCGTCACAGTCCCTCAATAAATGCCAAAATTCGAATTGAATTCTCCATAAATCGGATCAACTCAATTGTAGGTACTCCAAACGTTGGCCAACCACGTGACCCTCTTATGGAAAAATATTTATAATTTTAATGCCTTTTTTTCTCGAAATATAAAAACTATTTTGACCATGGCGATGCGGTAAATATTCTGGTCAATTCTGATACGTATGAAAAAAAAAGCTTAAATATCGTATATAAGCGTCCATTTTGTTATTGTTGTTGGCATTTAAGCTGTTGGCCACTTTATTTAACCAGTGTTTATGCAAAGGCCAGCAGCAGCGGCAGAAAAAAATGAATTAAGCAGGAGTTATCAGTGGTGGGGCTAGCTGCATTAGGGTGTGTTTGTCGTAAAAATACCAACCATAAAAATCACGCCACGCATACAGATGAACGTGCTTTTTTTCTGCTCATATTTTCGCTATTGTAGGTTGAATGCATTAATACATAAATAATTTGTTGTCCGACAGACAGTCGGTCTGTCGGCCTGGGAGGTTTATTAATGCATTTCCTAAAATTAAATTATTATTTTTAAAAGCATTTAAATTGATGTTGAAATATAAATTTAAATGCAAATTAATTGCATTAAAGTTTCTGCGTTTCTCAGCTAGCGCCAACATGGGCTTTTTTTTTGAAATATTATTTTTGTTGTGATATTTTAATAAAAATTGCTTTCAATTTAATAATAAATCATATGAAAAATTAAAAGTGTGTTTAAGGAATATTAAATTAAAATAAAGTTTTTCAATTCATAATTTAAGTGTTGGTCAGAAAGTGGCGATGTGACTATGCCTGCAGCTACCATGGTAGCTGCTACATCAGCTAATCAGTGTGAAGCTTGATACACAAGAAAATGCATTCATAGTTCCAAAGCTCTACGTCAATTTGGTCATTAAAAATTAAATTATGACAATCGCAAAGAAAACTCAAAAGGCTCTCAATACAGTTGGCGGATTCATATCTTTTTGTACATAATTGATTAATTCGTTTTCGTAACAATGACCTTTTGGTTAAGCAGTTCTTCAAGCACTTCTTCAGGAAGATAGAAGCGTTTAAAGTTCGCTCTATGAAGAAAGGGGGTGACTTCAATCAGGATTGACAAATTGCTTATCAAAATATTTGGAAATAGTTTCAAATCAGAAAAAAAATTATTATAAAAATACAAATACTAGTAGAAACTAAAGGGTGGGTGGATGAAGGCGGCATGCAACACAAAAACTTTTTCGAGTAAATCAGTTTCAAGTTTTTCCTTTAACTATAATCAATAAAAAAATTGGTGATATGTCTTCTTTGTTTCTTCTGAAGATACCCCTTGCAACTCACTTGTGCTAAGAAGTAAATTTCCAAAATTTCGTCACATACCGCCTTCTTCCATACACGCCTTTAATTCAATTAATAGGGAGCTGATTAAAATGCATGGTTCGTAAGCATTCAAGTAATTATTTGTGTGATTTTTTATAGAATTTTTTCTCCGAGTGTATCTAAAAAGCGGTCTCCCTAAACAATCAAAAATGCATTGCCAATTTTATTCGATATTAGATTTGAATTCATAATTTACAATACAGTCCTTAATGGAGAATTTGAGCAGCTTTGGTACTCCACCAAATGTCCACCATTAAAAAAGGTTACCACACACAATCATTCAACACTCGCTCGCTACACATTTCCAAAGTTCTAAATTAAAAATGAAATTTTTGTATGCTATCAATGAATTTCATTGACAGCTTCGTGCGCTCTCGACTTAATTACTGGCGAAATACGATATTTTATTAATACCACATTTGAAATCACAAAAGTAAATATTCGACCGAATATTTGCATGTACATCAAAATAGCCCCGAAAAAAAAAACGTGTTTGTGTTAAAAATTCAACCCGAAAATTCGCAAAATATAGTTAATAACAACAACAACAACGAATTCGAACCCAAAACCGAACACAAAAGCCACGTAATTATAGGAGGTAGAAATGTTTAAGCCAATAGCATTAATAAAGCCACCACAAAATCAATATCCGCCATTTAAAGTGCACCGCGCCTATAAAAACTAATTAATAATTTCCGAATGGGCTATTAATTAAGCCTAATTATATGGCTTTGAAAAAAGCGAACAACACACACACACACGTACGCTGGCGAGTAGACTTATGGACAGCAGTGTATACGGCGAATGGATGTTTGGGTCGGCAGACGACAGACAAGTTCACATGTCACGCATCGACTCCATTTGATAGAGCGGACGGGGGGCGGTATGCGGGTGTAACAAAATGCTGACCACTTTTCCCAATGAATCAATACCGAAATATGCCAAAAACATACACGCACGAAAATCCATGTTAGGCCGTCGTGTGTATCAGTGTGGGCAGTCGTGCCCACTCCGCCCACACCTCGACACATCGGCTATAATGCAATTTTTATTACATACAAAATGTCACCGTTGACTACGCTGATGATGGTCGCCGCCGCTCATCGCGTGTACCTACTCAGCTCGGGGCAGTTACGCACACAAACGCACACACTGAATCCAATCAGTAGCCAACCCGCATAATGGCCTCATTCATTTACACGCTCCCGCCATGTTGGCATAATTAGCGGCCCACATTTATTTCCGGCGTACGTTGCGTGGCCAGCGCAACACCAATGATCGAGGTGGGGTGTTCCGTCGGCGGCGTAGGAGTGTTTCTGGTGGAATTATTTTATGATTTTGTCATCACACCCGCGCTGACTCCCTCGGCCATTGGATGCAACGTAATTTTGATAATTTTCACAAAATGCCTGAACGTGTGTGTGTGTGTGTGTTGGTGAGAGCGTTTGAATTTTGGAAAATATTTATTCGAGCAAAACGATTTTATGGGCGTAATGGAGGAGGAGCAGCAAAATGGCGAACATGTGCATGATATAAATTTTCCAAATCAACGCGAGATACATGAAAATATTTAGGGGAAAAATTGAATTGAAAATAAAATAAAATTCCATAGAAAACATGAATGTAAATTCGTAAGCAGCAGCTGCTGGTCGGAGCTATAAATTTTGTTTACGAGAATCGCCGAGAGAATTCGCACATCGAAGCGGAAAGATTTGCAATAAAATTTTAGATTTTTTTTAAAGAATTTCCCAGCAAGCGCTTGGGTTCCAGTCGGGGTGATGAACTCTCTCTGGTCTCCACTGAGATCGTTTATGGATGAAATAAATTTGACGATTTGCTCGCATTTGCTCCCCAAAGCCAGTCGCACCCATTGGGCTTATTACGCTTGCAAAACATTTTGAGTTCACCTTCAGTTCTATTACTGCATCCACCATCCGACGACAATCGCTGTTTATTTCGTGCCTTCTTCTTTTTCTTTTTCCTTTTCTTCTTTCTTTTTTCGTCATGGCCCAATCATTGTCATAAATAGATGTGTCCCAATTTGGTTTAGGTGCTGGCAACACACACTGGGGCTATGGCTCGGCATCGGCGTACTCACCCTATTTGGCCAGCAGCGGCTTGTCGTCCTGCACAACGCCCACCTCGGCTCAATTCAATAACCCGGCATTGGGCTTTACGTGCTCGTCGAATGATCAGGCAAATAATCAGGACTTCACCGGAGCCACCAATCGTGACTGTGTGCCGAGTAAGTATTCGCATAATTACGTGGCCACCCCTTCCTCCACTTCTCTGTACTAATTCCTGTAATTTTGTTTCATTTGATGCCTTTTCAGTGCTTCCCGATTCCACAGCCACCGATCTCGATCAGCATCTGAGCAACTTGGTGGGCTCTACCACCGGGCAAATGACACATCACAGTCTACTGGGCACGACTGGCCAGACATCAATTTCTTCTACCGTCAATGGTGGGGCCGGGGCCAATTCCATACTAGTGCCGCGCTACCACACCAATGCGAACAACGATTACAATGTGCACTCCAGCCAGAACGGTCCGCGCAGTCTCAGCGATTCGTCGCAAGCTGAGTCGCCCGTGCAGGAGGATCTTCTCTCTACGAACACCCCCAATTTGGGTGGTGGAGGTGGCAGTGCCGCTAATGGCAACAGCAGCGCAAACGGCAATGGTTCCACCGGCTCAGCAGGCAACTCCTTGGTTGGGGCCAATCAAAATTTTCCGGGTATCGTCAATCAGAATCCCGTGGCGTACACTGGCAGCGCCGGTGCGGCCGTGGGCGGAGGACCGACTGGCGCGGCCGGTGCTGGCTGTAATGGTTCATTGTACCCCGTGCTGCCAGCAAGCCTACTGTACTCCCAGCTGTATACGGCAGCCAATCAGTCGCATGGCTTCCACTCTCATGCGCTGCCCTCGCACGCCTCGCCCAACTCATCGGTGCACGGCGAATTGCAGAGCGTCATGGACCATATCAGCAATGTGGGCGTGCGTCAGCAGCACAACATCATGGCTGGTGGGGGTGTGGCGCATCCGGGCGATCTGACGCTGATCGGCAATTGTGGCGCTTCGGTGCGTAACATTGAGGATGGCAATACGAACCGGCAGGTGGCGGCCCTCGCCGCCCACCGCGGTCACCACAACCCAACTGACAATGGCGGCAGCGTGTGGCGGCCATATTGAGGTCAGGTGCTCTGGTGCGGCTCGGCCGTCCTTTAGTGTTACGAGAATATGGAGGGCGGAGGCAGTGCTGGTGGTGGTGCTGCTGCCGGAGCAAGTGTGGAAGCCGCAAGGCATTGGTACTGATGGGACGACATACCATTGAGATCTTTTGAGGCCCCAAAGGCGTATATGAAATGGGTGCCTACGAAGTGGGGTTTGTTTTTTGAGGCCGTTTTGTATATAGCTTTTGTACATAACTCTGAAAGATATTTAACTGAAGAAGTTCAGCATGAATTTTATAAAATTTTACTGCATAAAACTAGTCGAATTTGTTTGAAAAAAAAGAATAAAGTTAGTTGAAAACTTTGCGGGAGACCATCCCTAAAATTAGATTCTAGGTCACATCTTTCCTTAGGCAAATTACCAGTGTAAGTGTTGAAGAGCATAAATGTTAATTGTATTATTCACAGAGCGTATATGAGTTCCTAATGTCCCTTGGTTCCCCGTATTTTCTATTTTCGATCTTCCTGTACTATTATGTAAACTATTTGTAAAAAAATAAGGAACAAGAGGAGTCCAGTGGAAATCTTTTCAAATCTAATCTGTAATAAATGTGCAATTCGTTGTTTTCCCATTAAAATCCACGTTTCCTGTATAATTTGAATAAAACAAGTACTTAAAAATGAAAATCGCATGTAAATTAATGTTATGCACAGTATTTACGTAAATCTACCATTAAATAAAATTACAAGCTAAACCAAATAGTAAGAAAACCGTAAAGATGTCAAATGCGTAAATGTAGTCGAATTTTAATTGTAAATATCAAATACCAACTAAAGTCAGAAGCTAAAGCATGGTCAACTCTTGGAATTTTACTTTAAAAATTGCACTTTTATGTGGCGAAAGTAAACTTTTGTCAGCGAAAACGTAAACAGCAAATAAACAAAACCAAATGTATACCACAAAGAAAAGAAAACAAAAAACAAATGAAATGAAATGATAAATACTAATTAAATATCAAATAGTGTCTAATGATTTTAGAAATTTCTCTATGATACTTAAATATGATGTGGAAATAAAAATTACAGCATAAATCGCATTAATCGTGTTTTTGTTGGTGGTGTCTTTTTTCCATTGAAGTTCTTCCGATTGCGGTTCGTTTGAAGTTCTTGTAATGGGACTTCTTCTGTTGCAGATTAATTGAGAAAGGAGTTTTACGGTATCAGAAATAGTGTGGTGGTGGTAGTGCGTCTTTGGCTCTCTTTTGATTGAGTTGATGTGTGTTTCCATTTGAACTAGCAAAGGAGTTTGTATATCTTGGTACCTGTATCAGTACCAACAGAAACATCTGTCTGCAGATCCTACTACTTTGAACCGAGTATATAATTTTGGAACGATAAGAGGCTAATGATGTCTATATCCCAGTCTGCGTTAATAGTGAGCGATGAAACGATGAACTGTAGACTATATGGATGAGGTTACTTCAATGAAAAATGTTGTCTATGAACAACGTAGAACGTTTCAATCTAGCAGGCAACCTGACAGCTTTTAGGCCAGTTCGACCATAGCAGTGGTAACTGATGAAGATTGGACGTTTTACTAAATCAAAATGTTCAGTAAAATTGTAACTTTGTCACCGTAGAAGATATAGTGGTAAGTGATGAATTGTTCTCAAATAAATGCCCAAGTGCTATCGGTAGCCTGTTATGTTTGGGGCATCCTCTTCACTCTGCCGGAAGCAGAGTAAAACACATTTTCCGTCGGAACTTCTCCATTCATACACTCAGCATGACCTAATCGTGGTATAGCTCGCCTTTTCAACGCTAACAGTTAATGCAAAACTGGACCTAGACAGTATGCTGGATTCTCTCATTTGTCTCTTATACTTCCGAGTCCACGTTTCTGCGCCATAGAGAAAAATCGGCATGAAGGAACCAGACTTTTTTAAGTTAAAATATACGAAAATGTATAATTTTGGCTTATAAAATGCATACTGCTGCATATAGCCTATAGCAACATATTGCGAAGAACCTCCTAAAATAAGAGAAATCCGAAAATTTACGACAATTAACTTTGCTTTCGCCTAATAATCCGAAACGAGAACCCAACCATTAGCAGTTTCTGCGGTTCTTTGCTTGACCAGTTTGCGAAAATTCAATACAGCTGTTGGGGCACATAAGAAACAGACACGGAATCAGAGAATAGCAAAATTAACAAAATAAAATTGGGAACAGCAACGATGGCAAATGGAAACTAGAAAACTTTTTACGATCCAATTGGGACAATGGCGAAGGTGTGCATGTGAATGTGTGTGTGTGTGTGTGTCTATATGAATGCGCCGGAACATATTCGAAGTAATTTTCTGCTCAATTTATTTCGCATTGTGGCATCCAATTAAGCTGAAACACGGAACAAATGGACGGGAGTCAACCAGCCATCCACTCATCCAGCGAAAGCACGAAGCGCAGCGCCATGAAACGGTACGGAACAAATGAGAGCTGCGGGTCTGAGCAGACCAAATATGCTGGATGGACAAAATGATGGCACCAACACAGCTGAAAGTATGTATGCGAGTGTGTGTGTGTGCGGGTAAGTTCAACCGCAAAGGTGACACTTTTAATGAAACAAATGAACGGTCACAAAAATGTGATGCCATGCAGCATTCGGTGAGAAGGGTAAAATCCCAAAAAGAAAATCGCGTGGAATTGAATCAACTTTAAGAAAGTTCTTAAGTATTCCGCACAAGAGGCTCATTATCACTGCTCTGCCTTGACGCACTCACACTTAGTGTGTTTGAAATTTTAATTAATCCATTTTTCCATAACATTCTGAAGATGTTTCGCATTTCAAATGAGCAATTTTAGCATAACTCATACTCCATTATCACTCCGGCATCATCTTCTTCACTGGCACCATCGACAGCAACAGCATCGTGGCAGCTTCTTCTGCTCCAGCATCTTCTTCAAGTGTAACAATGAAAAGCCTAATTAAAAATTCTACACATTACTTTCGCTTATAAAATTTCACTCACTCACATGCTCATTTCACATTAACCCTTTCGTCTGCGTTTTTTGTGCGAAACTGGCGAATGGCCTCCTGCCCCTCTTGAATCTGGGAATGGCGGAGAAAACACTTGTACATCTTACGACTGTCTTCTTCAAAAGTAGCTAAGCTCACACTTGGAAACCACTTGAGACTGATTGTGAGATTGGGTTGCCTGCAAGCTGCAAGGGGTGAGTGTGAGTTATTTCATGTTGGAAATTTTAACACGACCCAATTTGTTGAAACTATACGTGAATGGTGCGTATTAGATATCCTGTTGATATGTCCTGGCTGTCGTCGTCTCTATCGTTTGGGTCGCACAAACATACATGCTTAATCCCTTGGCGACCGCATATGTTGATGGAATGCTATTTCGTGGCATGGTGATGGAGTTGCGTTTGGTTGGTGATAATTCGTTCAAGTGTTCTTCCTTACTCCAAAGAAAGTTTCAAAATAACCATTTCAAGTACATGTTGAGTGCCTCAGATACATGCTAGACCATACACTTTTGGGTTATCTGCGAAACTTTAAAGGACTTCGTTTCTTTCGAAAGATTCACATTACCAGAAAATATAAAGGAAACTTGTACTCAGCGCAGGCCTACTATTGGCATCAGCCACTTCTGCCACGCCTTTATGCCCTTGATTAAGGTGATAAATACAAACAAGTCAAAGCAGTTTACGAGCACATCTCACCGCATTCCTCTGGCATCATTTCAAGTGCGTCTTCTTAGTGCAGTTGAAACTTACTCATTTCCTGGGCAACTTTTGACAGACCTTTTTGAACTTTTTTTTTTGTTTCCTTCTCCGCTGCCAGTATTACATTTTTTCCTGAAGTATGTGTTCGCTTCATTTGTCTCATTTGTATGCCCGGAATTACAGGCATGAATATTCCGGAAATTATTAATCTTATGCGCCACTTAGACAGCGACTTAATTAAGCGGATATGGAAGTTTCTTTTTCAACTTACAACTCTTACATCATGCAGCATGTTTTACATATTAACACATACGCAAATAAATAAGTGAATACCTACAGGAGTGGAGTGTGTGGGTGGTCGCGCAAATATGATTGGGCTTCTGTTGAATTCATCAGCGGCATAAGTTAATTAAAAGTAGGCGTTGAGCGTTCAAGGATGACATATGAGACTGCACAGCGTGCAATGAGAGCTCCTGTAAGGGTGGAAGTGTAAGATTACTTCAACAATACTGCGGAAGATTTTTTACTTGCATGGTAAGGCTACGAGTAGAAAATGTTTTTTAAAATATTTTATTTACTAACACAGATGTTTTTTTATTAATTTAAATTTTAAAAATAGTTTATTTATTTTATTTCGAATTCAGGATCTTTTAGACATGTCCTTTTTTAGACATGACTTTTTTTTAATATTTTCATAAAATCCATTTCGTTTCACTATGAACATTTTGAAAGGTTCAGAAAAAAAATTGAAATGCATTTTGGTGCAGAGTCCTCACAGACAATGGCATACTTTGGGTCGCTTTGCCTGCCGTAGTATCCTTCGGGTTGACCACAAGCAGTTCGGTGCGCACGTATAAATTCTTGTTTCCGTTCGCTTTTTAATGTTTTATTTTTGGCTTTGGCCTGCCTTTGTATTAAAGCCGGTTTGAAAGGCGCGTGGAAATGTTCGCAAATAATGCAGTGATTTTGCAATTTTTGTAATTTCTGCAACATCAGCATTTTTTGGGCAAACATTTTTGCACGATTATACAAAAGAGAATCCGCTGTGGTTTGGCATTTTTGGCATTTGTGTTGGGAAAAATTCAAAATAATAGAACTTTGCTGTTCTGCTATTCACGTGAGGTGTAAATTTACATTATTTGGAAATTTAAAATACATTGAGGTTGGAATGAAATTATGCCTAACCTTCGATGGGAAAAACCGAGGAAAAGAGTTTAATATTTTAAAAATTAATTGAAATATTTAGTCGAAACTATTTATGAATTTCCTAATTAACGATTTGCCATAAAATTGGGCTTATTGTGTTCGTGGCGGCCGTCGCCGCGTATTAATGGGAAATATTTTCAATCCAATTAGTGACATAAACATAAAAATATGCATTTCACGTGCAAAAATCCCACAACAACAACAATTATAATTTCCTATTTTTGCAAAAACAAATAGAAATAATTCGCATTTAATTAGAACTAAAAGCCCACATATCTAGTTGCATATGAAAAGAAATAATTTAGAGTTGCCACACAAAATTAGTAAAATTGCGTGGAAGCAACAGGTTGTATTTTTTTGTTGAGAGGTTCACGGGCCGAATTTATGACAAAATTTCCATGTTTTTTTTCCCCACTTTTTTAATACAAATTGTTTAAATTGGCTAAATTGAAAATGACCAAAATTGAGGTCAAGTTTAACTTTTTCCTCAACTTTAATTTTTTTAATCTGGGAAACACATTTCGAAAAACATGATGCATCCTTCAGGATATTTAGCGATTGTGTTTGCAACTGAAATGCACTTATGCCTCTGCCTTTCCCTCCCCTTCGCACCCGGCCCGCTTCTGGTCCAACAAACTTAATCGGTTTAGAATGAATTATTACCAAACATGGCAAATGGCAAAATGCGGGGAGCACGGAAGCGCGCTCGTGCGACTGTGTGTGTTGGTGTGGTGGCCATTGCCATTGCTGTTTCGTTTCATTTTGGCATTTGCATTCGTGTTGGTATTGTTGCAAATCCAACTAACCTCAGCAGCGCCAGCTAGCTCCCCGTGCCATTGCCGCATTTTCAATATGTTTGGGCAATTTTAGAATATTGATTTGAATCAATTAATTCGTGCGGTCGACGCTGGTATTACTCCCTCGAATCTAATTAATTTTAATGCACGAATACACACACTTGCACATGACTGACTGCATGTGCGTTTGAGTTAGTTTGCACATGTGAGTGAGTGTGTGTGTGGATAGTTTCATCGCAGTCGTTGCTGGCCGCCACACACATTTAATTCCGATGCACGCATCCAAAACAAAATGGCGCTGCTTCCTGGTACCCATAAGTCGCATTATGCAATTTGCTACCAATTGATGGTGCCTGTGTGCGTGCATGTGTGTGTGTGTGTGTTGAAAGTGTTGTCAGAATTCTCCTTGTTTAGTACACATTTTATAGTACGGATTTTTCATAGGAAATTATGTGTGTGTGTGTGTGTGTGTGTGTGTGTTAGCAAAAAAAAATATTTGGAAATTCTTGTTAAAATAATATTTACCCATTTTGGCCAATCATCGCAACATTTTAACGAATTTGCGTTTTGTCGCGTTGACTGTTTGCCTCTTTGCCAGTGTATCTATGTGAAAAATCTTGTTATCAGTGCATTTGTGTGTGTTCCATGAATTCATGGTTGAAATCACTTAATTCCAAAATGTATCCGATCGGTGCATTTCTATGATTTATTTTAATCTAATCCCAATCAAGAATTATAAAAAAAAAGATTTTAATGCTTCTTGAATTAATTTATTCCTTTCAATCAGAGCAAGGAAAACAAACGTTTTTCCAATTTAATATTTCAAGTTTAAATTAAATAATTATTTTTGGCTGAAGATGAAGCCACAGTTTTCAACGGATACTGGCCGAAGCCCATGCCAAACCGAATCAACTTCTAAATTAAAATGAATTCTCTCAGTGTTCGCACATACTCACATTGACAATGGAAGGCACACACTCGGCACAACACATGCATTTTGGAAATGTTCGATTTTGGCCAAATTTTATTTATTGCGAATTTGAATTGCAATTAGAGAACATTTCAAATGCAGATTTAATCTATTTTATTAAATTAAACAGCAATAACGAAAATAGACACACACACGCGCACAAATAAAACCTTTGACCATTTGAGAACTGCAATTGCGCTGGGCCTACACCAACCCTACCGCACAAAAAAACTATTCAAATTTTTGGAATATTATGAAATGATTTTTAATTCTTTGCAACCGAATGATTTGAAATCGTTTTGCGGTCGAGAGAGTTGCAAATCATTTTAATTAAAATTTCAAAATCACAAAATGCAAAATGATTACATTATTCATTAGTTTTCATTATGAAAAGCGCGAAGTGGCTTTTATTAGCGCGCAGCATTTTAATGTGATTTTCGGACGCGGTGGCGCCATCTGTTGAGCAAAAGTGTCGATAGAATAAATTATCACCAACAAAAAAACTTAAGAGAATATTTTTATTTTCTTCAAGTAAACAAAGAGAATGGAGATACGAAAAAAGAAAATAAAAATAGAAGAGAGTAATTCGTTGAAGAAAGTTTACTTAAGAAAATACCTCATAGAAAATAGGAAAGAAATTCCCATTTGAAAATGTATAGGGGCAATGTCAGTTCGCGCTCTTTTTGGTCATTGCGAAGAAGTGCCTTCGCAACGTCTTCTCTGCCAGTGAAAATGTGTGGAAGGAAATCACCCTTAAGAAACGAACCCTTAGGAGAAGACAAAAAAAATCGAAGGGATATTTCCTTTTCCCCAACGAAAGGTGGGTGGCTATGTTCCTCTTTGCCTTTGGGCTCTCGAAATCCACTCGAGGGGTGAAGAACTTTTACACCGCGACCTCATTGTGGGGGGGGGGGTTGGAAAATTGCTTCAAAATTCTTGAGACATTTGAGTTGTTTTTCTTTTGCTTTTTTCTTCAAGGAACTTTTTATGCTTCTTCATGGCTTTGCAAGAGTTTCCACCATTTGCTGACAGATGGCGTTGGAAAAAAGCTTTCCTATGCCTTCGCAAGCATAAAAATGTCTGCCAATAAAATTTATTTGTTTTCAATAAAAATTCTTTTGAGATTTGAATGTAATAAATTGTTCGCATTTTGATTTCCTTTCCAATCTGTTAGCAGTTCAGTTTTCAGTGTGTATCCGTTTGTTTGTCTTGCTCCCACTAGGCAGACTAGGAAGACACACATACACATGCAGCCACATGCATACATGAGTATCATTTCGACCAATTATATTTTGCGGTTAACCGCAAAATTTATTCAAGACAATTTTCGGCATATGCGCGTCTACTTCGACCTCCTCTCACGAATCGGTGTACTGCCGTGAGTATTTGAGTCTATATTTAGATTTCCAGCATTTCCACCCTTGTTTGTTGTTGATATTTTGTGGTATTGATGTGTGTTTGTGGGTGAGTTTTCTTTCGAGTGAAATACTTTCGTTCGATTTTTACATTTCGGACTATTTGAAGGCATGAAAAATATGATTTGCGGTTAAGCACCAGACTCCGCCCACTTTGGAGAATTTCCGGTTGAATCAGATTAAAATGGTGTAGTTTTTCTTTTTGGTATATTGAAGAGTTTCCGATTTGCACAGCCTAATTCCATGAGAAGATCCATTGTCCTGATGCAAAAATAAACATTTCGTTTCATAAATAAATCACCTGTGTTGTGGTTAATCCATCCCAAATCCCAGTACTAAAATAATCATCTCATTATTTTCCTACCAACGACCACACCACCGTTCGCCTCCAACTCCTCTCGCTCAGCTTCCTCGTGCTCATGCTCAACCACATCAATTTATTCCTGATCCTATGAAAATAATTGCAACATCCTTTTCATTTGACTGCTAAATTTTAATTAATCCCACTCGAAATATTAAAACAACACTAATTACACTCACTCATGTCTCGCATCCGCACAGAGTGCACTCGAGTAGATAAAACAGAGAGAAAAAATTTAAATGATGTGCTAGATCTGCTGCTTCTTTGGAGCAACCCAACGAAAATGGAAATAAAATACAAAAAATATATTTGCTCGCATCCGCACAATAAATAAGTAAACAGCAGCAGCACAACATGTTGCGGAAAAAGTGCACTCTTCAAGGTTTTCGCCAGGATTAAAAACTACTTCAAAGGATACAGCCACTGTCGAACATCACACACATCACGGCGTTGCACAGAATCTCATTTCAACTCACTCTCTCTCTCTCTGTCCCTGGCGCTTGGAAAAAGTATACAAGTTTTAATTTATAAAAAGCGCACACGCTTACGCTAATGCTGACTGAAAAGGGATATAAGCATGCTTTGCCGCAGCGCGCTTAAAATTAATAGTTTGCCAAGTTAAAAAGGATCGCCTTTCAAGTCGCTAACCGCCAACAATATGTAAGAAGAAGAATTTAAATGAACAACGACGACGACGACGAGGACAACGACGTACGACGCGGCAAGTCCTTTGAAGCGGCATGTGTGTATACATGCATGTGTGTTCAAGGGAATGGCTTTGCTTGAGGACATGCTAGTCGTTACTCCTTTCCAATGGAATAACATTAGTTTCAGCTAAAGCCATTAAAAATCCAAACTAATGCATGTCAGTCTGAAGATGCTCCGCTCCTGCTGCCACTGCTACTGCTACTGCTGCCGATGTTGGGCTCTTGTCTATCCTTTTCTCATTTTTCAAATACCACAGTTTCAAGCTTTCCGAGAAGTTTCCTTTTTTGCATTTACTGTTGCAAAAAGGATTTAGTTTGGCTTTTAAAATTTGGTTTAGTAATTTTCCATTTTACTCTCTTACATTGTATGAAATTGTATGAAAACTCAGACTGAATATAAGAAATTAAGATGCTCGGGTAATTTTAATTAACTAGAAACTGTATTTTATTTTTGAAAAAAGTATTTGCATAATTTGCATTGTCTCGCTTTGCTCCACTGTAAAAACTGCTTAAACAAAAGCTGCTTACATTTTTCTATATTTCACCGCTCCCATCCCCAGTTTTTATTTGCGGTAATTCAGTAGCAGGAAAATTCCATTAAAAAGTTGCACTTTAGATGTTCCTCTTCTGCTACGGGTTCTGCCTCCTCCTCCGGCCTCCTCTTCGGGTCTGATTTTTACGAGCTGAATAAGTTTTAAGTTGCCTGCATCAAAAACCAGAATATGAAGTGCGGATTTTTAATATTGAAGAGATTTCATCAGCGAGTATGAGTGTGTGTGCGAGTATCCTTGGTTGCACATCCTTGAGAGTATGCAGATGAAAAGGAATTTTATCAATTTATTGCTCAGTTCGCTGAAACGAGTTTGTGTTCTAACAAATATTGAAAATGTTTCGTTAAAGACGAACAGGCTCCCCATTATTCCTCTTTAGGTTCAGTCCAGGCAGCAACTGGTCAACGTTCTGTATCGAGGAGGATAAATATTTTCTAAAATCGCGCTCGTGTTCGCCTTGCCGCCGCGTAACTTACTTGTTTGTTATTGCAGTTATTACTATTTCCACGAAATATTCAATTTAATCTGAGGAAGCATTTTGGTATTCACAATTTAACGTTTAAGCTGTACTGCCTTAGTTTTTTCTTCTTTTTTTTCTTTATTGATTTTTCGTTTGCTATTTTTATTAATAAGCAACATTGGCGGAATATTTGTCTGCTGACTTCAAACTTTCTGCAACAGGGAATTTTAATAGGACATTGAAAGCATTTCTGAAAAATTTAAATATATTCGACATTTAATATTAAATTATTGAATTAACTGTCGTGAAAGTCTTGATTTAGATCTTCTCTCCTTAACCACTGACGGGCTTTTCATCAAAAATCAGAATTTCAAAAGGTATTTCGTAGGCATTTGGTTTTAATCATTATTATCGTTTCACTGCGGAAATTCGGATAAACCCTTTATCGCTGGAAAACAACAATTAACTGTAAATTCTTCTCCCTCCTTCATCTTATACTTCCTCTTGTGCTTCTTCGTTTTGTAGATGCCAAAAATTTCAAACACTAATGAATTATCCTTTATTAGGATAATGTATGATGTGGTTCGCAGACGCTTCCGCCATGGCCAATCCTATGTCAGCCGACCACCCCAACCCAGCCCAGCCCATGCAGTTCTAATGCTTACTTACTGGCCCGTAACCAGGGGGTAAAAAGTGTAGAAAGGCCACTTTTCAGCCTTTTCTCGTTTGGAAGCTGTTGGCAATTTATGAAAAGAGCCAAATTAATCAGACTAATAACGAAAACACGCCAACGAGAAATAACAAGAAGAAGCAGCCGCTGAAGGACTCTACCACTTATGAAAAGTTTTTCTTAATGAAAAGATTTACGATGATGCCGAAATGTTGGGTCCTTCATTTTTCTTCATTTTTGGTTGGGGATACGATCAAAATGTAAATACTTTCGGCCTGAGTGGGAGTGGTGAGGACAGCTGAAGGGGAGAGAGAGGTCGGCAAAAATTACCAACTTTTCCCGCACTTTGTGGAGAAGGGGAAGGAACAACAAAAAATGGAAATATGATGGAAACCAGCAAAAAGCTAAAATATTTGCAAATTAGGGCAAAGTGGTGGTCGGGCTCTGCCTTCATTGGTGGTTGAATGCTTGTTGTTGCCTAGGCCAAGTCATGGCAACTTAAATGCTGCGAATTGGCGTTGGCGGCCAATGTTCTTGTTGTTGCTTCCATAAAGAAATTTTTATTTATTATAATTTTTCCAGAGACTGACTTGGGCTGGAAGGCGTGAAGAGGGCTCTTGATTTTGCTAATTAAATTTCAAGCTTAAATGCAAAAACCCAGAGCATTAACAGTGGAACGGTAAAACATTTAAAGTTTTCCCAACTGATGACAATTTCCAAGTCATTAGTTGCTATTGTCTTTGCCACCCCAAATCGAAAAAAATGCACATAAAATGGAATATAAAATTTGCAAACAGAAAAAAGTACTGCAGAAGAATCGAATATAAAAAGAGGAACCGTAAAAAAGGATTATCAGTATTAACAAACCGAAAACTCAAATCTCCGCACAGCGAACTTCACCCCATCATCGGCGCTTGAGTTTGCTTTCACTGCCACATGCCACTTCTCCACTTTTAATAACCCACATTGGCAACGCTAGCAAATGCCCGTTGGCGGATAACCAACAAATACTCACAGAAATACCAGAGCCCAGGCATTTTTCGTTAGACAAAGGGCAGTGGAAGAAAATACACGTTTAAAGTAATGAAAATTTCAGCCACCAACCGCCAGGCGAGGGGCAATACGCGGAATCGGAAAAAATGAAAAGAAATTCGCAATTCAATTTCAAATCGATACTTTTTAAGCGCGCGCAACACATCGCCCGCAAACGCCTCACTCTATGCGAAGAAGGGTTAAAACAATAGCGAGCAACTGCTGCTGCTTTGTTGCTTCTTTTACTGCCACACAGTTGTGTCGCTCTCCAGACCGAGTCATTATTACAGCAACTGCTGCTTCTGTTAGTACTTCGGCGCCTCCTTCCTCGCCGTTGTAGTGCTCACCCATTACCACTCGATTTCGTTTTCTTTCGTTCAACCCCGCCACTTTCTCAGCGACTGCTGCAGCAGGACGTTGAATCCTTTCGTTCATAAATCAAGTCTTTGGTTTAATTAAATCTTGTGTTGGCGGTAAAACGGCGAAAAACGTTTTACATTCTCAGATCGCAGTCGGCCATACGCAAACGAAAATGTTTATTATAATTTAAAAGAAAATCTTTTTTAATAAACCATGTGACAACACCAAGGTTCTTTGGGTCGTAAATGCGAGTTAGAATCCACAGCCATCCCGATCGATAGTAATTTCAGCTTCCTCGGTCCACTAAAGGCTGCAGGAAAGCCTGCTTTGATTAACACGTTCATGTGTAGAACTGGCTTCAGGAGAGTAGGTTCTGAAAAAAGACATCCAGACAGACAAATATTGTTTTTTTTGGTATTGTGATGAAGATGATGATTGTTTTCGAAAGAGGCCACGCCTACATAGTGCTTAAACGACTTATAATTTATTTCCAATTTTTACTAATAATTTTCCTTGTGTCTAACTGAGGGAAAAGTATTACTAAAATTTCTAGTGTTGAAAAATAGAAAATTCCAAATGAGAGCACATTTTTCCGCGCAGAATTTTTTATTTCCCATTGCTGTTGTAACTTTAGTTGTTGCTCATTGTTGTTTTAAAGGGATCCCATTCTTCGTGTATGTGTGTGTGTGTGTATGTGTGAAGGCATAAACACATAAATTCTTTGTGGCCTATGAGTTCGGGCAGAACTTTGCCAGTGAATAGAAATTTTCATTTCCTTCTACTCAGCCGTTATATGATTTTTTCACTCCTTTTTGTTGTTAATTCTGCCTAAACTCACCCGTATATGACAGGTTTTTGTACCACTGTTTTGAAAATCTCAAGACACGTCCCACGATTTATAGCCTCTACGTCCTCCCTTCTCCGCATCGTCATTCACTTGCTTCTAATACAGCAGGCAAGTCAAGTGCAAAAATGCTTTTAAACGAACAAAAAATAGAATGCAAAAAGGGTACAGCAGTATTTCTCAAGGACGTGCAAAAATGCGCCCATATCCAGCGTTTTCCTTCGCTCCTTCTCTGTTACGATGTAGCAAAATAAAAATCCTTTACCGAAGAATTTCACGCACGTCAACACGCGTCGGCATGTTTCGCAAAAACAAAAAATGGCAAAAGCAGATACTCCAGTGGCAACATTTTTTCTAATTCATATGTTGCAGCGAACGATGATTTATGACAAATGCGTGTTTGTTGTTGTTGTGATAAAATTAAACATTAACACCTCATACATCATTGGCAGCAGCCTCCAATTCACAAGCGGGCTGACTGGTGGTCAGAAGACTTTCTTTCTTTTGTGTGGGACCGTTTTCTGTTGGTTTTGCATTCAATAAGCAATTTGTGGGGGCTGAAAGGGAATTTGTTCTCCTCTGGATTCGGCGTTAAGTTGTGTGATGTTTTCTAAACGCTTCACGGTACGTGCTTGGACTGTTCGAAAAGAGTTGAAATATTGAAAAATGTATGCCTGTCTGAGGAGTCTTGATATATATCTTTTCTCTCCTTGAAGGTGGACTCAGACATGTGGTAGGCCAGAATTTTTCACAAATAAATTACAAATCTTGTGATTTTGATTTATCGTCCACGCCAGGATTTTTGTATTGCTTGGCACTTGGGTGTAAATTGTTTACTGGGTTGTGTGTTTGCATTGTGGGCTGAAATTTGATTAATTTGTTGATTGCAAAAGTTTAAGACGACTTCCGTGAGGAACATATTTTGATTGGTGATTCTAAATTTATTGGCGAATTTAAGTATCACCAATGAATAAGTTGGGATCCTAATCTAAGGCGAAGAAAGTCCCAACCGTTATCTGCAGATCTCTCGAACTGCCTTCTTAATTTGATGCAAATGTCCACTTAATAGCCAACCAATAACATAATGACCAAAACAAAAGACTTATGAACTTATTTGCTAGGACCAATTCCAGCGATAAAACAAGCTAAGTAGGCCTGCATTACAACAGTCGCTACTAATCTGTTCCACAAGTTTTCTCCCACGTAATATTTCCTTGCCAATTTCGTTTTGTTTCTATTTCCTTCCTTTTTTAACTTTTCTACTACTAAAAATACAATGTGAATTATTTATTTCGATATCCTTGAGGGGTGCAAAACAAATGACCTTACAAGAAGCACAACTAAACAAAATCATTCGCAAATAAAAAATGACTTTTGTATGGACTCCCATGGTCTACCCGAAAACATAAACTTAAGAAGAAGGAAAAAAAAACCTAAAGTTTATTGTTATAAGCTACTTCCGCTCGGGCACAGGAAGCTGATTAGTGTGTGTGTGTGAGCTTAGGCATGTTGGAAGGATATCTAAAACACTCTAAATGCTATGTGGGGGATGGCTGTGAACAACAATTTATTACGTCCCTGGGGAGTTATTTTCTTCTTTATTTTAGAGGAAATGTTTACCTTTTTTCTTGTATTTTTTTCCTTTTTTTTTCGTGTTCTTCTTATAAACCCGAGGCAGTTCGAATCAGTCTGAAAAGTCTCATAATCGAAATTGGTCACAGGTGGCTTCTGAGGTGACCAATAATTTAATAATGGGTTTTGATGGATAACAGCTGCATTGGCAATCGCAGTTCATGAAATAGAAAAGAGACATGAGAATGTGGATTGAAAATTTGTATTGTGGTTGAGTAGGAAACTCTAGTGATAAGAAAGGATAAGTAAATGAAAAGTTTATAAAATTGAAAAAGCAGTTTACTGAACAAGTAAAATTGTGCAATATATAATTTGTTATTGTCCTTCCACTTCTTCCTTGTACTATCCACAATATTTTCACTTGCTTCAAACCATTAATCAAGTTAGTGTCCCTTTAAATTAAAAATAATTGATTTAACACCAATACCGAGAAGCATCAACACTACCAGCATCAAAATCAACCATCAGCACCAACACCACTATACACACACACACACACACACATACGGCCCGAGCCTATTTCCGTAGACTAACAGCACCGGATTCTCTGATAAATGAATACGAAATAACAACGACAACCGCATCGGCAACAAAATTGTACGAACGCATCCCACGCATAGCCCTAGCGATCCAACAGACACACCGAAGGACGAGCAGACGAACCGACGGGCAGGGCAAACATTTCTGATACTGCCATGGCGATTTTTCGGATAGAAAACCGAACTGACTGATTTCTATTTTCTGGATATGATGGCCGCCGCACACATAAACCCCAAAAAATTCAAATTCGTAATAGAAAATGCAAAAACCCAGGGCTGGACGGTGCCAAGCCGAAACGGAAATCAATCATTAATTTGCTGTCGTTACCAACGACACCATAGGGCGTGCGGTAGAGGTGGCCCTGCTGAATTATAGAAGTGCCAGCGGAATGTGGACTTCTGAATACTAAACGAGCGCTGGTGGTGGCAATGGATGGCCATCAGCCCACAGTGTTTTGTATGATTTTTGAAATGAAAATTTATTGATGTCTTCGCCAAGTGGAAACGAAACGAAACAAATCTTTTCTTCATTTGTCTTCGTAGGTTTTTTGTTGTAGTATTGAAGGAATCGCTGCTTGGTCCCTTCAAGAAGAAACAACTTCTGATGTGCAGGCAACATGTCAAGTCAAGCCGAAGGCATGACTGCTGACAGACAGGGGGCCGGCTCAAATTTTTAATCAAATTTTCTGAAGGTTACCCGAAAAAGAGCATCATTAATTCTTGAGTTTCTTGAGATTGCCATAGGCAGAAGTGGAAGAAGAAATAGGTTGAGCTGAGCTGAGGTGCGGTGAATATTAAATGTGTCTGTGATGGTCAGCAAACTTAGTTACATGTCAAATATTCCAAAAGATTTTACCTTTATCGAAATGGCAATGGCAATTCCAATTCGGTTCATCAAATGCACTGACCAAAAATCCTAATTAGGTTTTCGAGTTCAGTTGCCGAAATTTATTTTTTTTTTTGGTGTACGTATAAATTCCAATAATTGAAAAATCAAATAAACTTTGATGTCAACTGCTGACATTTGGTTCATTTCACGAATCAATTGAGGTGTCAAACGATGATAGGGCTTGGGAAACACCAACAACAATGAAGGAAAATAAAAAGGGAAGTGCGCTTGCCAACCAAAACGAACGTAATGATGTTTGCCATGACTTGCAATTAAAGTTTTGAGAGTGAGACATACAGCGTCTGTGGAAAAGAGGGACGTTTATCTGAATATGTCCTCGAAGGGAGAGAGATGTACTAAGGGCCTAAGTTGTAATGCTAACCATACATTGAGTGAAAACACTTTAGATTTCAGATCAAATGAGTCATGAAAAACCAATCAGTTGTGGTATTCTTTTTACGAAACAACCTCCGAGCTATACATTTCTCATAGCATAGCATCACAACCCCCCTAGTCGGCCTTTTTCCGAACGTCACTGAACGAATTGCAAAGTAAAATCACAAAGAGTAAATTCAATTACGCTGACCACCGTTGCAATTTAGGAATTCACACAAAAAAAAGGGTTACCGAAACTTCTGATGATGATGCAGCACCTTTTCGGCTATAAAGCCTCAAATGATTTTTACCAACCTGATGCAAGCCAAAGTACATAATGAAAAAAACGAATTTATTTCTTAAAAAGTGCCACTGCCAGCGTTGCAACGTTGATCCAATCTGACATTCGCATCCTGTTTGACATTGATGAATCGCGCCAGTGACCGAACGTCCCCGCGCAATTGCACGATTCTACAATTTCCAATTTTCTGCAGCGACATCAAATTACAGTCTCATTACTTCAATTGCGAAACGCTGGCGTCAATTTTCGCCAAATAACAATGAACGTGGAGTAAAAGAAAAACCAACAACAACAACAACAACAAGAACAACAAATACGTGTACAATAACGAAAATGTCCAACCCACATCAAGTTCCTGACCAAACCGAACCAACCAACCGACCGACACACAGCAAAACGAACTGAACCGTGCAGGCAACTCATTAAATGACGCGCCCGCGACGTTGATGCGTCGTTCTCCCAAAGGATCCTTTATGGCGCCTATTTTCATTTCGCGCAGCATAATTTTGGGTGTCATTTTACTGAAAGCTGCTGCTGCTGGTCGGTTTTGGACTTGGCAAAGTCAGCACGAAACAAAATAAAAATGCCCACCAATACTCAACTGAGGCAGGCCCTTGCCCACTTCCTCCTCCCCTGCTTTTTGCATACTTCTGCAATATATTTCTGTAGCATATTTTTAGGCCTTTCGCTATGGCCCTGGCCCGCATTTCGCTGCGTTCGTCCGTCTGTCTGTCACACGCAGATAGTTTTCGCTAGAAAATTACATCGGCCCCTCTTTTGCGGTGGCCGAACTGATTTCGGTGTCACAGAGTCATTTGCTGGTATACCCCGGGTTGTAGCCTGCTTTTGGCCGCTTACGGAATGTTCGCGTATTTTCTAATGCCACCACCGCGTTTTGTGAATTGTGTGTTGCACGTTTTTCTGCTGATATTGCGCGCGTACGCGTATTTGGTGTCGTTGCCGTGACCACAACAATGTAGGCGGTTAGTGCGGGGTGTGGGGGCCAAAGGTAGGCAAAGAGAGAAGCCAATGTCGCTGATTTTGCGCGTTTTTTTTTTGTTTGCGCCTTTTTAGCGGATACATTATTAACAGTTCCGGTAGGGCCCGGACTTGTTCCGTTTGGCGTGTACCGGCATTTCGCGTCCAAAGTTTACAACAAAACCATGTCCAGCAAAATGTTGTGCGGTAAGACAAAGGGAAAATGAGTTCGTTGTTGTGAAGGCAGCTAGTTTGGCTTGCTGGTGGCACATATTCAAAACCGTAAATACCCACTCAGGACTGGCACCTCGCTCGTGAACGCTGAAGGGCTTTTAATCTTAAATAGTTGGACGAATCTAACTTAGCTTTAAAATTCAGTAGAAGAAGTATTTCGAACAAGAGTCCTAAAACGGATTATCTTGTTCGTGCAAAATCGCCTTCCTCCGGCAAAATCGTATTATTTAAAAACTTTTAATCCGTTGACAGTTGTGCCGAGCTGGTCTTTTTCCTTGGTTTCTTCTTGTTTTAACCAATCTTTTGTGCAACTTTTGTAACCCCTTCCTCTCCCTGGCCTTGTTTGCTAGTCATTATTTAAAATGGCCTTTGAAACGGATTTCGTCTTCACATTTTTTCTGTTGGTTTTTCTTTTCAAACTATTTAAATTTATGCCACTTTCTATACGAAATGCGATAATCAGCGCCAAAGAAAAGCTTTTAAGGAAATTAATTTTTTCGCAATTCACGTATTTCTGTAGCAGGGAAAGGTGGACACTCACACAGACTCCAAACGATACTGGGAGACCTCTTCATTTTTAAATAATTTTTTTTTTTTGCATGCCAAGAAGCAAAAAGTTCTCTTTTCTCCCCCAAAATACTTAAATGAATGGTCAAAACTTGAAAGGGACACAAACAAGGTTCCTTCGTAATTCCTACTCACGCGGCTAATGAATAAAAAATGTGCGTTCATGTGCTTTGGGATTACGAGCGCAGAAGATGCAGAAACGAATCCGTAGAATTTCTTTCGTTCTTTTTAAAGGATCTTCTCTATACAAACTCAGGTCTGGCGTACTCCGTAATGGCATTGTCCTTACGATTTAATACCTAATTTACCGAATTGAAAAGGCAGAAATGCGAACTTTTGCAGGAATTTGCTAATTGAAATCAGATTGAACACCACCACCACCACCAGCACCAGCGTCTTCTACTACTCAGCCAATCAATATGGCATGTGAGGAAATCTAATAATGTATTCACTTCATCTGGCTCTGCCCCAGTGCCAACTTAGTGTGTCCTCACCTCGGCACAATTAAGAGCAATTTATTAATTTCCACTCGCATGTATGCGAGCAAATTAATTGCGTTTCCTGTCTTCGCTCAAACCATAAAGCAATTTTGATTGATGTGCCGAGAGACACACACACATACACACGCACGCAAACAAACAAACACCTTGTGCTTTACTGCTGACAACCGCCTTCTTCGAGGGTCCTATCAGGCCTAGTCGGTCGCATGTGGATGTGCATGTGTATTTGAAACATTCCTCAGCATCGTAAATGTGTTAAATTTATTACGTGCGCACTTTGCCTAATGATGACATAATTAGCACAAAGCGTAAGCGCACCCTTATGCACGGAATGTCATCACATATGCGTTATGTCAATGATGCTGGTGTGATTCCTCGACGGAGTTTATGCCGGGCTCACAAAGTGTTGATAATGCCATAAAGACATGAAGTTAGGAAATTGAAGCAACAATTTAAACGTTAATTGAGAGCCTCCTCCATTTAGTTTCAAATGGAAATTAAGGACATGGCGAATAGCAGTGAAGGAGTGAAGGAGTGCATTGATTGTCATAAGTAGAGTCAAATGTTATGGGAGGTGCAAATGCGCCTGTGAGTTAATTATTTGCTGACAAAATTCGGATAAGTTCGTGTTTCTGTTAGAAGTTTTTAATAAAAAAATAATATATCAATTCAATGGAGTAAAATGTTGTTTTGTAATACAAATGTTGGCAATTTTTATGTGTCAAAAGAACTATTTCATTTACCAGAGGCATTTCATACAGTCGCCCTTTAGGCATTTTCGATTTCCTTTCTTCTGTGTACAGATTTGAGGTGACATTAAATGGAATATAAGAAAAAGGAAAAGGAAACGACTGCTCCGCACTACATCAAATGTGTCACCGGGGTAACAAAGGACAATCGATTTCTCAAAAGTCCCTTCTCCCCGCCCGATTGTTATTAACACAACTGTCATTGTAGGAAGTTCTGATGTCGAAAATAAATGAAGAAATTCTCCAAAGTTTGGAATACAAATTCCGGCAGCCACAGAATAGAAAGCACAAACAAATTTACTGTATTGCCGATGATGGCTTCAAAATTATGAATATAATTTCGCCTATACACACAGCACAGCTTATGGGCTGGGCTGGGCTGGGCTGTGCTCTGTACGGACTGTGGGCTAGGCTGCAACACCCTGTCTCCAGGCGAATTCCTATTTTACGCTTGAGAGCAAATTGTCGACACTTTTGTTCATTGTACGGCTCTTCGGTTGTCCGGGGCAACAGTTACATTTATTATTAAGCAACTTTCAAGTCAACCTTAAGTAAAGGCAAGTCGCTAGTGGCAACCTAAAGGTGGTTGGCTTATTATGACCGAACAGACGAACGAAAGGAACGAACGCCGGATCGCCGGATCGCCGGACCGACTGAATGGAACCAACCAACCAACCCAATTAAATAAACGAGATGTTTTGGACGAAGAAATCTCCAGTAATAATGAACATTTTTGCTTGGTTAGCCAACGTAGATGAAATCCTTCGTTGACATTTTATTACAAAAGCGTCTTGACTACACACGAACTACGACTACAAACACTTAACAATTTCATGAAGAGAAAGAACTTCAAATACAGCCAACAAAAGAATGTCAAAAGGTGAAATTGTGATGATGTTGATGTCAAATGGGGTTTCACCACCAGCAGACGTGTCACTGCACCACCACCACCCACCTCCCCCGGTTCGGTGCGGAGAAGATTACAAGAATGTTCGCAGAGTGTTGATTTGAGTTGGAAAACTACCCAAAAAATTGCTGCCTGCCTTCTGAGGGTATTTTATGGCAGGTTTGACATGTTGGAAAATGTCACAAAAACTTTAAATTAAATTGTCGAGTCGTCGACTTCGGCCCGCATGCATATGTGTTTAGTATGTTAATTTCGTCTTTTAATGTGCTTTCGCTGTAAGCCCGTTGCGAGTTACGGCCACCACCCTGGACCCGGGCACAGCTGCTCAGCAGTTCCAACTCATAAGTCACGTTAATACGATATCATTTGTTTAGAATTTTCAACGCTAGATAAATTTTTCTTATCTTTCGCATTTGCATGGGTGTCACTGTGTGTGTGAGTAGCGATTTCAAAGGATAACATTAACATTAACAAGGACATGTACTTTTCCCGTTGCTCGCATGTGATTGTGTGAACCCTTTTTTGTTTAATGTCCTTGCATTAATTTTAATTGCATGTTCGCAAATTGGATGAATGTATTTGCGAAGCTGTGTCCATGTGTGTGGTAAATACATAGGTACGTCCTTTAAGTGAAGAATTTCAAATGTTTTTCTTTTTATTTTGAATGATTTTTTCGTTTTTCTTTTTCGAAGTTGAACTTTTAACAGAACTTATTGGAACTAAGCTAATATGTACACACTAGTTGTTGAGTTAAGGTCCTAGCACTAAGCAATTATATAAATACAAGATTATAAGTAAGTTTAAAATTACAAACATGGTAAATTTTACATTTGTCACCTAACCATTTACAATTATTTACGTTTACATACAATGTATTTTGATTACGCGATCTCATAACTTGTCCGTTAAGCTAATTTGTTTAAATTCGATATGTGGTTCCTTTTTAAAAATGTTTTTCTTTCAAGTTTTACAATTTTAAGTAATTTTAAGTGTTTGGGTTCATGTTAATTCCTACAATACGATATGGAAAAATTCACAACAACTTCCATGCTTTACGCAATTATGATTCGGCTTCCGCATCCTCACCGTCGATCTCCACTTCCAGTTCCCTGTTGCTATCCTGATCAGCGATTTCATCATTCTCATCCACCTTGGCGCCACCCAAAGTCGTGGCCAACCGCTAGTAGGGCCGCCAAACGTCTGTGGGCTTGGGGGTACGGCAGCGTATGGGTCCAAAACTGTTGCTGCCCGAACGTGAAGTCGTACTGACGTCATCCAAGTCGATGGTCTCCACGGGTGAAGGCGATCGCCGCGTTGACGTCACCGGAGGCGAAGAATTCGGATTGGCGTTTTCCATATCCTGCGAGTGAGTGATCAGAGTGACACAACGCTTTACCAAATTCACGCCATTGGCCGTGGCATCGGTTGCCGTGCCGGACTGAGTCATGGGCGGCGTACCACTCAGCGGCTGGTTGGCGGGTAGGCCGCTGGCATTTTGACCAGCTCCGCCCGCATTCCGAAACCAAGGAAAGTCAGTGTAGTTCCCATAGAGCTGCGTGTACAGCCATTGACTGGGCTGCGGCAACAAGGGATTCTGCAGGAAGAGTTGAGCCGCCAGCGCCGGATTGAAACCGTGCGAAGGCTGGAAGTGTGAAGCGAAACCCGAGAAAATTTCGTTCTTGCGAAATGACGAATTTCGATGTATGAGCGATGTAAATGCTCCGCCCGAGCCCGAATTCGAAGGCGGCGATGTGCTGCGTCCGTCATCGTCTTCGTGCAGCGATGACGTTTTGCGCGGTGAGCCAGTCACCGATATGCTGTCACTCTCGAAGCCGGCATCGATGTTGTTGTTATTGTCATTGTCACTGGTTGTGGTGGTTAAAGGCGGGGACGTTGTAAGCGGCAGCTGGCCCAACACGGCGGTCGTTGTGGTGGGCGAGCCCTCGGGACTAGTCGTGCTGTGAGCTGCTCCCACGGTAGATAATTGACTGAGTTGCGAAAGGTGATGTGACTCTGTGGGATATAAGGAAACGGAATTAGTACCCAGATTGCTTAGTGACACCGAAGTTTTACTAACCACTCAAGGACCTTAAGCCCGGGCGCTCCAAGGAGCTCGTCATTCCATGACCCGGAAACGCTGGATGTTGGTGATGAAAGAAGGGCGTGCCATGTGGAAAACCAGGTCGTCCCAGAGCCGCGTGATTGCCGCTCAACGCACGCCAGTCAGGCGCATGCAGATGACTGTGCATGCCCACAAGATGGTGAGCAAAACCTGGAAGAGAAGGTAGAAACACATGTTAGCCAATGTTTAACACCAAATCGATTGGTTGCGTTTTTTTCTTTGCCAAATGTTGGCACTTATATTGCCCACCAAACAAAGCCACACTAAACCCAAACTGCAATACCAAAATTTGGCCGCTCATTTTGGTCGTTTTCGGGGTAGAGCCGCCATCATTATCCTCACCAAAACTTGCCAACACACACAAATATATACACATATACCGAAACATGGACTCTCCTTCCCCACGCTTCTTTCGCCACCGAAAACTACTACGACCTCTCCCTAAGACACCAGCTACTCGCTCATACCAAAAATAAATTCATTAAAATTATGCCCGAGCCCCGAAAACAACAGCCCACAATCACAGCCCACAGAGGAAAGTGCCAGGCACGGTGCCACAGTCGCATATACTGAACCAGAGAGCAGTCTTCGCAGACCTGGGTGGTCTTCCCATACCACATAGTTGGCGGCGCTTAAGAAAATGGCGTCAGCCGTTGCTCTATTGCGCTTTTGCTCTGCCAAATTTTCGCAAAGTTTGCAACCAAAATTTCACCTAAAATGTGGCACCATCATTGCTGCAATTTAAGTTCGCCGAGGTTGGTTGGTTGGTTGGACGGTTATTTTTTATGTTTTCCACACTTCCAACGAAAGAGCCGAAAGTGGCCGTACACCAGAAGGACCCCACCAATGCCATGCGGCTGCATGTGCATGTGAGCTCCTTCAAAGAAGACTTCGACGACGAATCTCAACTTTGTCTCCACTTTCGGTCGTTAGTTACTATGATTATATTGAACTTTAATAATTGATAGTAGGAAACTTTGGATGTCTCTTTGTCAGCTTATGAGATTTTGTCAAGCAACGTGGAATGGCTGATTGCCCTTTTGGGGTAATGCTAATGTCCTTTGGAAGTCAGGTGGTTTCTGGTGTAATTTTTACTGCAGATACTTCATGGGTATGATAAAATTCCACTTCAACATTCCACGAAAAATCCAACTGAACTCGGTGTGACTCGAGGCGTATGTTGAGAAGGAAGTCATGAGTATACCAGAAATTTTACAGGGTGCCAAAGCCAGTTCGACACAATCTGAAATCTTCGAGGCATATGTCGTTGGGGTACGTTAACCAACATGTTGTGGAAGTCTATCCTCTACATTCCCATCGAAAAACATACAAGTCTGCTTTGGAGAATATCACACCCTGTTCATCGCTATCTACACGATGCGAAATGCAGCCAACTAATAAAGCCAGAAACATAAAAAGACAAAAACACTTTATAAATATGAAAGTAAATGTCCCGAATCCAGCACTAGCACTAGCACCAGCTGCTGCAATCATTCGAAGCAACCAAACCCAGGCGAATACGAAATCCTGCAGCACTTAACTTAGCTCGAGTTCAGACTCCATGTCGAGCCATACCATACCACACCAGGTCGGCCCAGCCAAAGACGAGGCTACCACAACTCAGTGCAATGGCAGTACGAATACCGACAGTCGGCATAGCAGTGCAAAGAGATTGTTGCCGCAACTCTAGAAAAAAGTCGGCTGCCTGCTCCTGAGTCTCCTTCCACAAACATACTCAAACACCGAGCATTCGTGCGTCGTGTATCGTTTCGTCGCTGTGTATTTGTGTATATGTGTGTGTGTGTTGGCCAAGTTTGCAATGGCAGTGGCTTGCTTCACTCCCACTAAAACCTAAATATGCGGTCCTGTAAGGAAACCTATGTGCGATAAAGGGTTAGCCACGGCTGGTGTCAGTTTGGGTCGGGTTTTCTTCGGTAAGGCACGCCATGGCCATGGCACTGTGTATATGTATGTGTGTGTGTGTGTAAGCATTCGTCGTTGGGCGGGCAGGTGCTTGGCATTTGTGATTGTATGTATGTGGGTCGTGTCTCGACTCAATCGACTCGGTTGTCGGCATGTGGAGTGGTAGCTGGAGGGGCATAACGTGGTCCCATTGGTGCGCCGCAAAAAGCTTTCTTGCTTTTGCTTTCATATGCTTTCGGTTGATTGTGAGTCCTCGTTCCGCGCGTCCTAGTCAACGTTGTCTTATTGCTTTCTGGCTGCTGCCTGCTGCCTGCTACTAGGGAAATGTTTGTTCATTCGTGTTTGTGTGTGAGTGTGTGTGATTGTATGTATTAGTGTCCCACATAGAGATGTGAACATTCTTTACCCCCACACAAAAAATATTATAAAGGAATCGAGTAAAGAAATATACACATTAGACAGACATTAAACATGCCAGAAGATGGCTTTCGGCGGGCGTTAGTTTTGCCCCAAATCAGCCCGACGAGGACTCCACCATAAATTGGAGTCGTCGCCTAGTTTTGCTCTACACTCGAGTGTTCGTTGGTTGGTTTCTTTTAGTGCATATTTTGGGTTGGTTTTACATTTTTTGCTTTTGCTTTTGGTTTTGTATTTTATTTTATTACTTCTTTGGTATTTGCGGGGGTAGGTGCACCCACAAAGTGGATAGTTTTGGGTAACATTATATTATATAAAGGATATGTACAGACATTCAACGAAGCACCTCAATAGTTGGGGCTGCATTAAATGGGTAGAGTAGATAGAGAGAATGCAATGGCGGATTCATTCTGATACAGAAAAAAGATTTCAAATAGTAAAATCTGTAAAGTATCATTGAAAAATATGTTTGTGGTTTTTTTCATATTTTAAAGCAGTTTAAGCATTTTACACTCATTTATTAGTGGAATTTGGAATAATTTTTTAATAAATTGGAAATAGTTTACTAACTTAAGTTAATTAATTTCAAATTATTTGTCATTTTCCCGTCGGAGTCTGTCTTCAAATCTAATATTTACCGACGGCATTTTCTTTTCTCAACCGCCTCAACGCATCTTTAACTAAGAATCTCACCACAAATGTCTTGGCCCAACTCACCACATCTTGCATTAACTTTGACTCAAAATTACGCTCATTTCGTTACTAAGGTTCTCAAGAGGAAGGCAACGTCTTCATCTTGTGGTGGCATATGTTGGCACTCAGCAGACATCTTCTTCGGTTCAACCTTTCAACCATTGACACAAGCTCCCAACCAACTCATTGTGGTGGAAATACAGAACCCTGTTGTCGGTCAAAATGGAGAGCTTCTTTTTTTTACTTTATTCCATTTAGCTCCAACGACAAACAGCTGATTGTGGATAGAGTTGCGCAGAACATTGAAAGAGAGCCAAAGGACGAACTAGAGAGCGTGGAGCACTTTGTCATTTTGGAAATACCACCTACTTATATTTTAAATATATGGGTCTGCCCATCCCACCCCTACCGCGCGCGCAGCAGTGTCATGTACAAGATTTAAAATGTGTGTGTTTTTTCTTACTGTTTTTGTTGTTGGGGTTTTGGCTTTTTTGGTCACATTATTTGGTTTGTCGTTTTTTTTTTGTGTTTGTTTTTTTTTGCATATCATTTGGCTGTGTGGAAGTATATAAAAAGAAATTTATAGTGAAATAAAATTAAATGAAAGATATTGTCTGGGTCCAGGCGAAAGGTGTGGTATGTGGGAGGAGTGGAAAACGTAGAGATAACAGAAAAAAAGAAGTTGCTATCGGGGTTGAGGTGTGTAGGAGAACAATTTTTAGGAGAAACTGTATGTGCAGTAGGTGTGCATGTTAAATCACTGGGTAGAGGAAGAAGAGGTTTGAAGTAAAAATTTATCAGAAAATAACTTAAAAAAAAACATATTATTTCACTATTTTTGTGGTCCCAAATCATTCTGTAATTCCCATCCAATTTCAACTAGGTACGCATTTTCCGGTCTTAAATCCATTTCAGTCTCATAGAATATATATATGTGCTCTCTTTATCCACTGGTCGACATCCGAACAAACAATGGAATTTTTTAATTTTGATTACGCATATTGTAATAAAAAGACATACTTCCATTTTTTTTTTGTTTTTAAAAATAATTTTATACCAATGGTGACGCCGATAGCTACCAAGGTTTCCTAAATACACCGTTATCTTGTTACTCACACGCATTGTATGCAGTGAATTTGGGTTAAAATGTCATAAAAGGCACTCTTTTATGATATTTGGACTTATATTAAATCTTTTATATTACTCATACGCAGTGTATGCCAAAATATTGTTTCCTTTTATTAAAGTCCACATATCTGAGATACACTTTTATGATCATAAAAGACGGTCTATTACAATATTTGGACTTAAGTTCAGAGTCTGTTTCCAAAAAATATATATTGACATACACTGCGTATGAGTAATAAAATAAATGAGTAATAAAATAAATGATTACTGGAGCCGAAATATTTTGAAAATCACCATTAAATAAGTCAAAGTTCATTTTTTTTTCGTCCATATAACGTGAGGCAGTTTAATGTACAGGCTAGTTTAGCTTCTTAAAATTCTCCTAAAAGATATATAAATTTGGAATAGCGACCCTCAAGTGACCTAAGCCGAACTTATATGTGTAATTCATGAAATAGTTTCTGTGAGACAAGAGCCCTACAGTTCAGTACCGGTTCCCAGCGGTTAGTGAAGAATCTAAATTATACTCCCGTGAGTTGGCACTGCTTGAAGATAGGTGTTGCCGTGCTGAAGTGGAACTCGGTCCCTCCCGATCGTAAGTTCTTCTCACTGAGCTCCGTCCATCAGTAAATTTTAATAATAAATAATTGTCATATGTCACACCTTTGTTAATGTCACATGCGACAATGTAAAAAGAAACTATTGAAATGAAGAGAAATCGTAGATTATACCAAGAAACAAGTATTTTGCGAATTTATTCCAATAAGAAACGACTTCACAGCGAACGAACCCATAATAACCTTAAAGTGTTCAGAATTCATTAATCATGCCAGCATGATTCATAACAATTTAACACACGTCATCAGCATTCAATCTTCCCCCACCCACGGCGACGAAGAAAAAAAGTAATTTTTAATATAAATTTGAAAACTTTCAAAAATGTCACAACAAACACGCTCGAAGTGACAAATAATAATAAGGCAAGAACATCGCGCAATATGTCACCAGCCCGATGACAGAACAACAACAGCAAATACGACAACAACGCACGGAACTAATAAACTGTGAAGCTCTCAATGAAAAGATGAAAATAAAATTTATCATCTTCTGGAAAAATAATGAAACCCCAGGGGAATATATCAGTTGACAAACAAGGAATATGAAATTCATAACTTCAGCACAGGAACACATACGCACAGCCGTCACACCACCTCAGCACACTCAATCCTCCCTCCCCCCCACTAGAAGATGGTCCATTTCGCACGCATGCCGCAACGACAGCTCAATTTAAAAAATTTAAAAAGAAATTTTAAAGTCATCGACTGAAAAGGAAAACAAGGATAATGCTGCACCACCGAATGTCAACGCTATAGCCGCCGGCAAGTGTCCGGGCAAGTAAGCCTGTGCAAGCATCCCCCAAGGACGTATTACAGCATTGATTCAATTTCATGTCAATTTACGTGTCAATACGATACTAATACGCTGGCAGGACGACACCGTACCAGAGACAGGAGTAACACATGCAGAATACGCCTGCCCTTGCTGCAGAATGCTTACAGCCGCCCCGTTTAATATTATTTATAACGTTGGCGAAATATGTTTTATTTTTTGTTCGCTCTGCCAATTTCTTTACTACATTGAAGGTGCTGGAAGGTTAACTACCCTCTTGACAGTGCCGGAGTGTGAGAAGTGTTGACAATCGTTGTTACGGTAAATTTGTGTGTTGTCTACGTGTGAATATGTTAGTGGCTGAGAGGGGGATGGGGGTGCTGGGGTGCTTTGCAAATAGCAACAAATTCACAAAACAATTTGCAAATCTTCAATAATGCCGTTATAGGCACTTTTTGACACTTGACACACTCTCACTCCGCTGGTGGGAGGCATATGTCAACTCTGAGGGGTTGAGGTATGCAAATAATCAACAATTGATCAAATTCATACACCAGTAAAGAGGTGCGCTTCGTATGATTGTGTTTATATGGAATGTGACAGTTCAGTGTGTGAATTGTGGCAATTTTAGTGCCCAATAGGACCGAACCTTAGCTGAGCTGAACATTTAACTGAGAATAGCAAGAATTAAAGATCAAATAAATTGCGGTTCAGAATTTTGTATACAAGTGAGGGACGAACTTTGGTCTATGCTCGATGCGTAAAGACCTTGTCGAAGGTTTCGAATGTGTGTTAACCCTTTTATGTTGATTAATTTTTTTGCACTTAAGCGCAAAACCATAAAGTAATCATACACGCGCTTTTATCCGAAAGTAAATAAAATGAAATCCTCCACCTTCTTCTTATCCTTCCTCGCCACATTAACTCCAGCTCTGAGCTGTGGCTGTCTTTGCTGACATCCGCCGGAGCTGTCATGGCGGATGTGTGTGTCTTCCTTTTTGCATATTTAATTAATTTTATTAAATATTTTATTAAAAAAAATATCCAAGAGAAACCGAAAAGAGAAACAAACTCAACTCAGGCACGGAATTTAAACATTCAAAATGAAAATTCACCGCGGCGTAATAATTTGAATCATGTACGCAATGTTGTTGCAGTAGGTACATACGTCAAAAGCAGCGCGCGGAGGTGTGGCAAGTGTGTATGTTACATAATAACCCCTTCTTGGGCCCTGAGTACTTAGATGCTATAATCAGGTCACAGGCGAAATACAACACGCGCGCATCTCATTTGGCTTTTAACTTTTTCCAAATGTAATTTAAGCGCCTTGCACGCCGCCCTCAACCCCTTGGCGGCACACAAAAACCTGTGTGAAGGAGGGGTTGAGTGGCAGGTTGAGAAAGTGCCGAGCTGTACTTTCGAGGAAAAGTTGTACTTTTATTTATTTTTTGTTTTTGAAATTTGGGAAAATTAATTCAAGTCGAAAATTCATTTACACACACTCACGAGTGGATGTGTGTGCGTGTTGGCATTTTCATGACAAAAATTACATCAAGCGGAAAATTTTAATGTAATTTTCACTAAAAACCTGAAACTTTTCTTTTAGTTGGGCACCCAAGCGGCGCCTGCCTTCCCTCTCCTCTTTACCCCACTGCCAACGCAGTTTCTTACTTTCCTGCTATCCACACTAATGTAACTAAGGAAAACCCACACACATACATACACTTAGACGCATACCGACACTCTCAGCTGTCAGTAGCGGCTTCGGGGGTATGTGTATGAGTGCGTATAAGTGAATGTGTGTGAAACAGGATATCCTCTTCGGAAGTACAACATTTTCCACACTCATGGCGACGCAGTCATCAGCAGCGTTCTAATGTATTGCCAGCGCCACTATTTTCTTTCCACGCTGCTCCTTTTAATCATCGCCAAACTTTCTTCGACACAGAGCAGCCGTCGAAAAAGTAGGAAAGAAGCAATGGAACGGTCGCCGCTTGGTGTGGGTACTTTAAAGTAGTTTCTTGTTTTTGTCACGCGCTCGGCTTGTATGTGTGTGTGTGTATGTTGAAATAGTTTTCGCAAAAAGTTTTTTTTAAAACGGTTGGGTGCGTTGGCGCAAATGCGTTGACATTAGTTTTTGCATATCCTGTCAACACACACACGCTCCCACAAACAACGACAGAAGGAACTTCACTGATGGGCATGTGGGTGGCTCGAAAGTTTTTACCAAAGTTTATACTTTTTCCTTTCTAGCGAAACCAACTGGTCGTCGTCTAATCTTTCCTGATACATTTTAGATCAAGTTTTGCAATGAAATTTGTCGAAATGAATTCTCATTGAAGTAAAATGAATGAAATGGCAGAGACAGAATGGAGCGGGGAAGTTACTTAAATACCATCTCTGGTATACACTCACAAAAAATTAGATATGAAGGGAATTAAAAGTAAAATTTCAACTTATTAAAAATTATGACAGCGAAATGAAAGGTTAATCCTGCAGCAGAGTTGCTAATAAGGACGATGCTGACGACTCTGACAGCACACGTGGATTGGGATTAACATACAAGTGTCTACAATGATGAGCGTGTGACAGGCTACAAATCAAGCTTCTCGCATTTCACTAAATTGACTAAGTAATGAAAAATTTTTTTAGTAAATTTAAACAAATAAAAATTGATAAAAAATAAATTTGAAAAAAATTAAAACAAATAAAGAAAAATAAAATACTCCAAAATATTAATCAAACTGTGACATCATTCTCACAATAGAGCACATTCCCCACGTCACAACACATCATAATCAGTACGATGACAGCGCATATACCAGACTCATCAGCAGCGAAATCATCAGACAACAACAAAAGCGACTACGTCACAATCACTTAAAATAACAACAGCAGCAGGGCCTGGAAAGAGCAAGCGCGTCACTGTTACAATTACAATAACAATGACAATGACAATGACTACTGCTTGAATTTGAAGCTGAAGAAGCTTAAAATCCATTAAAATGTTTAATCCTTTAACGAGCTGCAAACGGAATTTACGGCATTCTTACACTAAAGTTCATTTCATGTCGAAGGGGGTGAATATGCGCGCCGCCATTTAAGCGACCGAGCGAACAACAATAAACACGCAACGAAACAAGACTGCGAACATGAGAGGCCAACGTACGAGCAGAGTCAAATGCCCGCCAAGTTTAAATAATGTAAAGGCGAGCATTGGCACAATGATGCCAAGTCGGTGGTGTGGTGGCGAAAGGGGTGACACGGTTTAAAATTATGAAAGTCACTAGTGGCGGTCGGATTGTCATTGTCTGCGTCGGGGTGTGTGTAAGGAGTATTGATTTATTTGGCAGTTGAAATGTTTTTCGTTTTGACTTGGGAAAATATTCGATGCGAGGCCCTAGTCGATTCTAGTGATGCTTCTTTAACTAACCCACAACTGTTGCTTGGCTGAATCTACTTTGTAAGGGAATCTAACTAATCGAAAAAATACTTTAGGCACGATAATATCAGTTACTCACCCTTCGGCATCGTGATCCCGCAAAATAAACCCCAATTGAGCGAATTTCATGGTAATTTAATCCTTTAACAGAAATAATACCCCAACAGATATATTTTTTGTTCACAAAAGTCCCTGCAACCGTACGCAAGCAACTGACTGACAACTTCATCGACAGCCCCATCAGAGCTACTTTTCAACATGGCAATTACGCCATCAGAAATCAAGCGGCAAATCTGACATGATATGATTTGATTGGCATGTGAAATTTCGCAAAATCCTTTGCTGCCAAACCACGCCACAGCAACAGCTTTGACGTAATGATATGCAGCGGCAACAGCGACATTAACAACCGTAGCAACTACTCTTTTTTCCGAACAAGCCAAATACCTTGAGGTACTTTACAAAAAGTTTTTAAACCGGGGCCGAAACAAGCGGATTTCTTTCAATTCTACCAACAACTGGCAGCAGGAGAAATGTAATAAATCCGCTTCAATGCCGCAACATTGGAGGCGGATCAATTGGCCCGGAGTGTTGCGCGTTGCGTTGCTGTAACAACAGACAACACAGCGCACAGGAGTGGGTGAAAGTATTTATGCATTTACCTGGTAATTTAAACGGTAAACCGCCCATCAATGGATCGGGACCGAAACGTTGCGGCCCGAAGGCAAACGGATGAAAGCCCTGGTGTCGCACTTTCGACCTCGGCTCGCGCGGCCCGTCGACGGTGACTTTGATGGCCTTGCTGTAGGTGGCCACTTGAATGGGATTCGACGATATCACAATGGTGAGATTGAAGCTTTTGCCTAAAATGGAAAAGGAAAACAATTTTGAAAACTTCTACAGAAAATTGAAATAAAAATTCGGGGAACGAAATGTTTTTAAATCTTAAAATTCAACTCAGACTCATAAATTTTGGAGCCGCATTGTTTGCACGCTCGCACAACCCTCAACCCTCTACCCACTGCACTTCACACACACACACAGACACATACAAGATCGCATTATTAGCGCCCGTACACAAATTCGCACGTCATAAACAAAGTCATGCCTGCCATGGAGAAACGCAATTATTTTGCGAATTTATGGATTTTCTATTTTCACCACAGCGCCCAGCGCCAAATAACCTTTACGCAGCGCAGCGCAGCACCCCAAACCATCGCCGCTAAATCATAAAATTCGCAAGCCGAAAATACACTCCATGTCGAATGGCAAAGCGCGAAATTAACCCCGCTCGCGATTTGGATGCGCGATGCGGACGCGGAAACGGAGCTCATATAAAATTCAAAATTCTCTACCAAAATGAAGACATAAAATTTTCAAATGAATGAAATTTTCTGATTTCCCTTATTTGTGGCGAATTCGGCATAAAACACACACGCTCACACAAGTTTATTGCAACCGTGCATGCTGCGCGCCATGGCACTCAATACAGCACGAAATCAACATCCACCATTCACTGGCAACTGGGTGCGATTGCACCGGAAATGCCAGAGTGTTACTAAAGAATTCCACACACACACCCATGGACAGACGACAGCCGTGCGAACAGACGGTCATACGCCAAAGCCACTGTCAGGGTAACAGCAATAGCGACAACATCGGCAGCAACCATCCTCGAGATGTTGCAGATATGAATTTAAAAAATTCATAAGTATGTACGAGCAGTGCGGATGGAGCATTCGCCAGATATGTAGCTGCGATATGGGAATTCGCCCGTCCCTCCGTCCGTCCGTCAGACTGTCTATGGCTCTGTGTGCGATTGTATCGTTTGCTTTGCAATTCCTGTAGTTTCATTTTGCCGAATATCGCCTGGCTTCCGGTTAGTGCCCCGGAAATACAGCACCACACACCCCCTCACCACCCCCAATATCTGCTTTGGCCGAAATTAGTGACTCAATAGTTTCGCATTGATTTGGAAATTCTCATGATCACAAGAAGCTCTCCCAAGTCATTATAATATTTCGTCTGAATAAATTCAAATTTAATGCTGGCAAAAGTACAAATTAAATGGAATTGCTCTAAGGTCTGTTTACAAATTAATATTGAATTAAATTAAACGAACCTTGAACCGAACTCAGCTCAGCGCATCTCATTAAATGGCGCCCGGCCCTATAGCAAAACCAGAACCAGAAAACCGAAGAAACCCTCAGCCGAACAACAAATGAACACAAACAGCCGAAACGAACCAAGAAAACCAACGAAATGAAATGAAACTTTTTTAATTATGCGACGTTGCCGTTGCCGAGGAGGGGGTGGCCGCAGTCGAGAAGACGAGGACAACCAGCACGGCAGGAGCTCTCCGAAGAAAATGCCAAGAAATTTGCAAATAAATCTGTCGCCATTTTTAAGCCAAGAAATTAAAGCGTAAACAAGGCTACACACAAGCACACACTCTGCCAGTGCAGAGACAAACCGAAAGGCGGCATAGAACTTTTGCTAATAAGATGAAATCCATTAGATGAAGAAAAGTGCCGAGGAAACAGCAAGCGACTGAATGGGGTAGCGCCCAAGCCACCCATAACCATCTCTCCCCTTTGGTCGGAGATACTCATTGGAACAAAGGAGAAATTATCACCACTTTGCTAAGGCGACAACAACAACAACAACAACCAAAACAATTATTCGCATTTAAGACTTTTAAAACAAAGTTTCCGACATTTAACGCCACGGTTTTGCAAATGAAATAGAATTTCCAGCCGGCGACTGCCTGCATTTTGCTTCTGTGAGCTGATATGGACGAGTGAGTGGTGACGTGACGCTGGTGAGGCACTGATAGGCAATTTAGTGCTCATTGCTGTTGCTGGAGATGCTGTTGTTTTCGTGTTGTTGGTGCTTTCTCTGCCACCGCCGTGATTATAATTTGATGTTAGACAAAGTCTGAGGCTGACACCAAAATGACATTTTAAATACAAGCACTGCACACAAACACACAGATCCTTGGAAAAACGTCACTTCCGGTTAATTGTTTGCGAGTGTGTGTGTGTGTGTTGGTGTTGGCCCTTCAACACCTTCATAATTTGAAACCTTATTTCATAATATTATAGCTTAGCTTTCAGAAATCCCTGGTTCGTCTTTAAATAAAAACAAAAAGGCTTTGTATGCCTTCCTTGATGTCTGCCATTGCAGTTGACAGCATTGACAAATGCTCGCAAATGAGTGGCGTTGTTACGTTGTAGTAAAAGTTGACAAAATAAAAATAATTTTAAAAAAACCCAAAGGAAGGAGTGCACCACTTTGACTTCAGTACGTCACTCATTCCGCTCTCACCGCCGCCACTCTCTAGCACAGTGGCCCCCCATGAAGAGTTTCATAATTTTCCTTTTCGTTCCTACTTTATGATTATGTCAGAGGGTGGTATGGTGGACCACATCATGTCGCCTTGTGACGTTGGGTGCACTTCGTCGGTTTGCGTTGGGGTTTTGGCTTTACTGTTACACGTTGCCGCACTTTGTTGTTGTGCTTCATTGTTACCCTTCATTTACTGTTTGGCCGTGTGTCTTTTACAAACGCTTTTGGCTTTTTAATAAACTGTGAGCAACAGTTCGAAATCGGAAGGAAGGTAAGACGAGTAACACCCCATGCAATGATGGCGCTGGATGGAAGTTTCTATAGGAATGAGATTAAACATTTTCCAATTGATTCCTTGGACTTGTTGAATTTAAAAAATATTCTGAGATCTCCTCTTCAAGGGTCCAATTCTGGCCAGTCTCCTTTCTTATAGAATTAACAATTCAAAATTTCCATATTTCGCTTCTTTAGACAATTCCAAAGGCGACCCAGAATATTAAATGAAATGTGACAATGCCAACTCTCCGCCATAAATTTGGTCCGTGCCCTCGGGATATGTACATGAAAACGAATTGAACTGCTTTAAATGCAAACAACAACAAAGCGGATGTTAAAAGTCGCGCCAAAGGGTTCAAATTTATGATTATTAAACTGAAGGAGTACCGGGGTGAGTGTTACCCCGGCCCCAAAAAGCCAAAGCGGAGACAAATAATTCATAAACAAGAAAATGCTGCAGAAGAAGGAAAAGTGAAAAAATTCCCAAAGAATAAAATAAACAGGACGATATTTATGACTGCAAAAAGCAAGGAGCGCAAAGGCACAAATAAAAAGTTAAAACAAAAAATTGTAAAAAGGGGGGCTGCGCTGAAAGGGGTACAACCACATTTGTTACTTCAAACGTTGTCATGCAGTAAATTCTGGGAAGCTTTTTATTAAAAACAAAAAGGATCCCTTTTCGGGCGGGGAGTTCGCTTGAAAAATGGCAGCCGCTTAAGCGTTCTAAATGCTGCAATTGTTTTCTCTTCTTCTGTCTCTGTGCCGGCAAGTGACTTTTGGCAGCTTTCAGCTTTATTGTTATTTACTTGCACATGGAATGGAATCGGTTTACATTCGGTTTAAATTAAAGTTTTAAGATGGAATCTAAATCCAAGCGATTTCATCGCCTTATAGCTGAAATTAATTAATGTCTTTGCTTTTGGCCAAATACCCGGACAAGTAATTAATACAAGAACATGTTCAAATACGAAATTTATTTACACAACAGATTCGAGCCTTGGCTAAAGGCAAGCACACACACTCACACACACTGGCACACAAGGAGATAAGCAATAACTTGGCCAATACGTTCCAATGTCAACAGCAGCCGCCCCAAACTCGGACCAGTTTCTCCATGAGGGCAGATTATGTCGCATTAATATTCACAATCCTTGGACACAATCCTTTGGACACACATTAAAAGTGGAATATGTCACAGAGGCACAGAGCATACTACATTCAACCGACGAGGTGGTAAGAGAATGCGAAGGAAATTTATGGAAAATATTTAAGTAGCTGATCAATTTTGATTGTTTTCAATATTCCAATATTGTTATGAGGTCACATTTTCCATTTAAAGAACACAAATTTTAAATGACACTCACTTCTCTTACCCTCTCGCAAGGCATTGTATCAGTTTCAAACCAATATTTCTCAGTAACCCCACAAAAAAAAGATTTCAAACAAAAAGAAAAAAGGAAAAAAACTGCCGCTTAGCACGCCAAAATCCACACTGAGAGGAAATTAAATTTCGACAAAGTCAAAAATTACAATAAGGCAATAAGTGAAAAGCCGCGCTAACAAGCAGCGTCTTTAGCGCGCCATTTTGCCAGACGACGGCGTCAACGAGGAAAACACACCCACAAACAAAGGCACACAAACGCACACAATCAAGGCCTCGGGCATCATCGAGTTAAATATACGGTAGCGCGCCGTACAAACAGGAAGCAGGAAACGACGTTTATTAAAACGGAAACTTGAGAAAGTAAGCGCGCAGAGAAACACACACATACACACACACACAAAGAAACGCATACACCCCGAATGAAATGAAGAAAGAAGCGGAAAATAAATGTTAAGAAATACTTAAACAAAACAATGTCTTGAGGCGTTAAAATTAACAACAACAAGAAAGCCTGATGTACCAACGAAACGACCAGAAGCGGCTACAAAAACAACAACAGAAACAACCAGGGTAATGATAACGTTGATGCGTACGCAATGGAGGAAGAAGGACATTTTCCAAGGAATAGTCGACGACAAAGAAGAAGAAGCCGAATAACAAAAAAAAAAACATTATAAAGGAGAACAACATAGTGTCGTCTACACGTCGTTAGGCGGCAAAAATAACTGCAATGGCAGACAAGGGAAAATGTTAGTGAAATGGAAAATGTTTCCAAATTTCTCTTCAAAGCAGGCACATTTGTTTCATCAACTGGCACTTCGAAGAGATAAATTTCACATTCTGCCCAACTCTAGTGTTTTCATGACTTTACGAACAGTTTCCTTTGAGTGTGTCTAAATACTGCCTGCAAAGATTACGGCGTGAACAATAAATGTCACATAATCTTTAATAGAAGAGAAACAGCCTCGGCTAACAAGACGGCCGCAAATCCGGCGAGTGCAATTTATGGCATTATGGCTGGGATAAGATTCGACTTTTCTCTTCTTCAGCCCCTCCCGTAAGAATAACAAATTCATTTGCTGTATTACACGAGTTGTTTATTTGCTTCTTGTTTTGGACTTTGTTAAAGATTTAAAGAGATTTGGCATTTGTGGGAATTGGCGGGGAGCTGAGTTTACAAGAAAGGAGATGAAGAAGAAGAGGGAAAAAATTTTAACTTATTTTAAAGTCTGTCATGTCGACTCGATCGTTTGCCATTGGTTCCTCTAGTAAATTTAATTGATTTTTTAAATTTAAAAAAAAAGCTTCCTTTTAAATTTACTTTACATAAACGAGCAATAAACTGGCCAGCTAGGCTTAGCTTATTTTTATCTGATTTGAAACCGCCGGCCGTATTATGTTTCCTTTTAACCTAATATAATAACAAGAAAAAAAGCCGTAATTATTCATTTCCGAGACCAAGTTACAAAAAATTAGAAATCAAAAAATTAGAAGTCCTTTTATCCAGATTCCTTCGTCCATTTTATGAATTGAATCCAACAACATTCAAATTCGATTAGTTTTGGTTGAACGGTTTTATAGCAAAATTTTTGTCAATCAGAACTACCTAAGCCCATTTGTCCTATTCCTTAATTTTTTTCTGTGTATTATTGCCCAAGGGTTCTTGCAAATATGGTGGCTAGTATAGTTAGGTGTTCCGGAGGTTCGCAGTTCAGTACTCGTCCACTGCCCCGCCTATGGCCTATTACACCGAACTCAGTGTTCGGGTGTTTTTGGTGTCTCTGATTCTGAGTTTGGAATTCAAAATTTCATCTCAAAAGACACTTGGTATGAGGAAGCTTTTGTTCCCGTTCTTTTCCATTTTTATTTTTATTGTTTCATTTATACGCTTGCTGCGTTTCGTTCCGGTTCTAAAAAAACACCCGTCTGTTGAGATCAAGTGAAGCAAAAGAATAGTAACTGGAAGGCATGTAAGCATATTTATGCATGTAATTGTGTATATGTGATTGTTTGCCAGTGTGCGTTCGCCTTAACAATTTGCTTCTTTGTGTGTATTTGGAATCGTGACTTCAATTAAATTCCTTCGATTTTCAAGCGAATTCCAAATTCCTTACTTGGCGCAAGTAATTTCGAAATTGGATACTGTATATACAAAATACATCCTTATACATACGTATGCACATATGTATGTATGTTTGTGGGCATGCTTGTGTTCGTGTGCGTTAAAGCAAATTTAATTGCGAATACTTGTCCCTGAGCAAATATTTGTGCGATTGTCATTGTGTGCGAACGCATAAGGAATTTAACACATGCAAATATAAGCACACACACACACATCCACTCACGCAATCATACCAAATTTATTTCGAAAAAAAATCGTATGTATCTGCTCTCTACGGATTAGCGTAAGAATCTCACTAATGGATTTTATTGGAATTTGATTGTTTGCACTTGTGTCCGCATTTGGCAGTGAGTCCTTGAGTGTTCATGTGTATGTGGAATTTTAATTTAATTTTAACTCGATTGATTTCTGATTGTATAATTTCAATATTTATGAAGAGCAAACAAATGTTCGGCAACCTAAGCACAGGGCAAGAGGCGCACCGAATTTCCGTTGTTTGATGAGGGAATAAATAAATTTCTATCACACCATCTGTCAGCTGTCAGCATCAGCTGTTCGGGTCTAGCTCAAAGAATCCGGTTTAAGAGTGAAGATTTTCTTCTTCAAACCAACCTAGCCACCTGCGTCATCCGTTTCTGTTTTTTTTTTTGTTTGGGTGTTTATCACTTCGCTGCTATTAATTAAGCTTAACGAGGTTACAACACCGCGCCGCCGCCTACTCCGCCACACACACACGACCAGCAGCTGAAGCCGAAGCTTCTTTTTAACCCCAAGTTAACGTCAAAGTTTTTCGAAACTCTTCCATCGCCTCGTAATGAAATTTCGCCCTCATCTCATTAGTCTAAAGCAGCGGGTTCTGAGGGGGAGTTGAAATTCTGCCTTGAACGCTACAAAGTATTTAACCTTGGCTCCTTCACAGCAACCCCTTTCTATGTAGCCGTTCTTGCCACATTCATTTGCTTAAGTGTCTTTCGAGCACTTTCGTCCTTTACCCCTTGCTTCGTGTTGTTGTTGTCATTATTTCGCTTTTCATAATAATAATTAGAGGATGAAACTTTTTCAATCCATTTCGGAGTGTAGATGTACACCTTTGGCGCATTTGGGCGTTCATGCTTAACTTTTCTCTACTATCGACCGGCGAAGTTTTTCGGGTTTTTGTTCCTAATCGGTTTAAGCTTTATCCTTTGTTGACAACAAAGCAAGGAAGTAAAACAAAAAACACACATTCCAAATAAGATCTTTTTAGTATTTAAATAGACACTTGAAAAATAAAGGCCACAAAGACATGTGTGAAATGTGTCAAGGAAAGGGTGGAAACCATTAATGAGTGTGAATGTAGCGTTATCCACTGATGGCTGATTCCGTAGGCCGTTTGAAAGTAAATTTACCAATTGAATAAAGACCATCAAAAGCGTCGATCAATAATTTTCCTCTTCTCACTCTTCAGGAAAATTGAAGGACTTCGCGACTTCATAAAAGTCCCAAAATCACTTAAACAAACAAAAAATCAAAAGTTAAAGTACACAAAAGTCCCAACGAAAATACAAAGAAATCATTTGGTGGATACAACAACAACGCCAAAATGTAGCAAGGACCAAATAATAATATTTGAAGGGAAAAAAAGCAACAAACATTCCAACCAACACCAGGTAAATTTAACGAGCATTTAAAGTATTTATACGCAGCCACTCGAGGTCGCTCCCGTTCACCATTTGAATGCCATCGTGCCGCTGAGCCGACCGAGCAACTCGAGTGGTCTGCGGGCGTGTCGCCGTTGCCGTCGCGCGCGTATAAAAATAATGAAACTCAAAAAGAAGAAAGTTCACTTCAAGAAAAAATCCACAGCGCAAGAAGGAAGCAAAAATAATTCCACGTACATGCAAATGCACATAATAATAGACGAGCATATTAAATTTTTAATGAAGTTTAATGGATGGCGGAAGTTTAAAGCAGCAGCCGCGCAAAATGCGGAAGTTGCAAAAGAGCCGAAAAGTTGAAAAAAAAAAAACGAAAAAATGGAAAATATTTTGTTGCGACGCGACGACTACAAGGACGGCAAAGAAAACGAAAAGGAAGTGAAGAGAAATAAGCAGGAAACGCGCTCAAGTAGCAGGTGTGCTTAAAGTGGTTGTTAGGCAAGTTTCGATTGGGGTTCATTATTGTCATTTTTCACGGTTCATTTTTTTTTTGTACAAGAAGGGTGGTGCGGGCTAGATTGGGCAGTGATTTTTTTGGAATATTTATATAAAAATTTAAAACATTCTTCACCGCAACCGAGTACTTCGGATTCAAAGGAGTAATGCCAGAACCCAGCCACTTAAGTAGAAAAAATTGATGAAAGCCTCTCGGAATTATTAACATGCGGTACTTTCGACTGTGCAACTGCTCGGGACTCCAATTCCCCCAAAGTTGTTGGCTTTAATGAAGTTGCAACACTTGTAAATTAATCCGCATCATAATGCGCAAATTGCAGCGATTTGCAAATGTATTTACAGCATTTGCACATTTGAGACTTACAACAACAACAACAACTATGAAAACATCTCCACTGAGCATTGGCTACTTAGAGTTAATTAACATATCGCATGTGCAACATACAGCATGCAGTATGCAACATGCGTGTAATGCTTAAATCCGCATGCTACAAAATGCAAGATGCATTCGATGCTAATGCACGTAAAGCCTTTGTGAAAAGCACGTTAAGTATGCCGAACACGCCCCTTTCCCATCTCCACCACCTCCACCACCTCCAACGACTTGCAATGCCCCAGCATCGGCTGCAGGGACGAGGGGCCAGCAGCAATTCATTAACATGGCAAATTGCAATTGCATTTGGATTATGCATTTCCGGTTGAATGCATTTTGCAGCAGGACCAGCGACAGGACCAAAACAACTGAATACAGATTATTGTCATAATGCGAAATTTAATTAAAATGTTTCGTTGCAAGACCTAACCCACGAGATGGATAGTGTCGGGTCCAAAGACTCTTCAGCAGTCACTACTTCGAATTGACTTTTGGCATTTGCCGAAGAAGAAGATGAAGAAAGGCACAGCTCCGCTGAGGAACAAGAGCAATTATCAAATGCAACCCTGATTAAGTATGTCTGGTCGATGCACTTCGAGAAATACATTTACCGGAAACATTCGAAGAAGTCTGGCAAGAACCGATTGAATGATTTTGCGAAAACCCATTTCTTCAAGTGTATCGCTTTTACTTGTCACCACCTACGTGTGAAATGGTCAAGGCATAAATTTATGATGCAATTTTCGTTAAGTTCTGGTAGCACTTGCCTTCTGAGTAAGCTATTTGTAGAGTATTTGTCGTTTGTGTGTTTTGGATTTGTTGAGATCTGGTAAGTGAAATTGTTATACTACAGCACGCAAAAGGGACACTCTGCAATCCCCTGTAATGCCGGAAGTGAGCCAATCACATTTGCCCAATCATTTAAATTAGGCAAAGAAGCGATGCTATTAAAAATGACTACCAAAGCCTTTGGCATTCACAAAGTATACAACAAATATTAAAAAAAGAAACCAAAGAAGGTCCGTTAATGGCTGGCTATGTGAAATGGCATTAACCCCTCCCCACACCACTGACTGAGTGACCCACGTAATCCTTTTGTAAATTTGTTAAAATTCAACAGAGAACTTCGCCGAAAAAGGATAATTTAAATCCATTTGTGAAACTTTTTAGCAAGTCTGCAAACAAATAGGAGTCAAAAAAAATGCAAGCGTCCCACAAAAAATGTCAAATGTTTAAAAAAAGATTTGCAAGTAAATCCCAAGGAATTATTCGCCACTTGGCGCATTTAAAATGTCAAAAGGAATCTGTTCTGTGTAAAGAAGGAAGCAAGCACGAGGGTGGACTGAGACCATAACAAACAACAACAAAAAGAAAAGGAACACCGATAACAAGGAGAAAAAAAGGAAATGTTAAGACAGACAAGCTTAATGAGCAAATTGTCAAACGCCGCGTAAAAGTATCCCCAAAAGCACAACCGTAGTTCTAAGAAAAGAAAAATCACGCAGAAAAAATGAGGATGTAGATGATTTGGGATTGGGGATTTAAATAAACAGTTACGCTGATTCAATTTTCCAGCAGAGGGCAGACACAAGTGCCTGTTGTCTGTCACCCTCGATTAGAGTTTGGTATCACTGTGACCGTGATGAATTGACAAGCCGAGACAAGCAGAGAAAGAAGGAAAGAATTGGTAACATCGGGTCAGGGAGTTCCGAAAATTTAAGAATAGCATGTATTTCAAACAAAAATTAGACTAAAAAGTAAAATAATAGCAAGTACTCAGCATCAATCATTTGCATTCAAGGAAATGTCATTCATAAATTTCACCAGCTCCCTCAAATTAACAAAATTCCCGTATTTTAAACAATTCCCCCTCTCTTTTCATTAACCGACCCTTATTAAAATATTAAATGTTATCCACTTTCCTCTGTGTCCTGGCTTACCTCTCCCACTTCGTCCAACGAATCGCAAATCATTGAATTTGGCCACTTGATTCTTCATCACCGCCGTGCAATTGCGCAGCTCTCCGCAGAAGTTCTCATCGTTGCCGGCGCGTATCGTGACAATCGTTCCGTCCATCACCTCGCCCAGCGCGAGCACTTTGAAGGCAATCGGTAGCGTTTTATTCGAACGCCAGTGGGTGGGCAGCGTTGTGCAGACCTGTGAAAATACAAATTATGAGATAAAAGAAAATTATGTGAACAATTTCAGTAAGTTTTGATTGAGGTGGCGAGGCAGGAGTTTTTCGAATACATAAGGAAAATCTGAATAAAATTATGACTTCAGCGACGAGGAACATTTCTAACCGTATGATCCTCCCCGCCTTCGTTTGGTTTCATTTCGACTCCAGCTTCAAGCCAGATTCTATCCATATAAACTCACCACATGCGGTGAGCCCGTCTTCACCAATTCGCCTGGGTGTTCCGCCAACAGCACGTCCACTGTGCGTTCGATTAGATTTTCCGGTGTCAAATATGGGCTCGTGTCCACTGGCTTCTTATTATTAGAACTACTCGAATTGTTGTTGCCATTAGCATTACTGTTGCTGGCATTGTTAGCACTTTCACTGTTGTTGCGTGCATTTGCACGTTTCGTGGAGGAAGAGGACGAATTGCTTTGCTGATGGCTTGTGGTCGAACTGACCTCACTTGAGATGTGCATTTTGTTTTGGATTCTTTTAATTTTCTTTATTTTAACTTTTCACAAATTGTTTAGTGCGTTTCTTTCATTTGGCTTGCTTTGAAAAATCTACCAACACAAAAATTAGCAAAATAACAAAATATTTGAAACATTCTAACGAACTCGGTTCAACATTTGCAACTTCCCACTGGCAAATGAAGCGAGTTTCCCTCTGCGAATATATCCGGAAAACGTCGTTTATGCACATTTCCCCCGTCAGTTGACAAGTCATGCGGCTTTGATGTTTTAAGTAGAGTTAAAGGAGTTCGAACCTGTTGAATTTTGCGAAATTTGTAAAACGGATGCGGAAGTGAACTTTGAACAGACATGCTCAGGCACTCGTATGCATGTGTAGTCAGTAGAAAGTGGCAGTTTTGACACTTTAAAGGGTGAAATTACGGCCTTTTTCCTCTCACAAAACACCATGCGGAGCAACTGGCTTCGCAATTGAATGGAAAAACCGACAAAATAACAACTTCAAAGCGAATGTCACGCGACTTTGATCTCGTCTAATAATGCGACAGCAGTCACTGAATGCGCTTCTTTTCACAGTCTCTTAGCAAACTCTTATTTTCGTTGAAATTACCACAAATCACGTGACAAAGACTCTATTAAGCCTCGGTTGGCTTTCAATTACCGTCCGCACGCTTTTGGTGCCGACTTTCGATTAAACAATCAACACCAACTGAACTCGATTAAAAAATGTTTAAATTGTGAAAAAGAAATCGTAAAAAATATTGCACATGTGTGGAAAAATTGGTTTGTGTGTGTGTGTGTCTCTCTGTTCGATTGTGTTTGTGTGTGCCTGCACCGCACTCACGCACGCATCTGTTTCCCGCGCAATACACCAAAAAATATCCTGTAAAATTGCGTGCGGCGTATCATAATTTCAACATTTCATATTAAGTCCGAAAAGTATTTTTTCGTTTTTTTTTTGCGTTTTGTTGTGATTTTTTCACAATTGTCGCGTATTTTTAACAATTTCCGTTGTTGTTGGAGTTTTTTACGTTCTTTTTTTTTGTTGTTTTTTCGCAAAAGCCAAATTAACATAAGGTCGTGAGTGTAGTTGGTCAGTTGGATAGGGGAATATACTGTAAAAAGGGAACATTTGAAATGAAGTATAAATATTTTAAATTAAAAGAACAAAAAATCAACTGGTTGTTGAAATTTAACGTTGGTCACATTTACGTAGGTTACTAATGGATTGGCTCAGAAATGCTCGACTTGTCAGCAGAAGATAGAGTGGACCAAGAAGGACATACAAAATGAAAATATAATGCGACACTCGAATGGAGCAGAAGGCCAAGAGGCTGTTTCGCAATGCATCATCGCATACTTAAGAGTTGATAGAGCCTGACTTCTATTTGCGGATAAACTGGCACTTGGAAGCCGGGACTAAGACTCACAACGAAATGATATTAGGAATTGTATGAATCGTATTGAATGATCTAGGAAGAATATGAACGAAGAATGAAAATTTTGGAAAATTCCATCCAGGCATTGTAAAAATAATTCATTAAAAAAGTCAATGTTACTCATACGCCCCAGTGAACGAAAAATGCACATGCAATCTTAGTTGTAATCTCTACGGTATAATTACCATTTTTCAAGTGAATATGACTGAAAACTGTTGATGACAGTAATGAGACCCGCCACTTGACAATGATGCGTACAATGTGGATCATATGATGGTGTGACCGAGGCAATGGAACGATGGGACAATACCAACGCTGACCGCGCTCAAATAAATGTCCGATTTTTTCAGGCATTATGCGATGCGATGCAAACTTTGCCAGCACATACCAAAAACAAAAACCCAACTGTTTCCAATGAATAAGGAAGAACGGACGGAAAAAAAAGTGGCCAAATGTCCACGGCCAATAAAATTAGTAACAAATGCCGCCACACTTCCTCACACACACATACACGCCCTAGGCAACACACAAAGCGCGAGAATAAAACTTCACATCCGCGAAAAAAATATTTTAAAAAAAAATTAAAAAAATATGAACTGTAAAAAGTGGAGTTGTTGCCCATATTGTGTGCACGCTGGTCCACGCAATGAGCAGTCAACACAAGCACGTGTGTGTGCGTACGAGTGTATGTGAGGCTCATTGGATTTCGCTTGGTAAATTAACAGTTGCGGAAAATGGTTCACCAACAAAAAAAATATAACAACACAGGAAAAACAGAAAAAACGGAATTTGTTTGCAAAAAGGAAACAAAAAACAAAAAAATAAGTTATCAACATGCAAAAATAGATAACAAACAAATGCCAACAAAGTGCGGGAAATTGTACGCGTTTAATTTCGAGTAGGGCTGGCAGCGTTTTTGCATTTCAACGTATACGATATCAAATGAAAGTTGTCCGGGGGTTGGGCGAAAAACAAAAAAAAACCCAAAGCAAAACAATATGGCAAATAGCAAATGGCAGCATGGAGTGTCACTGGAAATTTTATCGGATAGTAGGAGAGTATGTACTCATAATGACGCTTCAAAGGCCATTGTGTAATTCTAATAGGGCATTTTTATAATTTATTGTGCGCTACGTCAAATGCTTAGGTTAGCTTGGACTTGTATGCAGACTACCTACCAAATACACATATCGAAAATTAAAATACATTTTTTCATATGCGAGTGCTTATAAAAGAGTTCGTATCGAACACAGAAAATGTTATCTTTCGACAAGTACCTCGCCAGCATTTAGATGATTATTGGACGAGCGTGATCGATGAGCAACTCTACTTTCAAGTCGGATAAAAATTATTTTTAGTTTTTCCTCTCAAACATTCTCATATACGTTGTTTACTTGACCCAACACATAGGATTGTCACAAGTAGTTTGATCAAAGGGGTCTTGCAAATGTAACTGTTCGCGGATCTCCAACTCAGTTTAGATTGTAAGAGTTTAAGTTTTTTGAGCCATGTCGTCTAGACATTCCTGCTGATGGGTATTATACCACAGAATATCATTGAAGCCACATCAGTGACTGCTGATCTGATATTGTCGTTAGAGACAACTTCAGCGACAATTGTCGTCAACGATAAACTAAAATATATCTTTCAGAACTCGTTGAAGACAACATCATGTACCTACTCCAGCACATCACATTTGTCCGTTTGTAAGGACTTCCACTTACAATCGAATATGCTGGATGTACAGTGCAATTATAATTTGTATTTGTATTTAGTTGATACTTTGCCTAGCTGTTAATATTTAAAAAAAAAAATCATGTAACTCAGGTCGTCATTAAATATGACTAATAAAAGCGACAACATCGAGAACAGTACAAAAATAAATATGAATAATAAAGTGAAGCGCATTAAATATGAACATTTGGCATCAATATCGAAACCGATCTCCTGCCGCAGCCATTGTCACCGCAGATGTGGCTATGCGGCGGAGATATATTTTCAATAAAAATAAAGTTCATAAACGATATTTGCGTTTAGTGTAAATATCCACTCGTAAACGAATAATTTGTTAGCAGAATGATAGAGACTTTAGCGATTTACGGGAATTTCAAGTGAGTTTTTGTGGCCAATTTGAATAGAAAAAAATTAAAATGAACAAATATGAATTCTGTTATCAACTTGTAATTGTCTCTGGCGGCAAGGACATTGGACTTAATAGAGCTTAGACTGATGTCAACGTATTCAAAGCCGATTCTTCATTATTAATTACTCTAAATTTATACAGATTATTAAAAAAACCGCTTAAAGTCCAGCACGACATGTCGGGAAAGCAGCAGCCAATATTCTTACATTACTTTTTATTAAAGTTTCTCAATAAATTTGTAAAATATTTTCACTAATATTTTCAGTAGATTTTTTGTTTTATTTCCAATTAAAATGGTAAATAATATTATGGATGTTTAATCACTTTGATACAGCACCAACGACCGAACGTACTCAATATCAGAGTAGCAGAGTGGCAAACACACCAAATCACCAGCGAAAGTCTACGCGCACACGGAAATTCGCACGGAGTTCACGCAATTATCCTGGCGATCGAATCAAACGACACGAAGATATTAAACTATTTTTTGCGGTAACCATGAACGCGACCACTATGAGCACAAGCGACAACGCCAACGACAGCGACGACGATGACGGCGAAGACAGCGCCACCAGCTTCTGGGTAGTGAATCGTCAGATGCTCTCCCGCTGCTCACAGTTACCGTAAACGTCAGCGTTACTGTGGCAGTCTTCATCGGCATCATCATCATCATAGCCACAACAACAAACGCCCAGCAACTCTACCATTACACATTCCACCATCATCAGCAACAACCTCAACGACGGCCCAAGCAGAAGGCAGCGGCAAAGGCAGCAACGACATCATCACAATTATTCCAACTTCTTTCCTTCATTTTATATAGATGTATATAAATTTCTTTTTCTTGGCTTAACATTTACCGCGAGAACCAGTAGCAGTGGTTTCTCTTGTGGTGTGCTCAATACCGCACCGAAACCCAACCAAAACCAAACCGTAACGTTACGTACCCGTACCACACCACAAGGTGGAACACAAAAAAAAGCAAAACAACGAAATTCACTCAACTAAAGCACCGAGAACAAAAAAAGAAGACGTCCACCGTCAGGAAAAAATGAGTCAGAAAAGTGGGAGAGCCATCATTGCATGACTTTCCAGTGTTTCCGTTTGGTTACCATCCACAGCAATTTTTTCTTGTACTTGAGTTTTTCTACATCTGAGCTCAAATGACTTTCTGAGGAAACCTGAAGGAACTCGAATATTCTGTGTTCTCCCAACCACTCCAAATATCCCCTCATTTTTTAGACGGGTCTGAAAAAAATAAACATCAAATTGTCATATAAAAAATCTACTCACAAATACAAACGACACCCACAATGCTTCCAACGAGCATCTTGAAGCAAGCACCCCTCATCCGCTGCCACCTCAACCCCCATTGGACACTCTTCCAAGCAAACGCGAATATTTGCGCCTCAACGGTTTCATCTGTCGTCGTCGTAACTTCCATAATTTGAGTTACTTTTTTTCGACTCTCCATTTCTTTTCCACTGCCGACAGTATTTCTTTTCTCTTTCTTGGGGACTAGCCGAGGTGGTCCATTCCACAAAAAAAATTCCAACCAAAAATACACAACAATAACAACAAAGTTTGTGGGTGGCCGGGGAGGCAAAAGAGCGCTAAGCGAAAAAGATTTTAAAAGGAAAAAAGTATTTTCACGAAACAACCCTTACGAACACAAATCCGGTGCAACACTTCTCAGAAGATGCCATTCTAAGAAATTGTGAAGAACATTAAAATCCAATAGACGATATAAAAATTTCAATTTACTTGGAAATTGGAGGAAAAGTTCTCAGGAAAAAAAACGCGAAATACCTCCAGGAACAAAACCAGAAAAGCCTCAAATGGCGGTGAGGCCGAGACAAGGTGAGGCAAAGCCATTTTCACCATAAAAATGTGAGATTTTTGCTTGGCATTTCGGAGCAGAGGCTCTCATTGCCCCTACTCGTTCGGTTTTCGTTATGGGGTGTCAATGAGCATTTTTTTTTTCTTTTGGGAGCGTAGGCTCTTCACGCAGCCAATGTATTTGCGGCTTCCATTTGCGGCTAAAGACACAACCCATTTATTTTGGGTTTGCCGAGCTTTTCCCACATGTGAGCGTTTTTTTGTTTTGTTTTTTGGAAGTATATAAAAACGAATCCAGAACCTATAAAAATGAAGATGCCCTTAAATCCTCCTTCGTTGAGCATCAATCCGGCAGCGGTTATAGAATCGCATCCAAACCACATATGCACATCAAACACCCACTTCACTGGGACGTACAGATGCGTATGTAAGTAAGTGCACATATATACTTCAAGCTGCTATATAAAAATATAAAAATACCACAAGCGAAATTTCTTACATTTTTCTAGCTTCTTTTTTCGCACATCGTCTTCAGGGCGGAGTCTTTTAGCACCAGAGCGTAGAATTTCCTCTTCTTTCTTCCACTCATGGCCGTGGTGAAGTCATTTCACCCCTCCGTTTTGTGGCCACACTGTTGAGCTCAACAACTACAACAAATACAACAACAACAACAACAGCAGCAGCAGTGTGGAAAAAAGGGTGTGTGCGGTTAAATTATAAAACCGCAAGAATTATTATTCACTGCGGTTGATAAGTGTGTATCAACTCGGCGACCAATGGGGCTTCGTATGAAAATGAAGTATTGTGTGGTGGTTAGGTGAATTGAAAATGGCGGAAATGTTTAGCTTCAAATGTGGTGGTGTTTATTGGAAATTCTTTCAAAATACAATTTATCAAATGACTTTTCGAATTTTTTTCTATTTCATGTCGATACCATATATGCTTATAAGCACTGCTGTGTCCCTTTTGGAAATCTTATTTTGGCATAGAGAAGCTTCATAGCGGACCGTAAATTGAAAATTTGGTACGAATGGGCATTAAGATATCGACATGAGTAGTGTCTATAACTCAGACAAATGAAAAATTTAAATTGAAATAACGGTTATCACCAGCGAACGGATTCTGTTGACCTAAAAATGTTGTTGCACACTTTAAGTGACGACCAAAAATATTCGAGAAATGTCCGACATTCACTCGTATATTACGATAGTCGTAATTTCCTCGATAAAATATCGTTAACGTCTTCATAATAGAACTCGTTAACGACTTAGTTAACGAATTCTTCAACGACTTCGTTTACGAGTCTTTTAACGAACAAACGAATTCGTTAACGAGTACATTTTGGTTCGATAACGAGATAACTCGTTTCGATGCAAAATTAAGAACGAAGTCGGACTCGTAACCGTATCGTTATCGTGTGTCGCCTACGATTGTTTTGCCCGCATTTCGATCATAAATTTTTCGTTTACGAGCTCTTTAACGATAAAATTATTGGCTGGGTATTCTTTAGAATACAGGTCTGCCATTTCGCATGAACACTTTCTGGTTTTTTTTTTGTCACCAAAAGTATGCAACATATTTTGTAGGCCAGCCAAATCCATTCCCTGGTTATCACTCCGCTTAGAGGTAAGTCTCAGTTGAAAAAACTCCCATATAAATATTTTGTTTAAAAAATGAAATGTTTAAAACTGCGACGCACCCTGTGAAACGCTTTGCCGCAGCAACTCATTGTGGCTAAACGCGAATGGTCTCCCACTGACAACGTTTCGTGGTCCACCAAATATGCTAAATGTAGGAGCAGGATAACTTGCCACTTGGCTTCCCGCCTATATATTTCCTTTAGTTACATAGACAATTTCACTCAAAAGGAAATGGTATATAAGACACGCGATATTTCCAAAGTCCCGTAACTGACCCCATCCCGTTTGTCTGCCACTTCCCATAGTTCGACATCGAAGAAACGCTCCACAACCGTCCATTTGCCTTATTCCCCTTATTGGAAGAACGCGCCTTGAGCACTTTTTGTGCTCTTGGCTAGCTTCAGTAGCATCGCCATGGAAATAATGTCTTGAAGATTTTTTTGACGTTATTTTCTTACTTTTTTGTCGTCTTGATTGCGCGCTAGTCTTGGTGCGGTCGTCCGCATTTTTGGTGATTTTGGTTGAAGTGGTTTTTTCTCTCGCTCTTTTTTGGGCTGCACATTTTTTTTTTCCTGAAATACCGAAACTAATTAAACCTTAAATGGTAGAAATATTTGCGCCAGCGGCTGTCGTTTTACCGTCGGAATTTTGGAAAATCTTGCTAATATTTGCAGAATTTTTTGATTAATTCCTAATAAAATTCTGAATTCACTTACTAACTCAGAAATTCAAGAGCTCCACGCTCAGAATTGATCCGCTTTAAATCACTTACATTTGCATGTCCTCAGTGCTTAACTCACCACACTTCATTTGCCTCAACTGTCACTTACCAAACCCACTTTTTGCAGATCGAATAAAACTTTTAGGGCCCCCAAAAAGTCCTTTCGTATAGAAACAAATGTCATCTGTAAAAACCAAATCGCGTGTGGATCAAATTTCCGTCTCATATTTGAGTGTCACTTGAGGAACTTTGGATGACAGCGTCAATCCGAAAGCCAAGCACGAAATGCCTGTTAACAAAGGTTTTGACACAAATTCGCGTAGTTTTGACACATATCACTTATCACATGACACTTGTGTGTGTGTGTGTGTGTGTGTGTATGTGTGTGCGTGTGCACTGGTAGCGAGGTGGTTCTTTCCACCAGCCAGTGACAAATGACAGGTATGTGACATAAATTATAAGTCAGTAGTGGAGCTTATGGAGCTCCATAAAGTCCACCCCACAACCCCAACCACCTGAGCCAATAAATAAAGAATAAATTCGCCCTCTTTGTCTCATACACATATGCACTCATGAAAGCAGCCCACTTAACCCTTGCGAGTACTTCCTTGTCGTTGTTGTTGTTGTTGTTGATGTTTGCCTTTTGTAAATATCCCCGTGCGCGGCTCGGAGGTTACCCTTCTGTCATTGTTGCTGAGGTTGACAAATGTGTCAGAATGCAAATCCGCAACAATTAAATGAAAAATCAACAGAAAAAGAAACATTTTTGTGTTTATTTATTCACTACGTACAAAGCGGACCGTAGCATGGTGAATGCATGAAGAATGAATGGACAGTCATTTTTTTTTCTTCTGTTGAGCTTACAATTGTAAGCAAGAAGTGGAAGTACAATAACAATAACACTTCCGGCTATTTCTGGTTGTTACTTTGGCGTCTTTGTTGTTATTGTTGCTCCGGCTGCTTCTGAGCTTAACAGGCAATTTGCACTGCGAGTGTGATGAAACGGAACCATCAAAGTTGCTCTGGGCCATACTTCCACACTGCCACTCGAGTATGCGTGTTTTTAGGTTATGTTTTAATTGGCCATAAATGTTGCAAAGTCCTTTTCCAGTTACAAAATACCTGAAAAAAGCAGGGATTGGGTAAAGTTTCCTGATGCGAGGGGACTTTTCTTATCAAATTATTTGTTCTAGGCAAACAAAAGTTCCTAATAGTGGAGAACTACCAAATTAAATGTGAGTCTGTCTAAGTGCTAAGGACACTTACATGTCTGAAGCCCCCATCCACACCGATCACAGCAGCAGCAAGCGAAAAATATACCAAAAAGGACAAAGAAGCCCATCACTCTTGCCTTCGATGGCACATGGCACACATGGGAGCTGTAACCGCGTTTTATGGTTTGTTTTCATTGATCAACATTTTTTTCATTCTCGTTAAATCGCCGAATGCCAACAGAAGTCAATTTGCCAAATAAAAAAATTTTACCCACCAAACCAAAGCAGCAAAAAGAACAATGCAAGCATTTAACTGGCATCAACGCGAATTTGCTCGATTTATAGAGCATTTGATTACAGCGAGTACGAAATTTGTGTTTTTTTTTTTGCAAAAATACAAATGAAATCAAAAAGGGGGAAGAAGGACGCACCAACTTGTACATTTAACCGAAAATCGCGCATAAATATGCAAAGGAGGCAAAGAAGTGAAAATAAAAAACAACAACAACAACAGCGGCAGATGCCTGAGTTTTTTTTTTGCCACAAGTGATTGGACATGATTTTAACACGAAAGCAAATTCATTTTGGTGATTGTTAAGTAACAAGAACGATTTAATTCGTGGTGGAGTTGGAGTATGGCAGAATGTCAAACCAGCTCGCTTCCCACTGCTCCGATACCACACCACACCCCACCCCACCCCAACCGATTCATTCAATTTTGTCACATTAAATTCGGGCGAATAAAAAAAAACAAAAGTTGCTAAAAAAGCAGAAAGTGCGTCCGTGCTGTGAATACATAATCATTGCATGTTTTACTGCTCACAGGAGTACTTACGCTGGGGCAGGAGGGTCCTTAAAGAAACAACCAAAATACGTACGTACATATATGTGCAGGCCAATAAAATTTGTGGACATCATTATCGGCATCGTGATGAGATTGTCTCTAGGCCATCTCCAACGGTTACAATAACAACAACAAATAACGTTAATAATGACCATCAAAATTGACCGTTGTCATTCGTAATCTTATCGTTTGTTCGTTTAGGGTTTTTCTTTTTCGATATCAAATTTACGACGGTTAACGGTCAGCGGGGACAGTGGAACAAAATGTATTTTTCGTCTTCACATTTTCTTACCTTGAAGTAAGAGAGCGTCCAAGGCAAAGGTAAAAAAATAAAATCCAACTTTTGTTTGAGGTAAGTAATGTTGAACTGTGTAACTTTTATTTCATACCAGCTTGTTTAAATCAACCATGTTCTTTATTGATATTTTCATTCTCTCCATTTTGCATCCACTTGCCCCACTGTAAAAACTTATTTCCGAAGTAGCAAATTGAATTGAATGTTTTTGGGTCGTCTTTCAGTGCAGCAATGGATACCAATACGCTCAAAAGTAAACTTATGAAAAAAACGCCATTGAATGAATGACCGAAAAATGTTCATCAGCATCGTCATCGTCGTAGTCGGAAGGCAGGCCCATTGCCATTCGAGTGACCCATTCAATTAAGCATGAAAGAAAGAAGAAGAGAAAACACATAAAAATCGTAAAGTAAAAAAATAAAATTGGAAGTGAAAAAAAGGACACTCACCACTTAAGGAGCGCCGCAACAAAACACGCATCACTTGTCACACATCCTTATGCGCAGTGTGTCCAGGATATCGTCATGTCCTGGCGTTGTTATTGAGGTGTAATACAATTTCGTGCCATGATACCCAAAGGCAGCTGGATGGGGAAGATGGACTGTGCGAGAGAGTGTGTGGGGGGCAAAGAGTGTGAGGAGGATTTTGTTCACTGTCGTTTTTTTTATTATATTGGCGCGCAGCAACGATTATTGTCCTGCAGTGGAAGTAGAGTATATTTACGGGAAAATACAAAACGAAAAAGTAACGTAAAAAGGACTGTCCACAATTGGACACATATGGCGGTGGTGGCTGCTGTATTATTTTGCTACTGCGGATGTTGCGTGAGTGTGACATAAAGTTGCAATTGAGCCAATTTGTAAAATGCGGAAAGGACATTAATACAATCGATGAGCGGGTGAGTGTGTCTGGATTCGTGTGTGTTAGGAGACAATTTAAAACGAAACTGTGCCCTTAACGGAAGCGGATGTCATTGGCGAATGTCTTGGAGGGATGCACAACTTGTAAAAATCTATTTTCCTCACAAAACCGAGCAGCTGATGAAATTTAAATATTTTAAATTGAATTTAAAAAAAATGTGTTTGATCCTTTCTAAAGTTTTATTGAAATGGTGAAACTTCTTGCATTAGACTTGCCCACATAAATACGCATGTGTTTGAAGAAACATCAAACACCCTTCGCCCCTATGTCACCCCAATGGTGGCCCAAGCCCTCTTTCCACCACACCTGGACAGATTTGCAATATTTGAAAGGATTTGCTGCTTTCAACACACAAAAAGGACGAACGAGAATGAAAGAAAACTTTTACAAATTCAAATAATGTAAAATCCTTTTGCATATCATTATGTCAGAGTGTTTGCGGGTGGTTGCGAGTGTGTGCTCATCAGCAGATACACTGCAGCGTCCTTTTATCTTTCACGCACACTCGCCAACACACACACACACACACACACACGAACTGATGAAAATCCATACACTTGCAAAGGATACTTTGTAAGGACCCACATTAAAAATAAAATAAAGTTCACTTGGGTGTTCCCATCCCCCCTCCCCCATATTCTGCAGACTCCACCAGGTCAAACCACCACTCGCTTCACAAATAAATCTAAACTCGCATTTGTATCTGATGGATGCACGACAACTCGTTCGGTCATTTGCCAAAGCATATCCGTCTCCACCACGCGAAGTGAGTGTCCTGGCTCCTGACTCCTGGCACCACTCTGCGTGCCCACATGCATAATGAATGTACATTCGAGCGAGTATCCCTTTTTAGTTATTTTTCATTTGCCAAGTGAAACTTGGAACAACAACAGCAACTACAGCAAATACAGCAATAGCAACAACAAAGAAGTTCAAAAAGGACATTTATCCTTAAGCTGCAAAACGCAAATGCAACACGAATTTGTCTTTTTCTTTGGCCGGGAAAATTGAAAATGCTCCGCTTTTTACTCATTTCAGTTTTTCCTTGCCGTTCATTTTTATTTATTTTTTTATTTTTCGGTTTAGCTTTCTTTGCATATAAAAAAGGATACTCGAAGGATACAAATGCATTCACATTATCCCAACATATCCTCGATGTTTGTTGTTGTTTTTCTCTTTTGTTTTTGCATATTTTGTTAGGATTTGTTTTTAGTTTCATTTTGTGCTGTGTATCGTTTTGCCTTTGGCCGAAAGGATACTTTCGTACATATATCCTCCTGCAAATGGGGCAAATGGAGACGAAAACTTTTTAAAACTTTTCCTTGTAGTAAAGTAAAATAAAGCAATAAAAACGGAAAACTAGAAACTAAAAAAGTTTGTTGTCCAGTAAAATTAATTTTATTGAAATTAAAGGATTGTAAGCCGTTGGGACAAGGGGAGTTGGGCAGTTTTGTATTTCACACGAAAGATATGGAGTCGGACTTAGAAATATTCAAGGAATTGTAATTTTTTAATAACCATGTTTGCAGCGTTGTGTGAAGAAAATCATGTTTAAAGTTTTCAACTTGGATTTATGTTAACTTTTTAATTTTATATGGAAAAAGTAGCGAACTTTTTAAATAAAACACAAATATAGTTTACGAGCTGTACTTTAGCGTGGTGAAAGTAAGTGACCTCAACCTAATATTAAGCTGATCATGCAATACGGACGCAAAGCACCTTCAGCTGAAAATTCCATATTAAGTTGTCAAACTTGTGATTTAAGCATATTTGCATATTTGAGAACTTCAGATTCATTAATGAAAAATTGTTTAATATGTAGTAAAATACATAAATCAATATTTGGCACTACGACCAGTTAGATTGCTGCAGTATTTTCGAATACTGTTGCTTACTCAAGGTGCATTTGCGAACTCCAATCGCGAACAAAATTGTGTTCGCACAACTGTTTACGCCGGAAACGGGCGTTTGCATAAATTAACTGTTCAATTCAGTAAAGCAATTCATATAACAGCGATTCATGTCACCAAGTGCGTCTGGGTACTTTTTTGATTCATGTCAGTTGGGATTACATCGTTTCACGGATAAAAAAAATACCGAGTACTTTTACAAGTATTCGACGACTACTTTTTGGTCCATCACTATTATATATTATTTCTTATCCCTTATATCTGGCACAGAGTATACAGAGGGGACACTCTGCTTGAGCGAGATGGAATATGCGTGAAGTGACAGCAAATTTGTTTACCGGTGTGCGTGAAAAAGTGAAATTTCTTCATTGGTGTGCGTGAAAATTCCCAATTTTTTTCACCACCAGAGCTCAGCTGTTGGTAGAAACTCAACACCAGAGCTCAGCTGTTTTACAAACTCCCCACCAGATTTTTTCTTTTGTTTTGATTCTGTTTTCGTGTTCACCACTAATTTCATATAATTTTCATATGATTTCACGAGCCAAACGGCGAAAAATGCAAAATTGGGATAATAATAAAAAGTTAATAAATAAAAAGTTATAACTTCTACTAATATTTTATATTTTTATATAGTTTTCTTCATTGGCCATTTTTCAATTAGCTGAGGACAAAATACAGTACTCCATTGCAGAACTGATTTGTAATTGGTGTAAAGAAATTTAATTTTACTACATAATTGAATTTTGCAATACATTTGCAGACATCAAGTTCTTTATAATGAGAGAATACGTCATGAAATGCCAATACTTGTTCCGCCATTTCAAGACATATGAAAAGGGCCCATAGGGTAGTTACAAAGTGAGGTTCTTGTGGTTCTTGGTTTGGTTGGGCAGCTGAAAAGATGCGCCACGTCATGTGTGGCAAACCCATAGTCCGAGGTCCGAGCACACTTTCACCACTTACTCTCTGATCCTAGCCATGTAGCTTTTGAGGAAGCGGATCAAGGCAGATCTGGGTTGTGCAGGAGCTCTTCCCCTTAGCCACAGGTGGTTATCTTCCGATCAGGACAATGCTGGGAATGTAATTTTGTGTCTGTGAAACAACCGCATTTGGTGGGGAACTTGCAATAACACTTTTCATCATAAAACAATTCAATCGCAAAATAAAAAAAAGATTTCGAGAGATTTCTAACATACATTTATTTTGAATTTTGCTGTTTAAAAATAATTATATTTAAAATTTTTTATAAATTGTAACTTAAAATTTTACAAACTTATTTAGAATTCACAATTAAATATGCATGTCGATGCTAATAAGCGTGTACTCTGGTAGAATTCTTCAATGATGATGATTTTCTAATTGCGCGGTTCTCTAAAAATTGGCTTGTGCGACCAGAGTCCGCAGGCACGTCACGAAATTGACACTGAAACATCGTGGACAAGGAAAGGTAACCAATACGTCATCAGGGACGAGTCGTGGTACTTTGAGTATTATCTAAGAAAAATTATGTATTCACGATTGGCGCTGGAATTTAATAAAATTGAAATTAATAAAACATTTTATTGTTTATGTAGTTTTAGCTTTTGTATACCTATGGCCTGGTCTCCTGATTGCTGCACAGCATCATGGTTAAAAAATGGGACATAATCTGAGAACTTCCTTCCTTCCTCCTTCTGTCACCGCCAGAAAGTGCTAATTTGTCCAGCAGTGCCTCCGTGGCATTCAAATTAAATGGCAATAGCACATAGCATTTGCCAAAACTGAAAGATACGCAGTTCCCTTTATTGTCCACCGCAATGTCGATGTCATCGTTGTTGCATTCTCCAAATCCAACAGCATTTCCCTTCAGGCCAAATCCTCCAATGCAACATCCATTTTCTCATCACCATAATTTGCAGTCACCACTGCACCCACAACACCGAAACAATTTTCCAAATGATGAATGATGGTTTACTTCTCAACCGCGCGAATATTTTTTATAATTTAATATAAAAAAAGATATAATTTCAAAATTATTAAAGAAATTGATGGGAATTGTTTACATTTTTTACTTTTTCACTTTTTCACCACATTTTTTACACTTTTTTATTCATATTCTCTCACTTCTTCGCATCAGGGATGATTTTTTCCGTAAAGTTGTACTTTTTTACTTTCCTACTACTTAGACATTTTCCGTACAATTTTGTAACTTTCCAAATTTAATGAATAAATACCAAGCACAATGGCCCATATTCTTAGCCAAATTAAGTTTCAACTTAACTTCAGTACTCTACTGACAGCTACTAAGTTGGTACTAAGGTTTAGTAACTCCTAACTTTGCCTATAAATATGCGCCAATAAATTTAATAATTTCAAAAATTTTACCATTTCTAAATTTTGGAAATACGTAAGATCAATAATAATGAAAAAACAATCGTTTCTTTTCCAATATTTGTAAACACCCCAAGAAAATTTATCAATTTCACACAAAAAGAATGTAATTTTAAAAAACCAAGAAATCGACTTCAAGTAAATACAATTTCAACAATTAATAAATGCAGATGTTTTTTAAAAACATTACATTATTACAAGTGAAAATTAACATTCCACAGAATAAAATTCATATGTATATACGCAAAGAAAAATTAAATGCACTGACGCTCAGTTCTTTTTATTTCACAAAGTAAATTTTATAAAGGATAATGTTTTTTGACTTATTTCCTTATAAAATCTTTAAGTTAATTTTCGCTTACGATATCTCTGGAGTCATTATAATTTCAGCTTTTTCGTCTAAAATGTATGAAATGGGTTTGGAATTTATAAAAATATAGTTAAATTTTGTTTGAAATCGTATGAAAAGTAGTATAAAATTGTACTTAATAACATACAACTATACCGAAATATTTTTATACCCAAATAGAACTATTACATTTACTTAAAACAATTCTTATGAAAAACCTTATACAAATGTTGAATTTCAAAGAAAATTATCATATTTTTATAAATTGAATTTTTGTTTATTGTTTATTATAAGAATTGTTTTAAACAAATATAAAAGTTCTATTTTGGGCATAAAAATATTTCGGTACAATTGTATGTTATTTCGTACAATTAAATACTACTTTTCATACGAAACCGAATCATCCCTGCGAAAAATCGAAATAATTCGAGGTGAACTCACGTATAGTGTGTGAAGCAAAGAACGAAAAATCAAAAAAAATGGTCCGCCATATTGGATTTCAGGGAATTTAAAGAGAGTGTCCCCTCTGTATACTCTGTGATATCTGGTAACACTGGCTGTTTGCTGTCGTAATTTTTTATCAGAGTTTTTTGTGAAAATTTTCGCATTTATTTATAATTCTACGCTAAAATTTCGCAACAATTCGCAGAAGATTATATTGCATTTAAAGAAAAGTTCACGATAGGCACCAGCAAAATGATCCAAAAGAAATCGAACGCAAATTCGATTGGCCAAAGTGAAATTTCGCAGTAAACAAATTGATTCTTTTTGTTTAATAACGTGTCCCGTGTCCACTACTCTTACCATGGATGAGATACAAAACGAACATATGTCGCCATCTGCTGCTGAGACTCCAGGCACCCCAAGTTCAAGCAGTTCCATCACGCAGCTTAGTGTGGATTTCGCAGAAATTTCGTTGAAGGAGGTGGGCTGTTGTTTGCTTTACTCTCTGTCCATTCTCTTCAATCTCCTCTACCCTTACAGAAAGTTGGTCATGGCGCTTACGGCGTGGTCTACAAAGCTGTGTGGCGTGATAGTTTCGTGGCTGTGAAAGAGTTTGGAGCTAGTGCGGAACAGAAGCCCTTCGAAACAGAGGTACGTAGCTCTCCCTGCCTGGGCAAGTACTTAGATAATAACACGTCTCGATTACCAGGTCAAACAGCTGTCACGAGTGCGTCACAATAACATAATCGCCATCTATGGAATTTCGGAGTACCATCAATCGAAATACCTCATCATGGAGTATGCCGAAGGGGGTTCGCTGCACAATTTTCTGCACGGCAAAGTGAAGCCCTATTATTCGACTGCACATGCAATGAGCTGGGCGCGCCAATGTGCTGAAGTAAACAAGGAACGACAAGAAACCAACTTACCTTTAAATACAATTTTATCTTCCTCTACCTGCAGGGCGTTGCCTACCTCCATGCAATGCAACCAAAGCCTCTGATTCATCGCGACCTGAAGCCGTTGAACTTGTTGCTCTCGAATAAAGGACGACTTCTGAAGATTTGCGATTTCGGGACGGTTGCAGACAAGTCCACCTGTATGACCAATAACAAGGGCAGCGCTGCCTGGATGGCCCCGGAGGTTACTGGAAATATCTGAAATTGTATAACTTATGTAAGCATATCTTTCCCTTCATCTGCCAGGTGTTTGAAGGTTCCAAATACACCGAGAAATGTGATATATTCAGTTGGGCAATTGTGCTGTGGGAGGTGCTATCGCGCCAGCAACCATTCAAGGAGATCGACAATACGTTTTCGATTCTGTGGACAATACATAAGGGTAAAGCTTTAGTTGATGTGATAACTGTCTAAAACTGCTTCTTATGCTCCATTAAATCCGCAGGTGAACGTCCTCCATTGATTAAAGACTGCCCCGAACCCATTCAAAATCTGATGACATCCTGCTGGGCCACAGTGCCCGACATGCGTCCGTCTATGCAGCACGTGGTCGCCGTAATGAACGAATTGGCATCGACGTTTCCCGGAGATGACGAGCCGCTCGAATACGAATTTGTAAATCAACAGGTTGTTGCGGTTTTTTATTATCCATTAAGATGTATTTTAACTCATTCCGTCTATCTCAGATAATTCGCACTGACTCCTCCCGCGACAGTGTCAGCAACTACACGTTGGACTTCAGTACTTTCAATTCAACACCCACGAATCCCACTAGCCACTCAAATACCTCATCTTCGTCCACGCCCACAAATTTAACTACCACTGGCGGCACAGATATCTTCAATCCGCACTCGAATGTGCCCACAGCTGCCATAACCGCGTCCACGCGCTGGGACGTCATACCCGAGGAACCAGAAACCTCGTACACACACACACATAAGCGAACCGGCTCGGGTGATGTCTTCAATTTGACACCATCTGCGGCCGCCGCCAAGCGCTACGAAACTATACGCAATGACATGACACAAATGGCGAGTGTGCCCATGGGTGCTCTGGCTGTGGAAGTGGATCCGGTAAGTTCAATTTAACGTCATTTTCAGAAACAATCATTTAACATTATTTCTACTACATGTTTAGAATGCCTGGGATTTAAGCCACCACAGCGATACTGCCAGCAGTTCTGGTAAGTCCTTCGCAGTGATTTATTATGATTAGATTATGCTTAGAAATATCAACTTGGCAAAAGATTTTGACAATTTTGGGAATGGTCTGCAGTAATTAGTAATTGAATATGGTGTATTTCCAAAAATTCTGTTCTTCCTTATAATGAATTCGGACGGGACAAGAAAATCACTTCATTATATTGAAGTTCACTGCATGATTTCTGGTTAAACAAAATCGATTATCAAAAACTTCAATTAACTCATTCGATCGTGACTCATTTCAATAAAGTGTGACTTGCCCTCTATTAGAAAATTTTTTATATAAGGGTATAAAAAATATTTTTAATTGCAAATTTTGAATTCGTAAAAAACCCTTAAAAACAAACAAAACACTACATTCTATACAGTTCATTGTTTCTGGAAAAATTATAAAAAAAAAAATAAGTTCAAGAAAAAAAATTTGAAAAAAACAAAAATTATTGGTTGTCCCTTCACTCCATCAAAAGGGAAAAAACTCTTCTGTGAACCCATAGAGAAAGGTGTTTTCTTTAACCCTGGGGGAAGCGAACAGGGAACCAATAATGTATATAAAATTTTTTCTCGTCATAAAGATTATTATTGTTAATTTTTTATTCTTATTAGCCCAGTAGCCTGTTTTTCGTGACGCCACTTTGATCAATAATTCTGTGGATTGTGTTACAGAAACGGGCTATTGACCACATTAGAAACAAATGGCTTAATTAATTACAAACACTTAATTGTAATTTTTTAAAGAATAATGTCTTTTATTTTATTTTTTTTTTCGATATTTATAAAAAATATATAAAATCTCTTTGAAAACCAATAAAATTATTACTTGTGTTTTAGTTGCAAAGGTAATTAAGCAGTTTGTATTTTTTTTATATGCAAAACCAATAAAAAATTAAGCTGCAAGCTGCGTATTTGCTTATGTCTTCAAAAAACAAAAAAATGCTAGATTACCATTGCCACAAAAACTTTACTGTTATCTATGAAAAACAATTTTCTAAATAGTTTCCATTGTTCAATAAAATATTTTGTAAGCCTGTTATTAGATACAAATTAAGATTAATTTAAATTATAAAAATGTAATTATATATTTATACTACGTCCATTTGCCTTGTTGTCTTAAACAAATGCCTCAAGCATGACTACTTGTTATTTGAAATTTCGAAAAGAATCGATGCAAAATTCCTTTTTATGCGACTTTTGTGTTGCGGAGAGAGACATACAGTCTCGCTAGATTGAAATGAATGGGCGACACACTCGATTTTTTAGCACAACACACCGCGACATGGATGAGTAATTTCGAAATGTTACTCTCGTTCTCTAGTATGTAAAGTGAAAACAAATGAAATGGTGTTAGCTATTCAATGAACTTTTAGATGCGATTTCCCAAAATGGACCCCAGCACTCTAAGGCCAATACGAAAGAAAAGACGAATTAAATTCCTTCAGACTATTTTTAAAGGCGTAATAATTTTGGTATTTTAATTTGGTAATGCCAAATACTTGCCGCCTCCTTAAAACTCATAACGCCACCCACTGACGCCATAATCATTTTCAAATACCCTAATTGAGCCATAATTGATGCAATTGATTCGAACCTATGCGAAATCTCGTCGTCGTTCGTGATTCAGTTTGGGGGGGCCCCTTCAAATTAAGTGTGCGGAGCACAACCACCCACCCACCGCCTGGTGCAATCGAGCAAGCATCTGGTGAGCTATGGGTGTCGATCGTGTAATTGCAATTCAAATTGCTTCATTATAATGCAAACGGTTTTGCGCTCTGAATTCTGATTGCCTGCAATTCCGAAGATTCTCTTTTCGATTTCAATGCGATTACTCATGCCAAATACTTGTGGTTGGCAGTGTTCAATGTTCAGCCGACTCAATTAATTTAATTAAGAATTCATTTCATTGCGCAGCCCCTGAATCATCCTTAAGCACGCGTTTGATAAGTGGTGGTGGTGGTGGTGGTGCTGCTGCTGCGAAGCCCCTTTCAATACGCACTGACACTAGCGACACCAGTGACACTTTTGTTTTTCTTAATTTAAGTTTATTTTTTAGTCATTGTGCAGTCGTCACTTAATTAAATCTCCACAATTTACTGCAATCATTTACTGCCCCCAAAATACGCTCGCCCCACACACTTCCCGCCCATCTCATTACCGCACCACAGCACACCCGCAGAGTAGTAAATTGGCCATTTGGTTGTTGTCGGTGGAAATGTTTCCGTCATTTTGCTTTTGTCGCTCAGTTCGAGGCAATCGTTCGTGGCGCGCTTCTGCTTCTTCTTCCGAAATATTCGAATTGTTTATTTACGAGACTTTGTACGATCACTTGCAAGCTTTGCCGCCACTTTTACGACCTAAGTGGCTAAGTGCAGCACTCGTTTGCCAAATACAAATAATAGTCGTTAATTGTGTTCGAACTTTGTATGAAGTTTCGGTGGTTATTTCATTTCAAGTTAACTTATATTTTTCCGTCAAAGTGGATTCCACCCATTTGAGTCTCTCGCTCAAAGTGGGCGTTATGGGTAAATGAAAGCTGTTATGTGAATGTAATTGTTCAATTTAACTATGTTAACAAATAAACTATAACTAATCAAATGTAATGTTAAGAAATTATAGAAAAATACGATTTTTCAAGCCCAAAATGTTTTCATTAGGTACTAAATTCTGATAATATTTCTTTACCAACATAAAAAAGCGCAAAAAATAATAATTTGTAAATGAAAAAAAAAATAAACAAAAGAACCGCACACAAGACTCGGCAGCAGCATCAGCGCAGAATAATTTACGAAAATATCAACAAGAATTCTATTTTTGAAATGCAAAAATGCTTGAAGGAAACACTCGAAGCGTATAAGACGGCGAGCGGTGCAAACGTTACGATACGGGCGTTCTTCCTTGAAGAAAGTGCGACGCCAATCCCCAACCCACAAGTGATGACGAATCATTTTGGGCGTAATGGACGATGCTGTAAAAGCGCAACAACCGGCCGCCACTGTCTGCCACTAGGCGGTCAAATGTAGAAAATAAATACCACAATGTTTTACCTCCTTTGCTTTCCTCACTGTTAGCCATCCTTAGGTTTACCTCAAATAATCGCAATTATTTGATTTTATTTTAATACTTTGACTATTTTTGCTACATTAAAAATATTTGCACACATTTTTTAAATTTCTATTTTTTTTTTTCATTTTCAAAAACCATTTTCGCTGCAATCTGCAATCTAAATACAACAATTGTGCAATTTACGCCTCAGCTGTGCCAAAAATACTCCATTTTTCGTTCGTGTCGCTCAACAAATTACACAGATTTCGTATCGTATTGAGATTTTTGCAACGCATGTGTGCATAATTTTTTGATGCGTAATCAAGATTTTTCCCAAACTTGTTTTTATTTCTCGAATTTTTTTTCAAGAATTTTCCGAGGATTTAATTTTTTTTTTCTTTAATGATGAATCGCTTCTGATGCGAAAGATTTGAATGCGTGTCGCCGCTGCGTCGAGCTGAAACCATTTTGCGTATGGCTATGAGTCATAGTTTTAGGGGTAGTGGGGGGATGATGTGCCAGCTGATCTGTGTGGTTTCTTCGTTGAATGGCACAAACTGACAAATTGTGTGTAAATTTACAAAAATTATCTAGTCTTCGAGGAAAGATTTATTTTTATGTATTTTGATCGTTCCTTTATTTTATTTTTTAATTTATTAAAATATTACTTTTAATGCAAATTTAATGTCCTGATTACAGAAAGATCGAAATCCGATGGCCGGTTTCGGTCGATCTACATTCATTGATAGACGTTCGACAAGCAAAATGTGCTTAAGGCTAAATTGTACTAAGAACGCCATACAAATTGTATTGTATTGTATTTTTCGATTTTTCCATTTCAAAATTTCAATTCGATAGCTCAGCAACTGCTTCAGTTAACGTGCAACATGACGGACTGAGCTGTTCTTTATTTTATTTATTGTAGATTTTTCACTGATCCTATTCAATCTCTTAGGAGTTTTAAAATTCACAAAACGAAATGTTTGTTGACAAATAGTTTGGTCCCACAAATGCACACAAAATAATATTTCTCTCAATCCACCCGTTGTGTTTTGTTTTTTTGCTTAAAAATAATTCTACCGTCCAATAAAGATTTCGCGCTACAACGCTCGCTCTGACACCCCCTCACAAAAAGCACAATCACACACATTAACAATTCCCAAAAGTGATGACCCAAATCGCTTGGTGAAATTGTGTTTGTAAAAACTGAAAATAATCTGCTTGGAAAACTGAATACATCACACGTGTCATTTTGTTTGTTTTTTATGTCAAGCACTAAGCCAAGTATATATTTTATATTCTGTCTTTCGCATCGTAAGAATTCATATTTTTATTTCTTTAATATCGCCCCCACCCACCTATTGTTGCTCTGCTGAAGTGTTTATCTAAAGACTTTGGATTATAAATTAAAATATTTTATTATTTGATTACAAATATTTATGAATAATATGAAATATTATTTTTACATATACACGCACACAATCCCAATATGTGCTCCGATTGTGTTCCTAAAAATAATTTCAAATCGTCAAAAACTCGAAATACTTTCAATCAAAACGAATTCCAATTTGAGAAAAATCCATTCGAAATCAGCTTGCAACTATCTTGGCGCACTGCAATCACCAAACAAACTCGTAAATCCAAATTATGGCCGAAGCCAAGGAAACCGAGAAACCCCCTCACGAATTCGCCAATGTTTGTGCGAACTGAAAGAAAACAACTCACGCAATTTTTCAACACTAAATTATTTTCCGATTTTATTTTTATCTTCGGACTTGTATCCACTTGAATTCTATACAAACGCTCTCGAATAACACCGAGGAAAATTTTATATTTTGCAGTTAAACGTTTTCCATTTTATTTGCCACATAAAAGAAAAAAAAAAAAACTTTCTTCACAAAATCAACAATAAATATTGTCTTCCGAAATGAGTTCGTTAAAAAACTAAAAAAAAAAATAAAATGCGAAAAATAATAAAATAAATATTTAAAGAATGAAAATGAATTTTTCCAACTTTTCGAAAACTGTTTCTTTCAGTAAATTTCGTGAGTCATCTGCGCTTTTCAAAATCTTTCGAGAGACAGGCAGACACATCAACACACACATGCCGCCATACACAAGTTCTTCCCGATCCCATTGAAGCTTGTTTGTTTTTTAAATTATAAATACAAGATTTTCGGTTATTTTTGAAAGACGAACGATTTGGCGAATTCTTTTTCGAATTGTGCAGAGGACTTTTAGTGAAAATGCTGTCTTTGGTTTTTTGGAGGAGTCATTTTAATTGTAAATTTCTTTGTTTAAATGCTTATCATATCGAGCCCTATCTACGTAAGCAAATCGATGGGGTACCTCTCATCATGATTTTTAATATGGAATATCTCGGGAACCATACAAGCTCGGGCATTGAGACATAGTAAGTTAGGCATTTTGATAATTCTTCTCACCTCATAAGTGTTAAACAATAAATACGATGGAATGCTAAAAATTGCATGGAATCTACTTCAATACTCCACGACTTTGATACACTTTCCTTTGTAAGTACTGAGTACCTACTTCTGGTTCGGCGAGCTTAGCGAACTTATGTGGGACACAGTTTCAAATTGGATGCGATATAGAAGATAAGTGCATTTTTGGCTCTTCATTTCTTTTTCAAAGACATTACACCAACACAGTGCCGTGATTGTTTTCATATTTCTTCGTAAGTCAAGTCCATTTAATGTTCTACCTAATTTATATCTCATTCTCGAATCTCGAATGCAGTGCAGTAAACATTTTTCCTATCCTACATCATCGGTAATTATAAAATATTACATTATGTCGCAAAGGAAAATTTATATCTGATTTTTTCGCCATACAAAGTTTGTTCACAATTAAATAATTGTTTGCATTTGGGTGATTTTTCATCTACGTTTTGGGCTTTCCGAGAATTCCGCGCCGTGTGAAAATTTTCGAAAAATTATTATTGTCATAAATATTTTGCTCGGCTTTTATCAACAATTCCATCAAAATCACACACTCAGCCAGTCGAATAGAATTCATACTATCATAAATCGCGCACAATGTTGTGACTGTTGTCGACTGTTAGCGGGGAGGCGGCAGTTATCAAAATGATTTAAATTGTCAGCGTAAATGTATCATCTTCTCTGTCCGCTCACCGCACTCCGTTTGTGAGTCAATCTTACACATTATCACCTCACAGCATTCAGTATTTGAGGTGTCGCCGCGCAGTGTGCTGAATAAATCACTCACGATTCGCATTTCGTGAACCAGAAAGCGTCGTTTTCCATTGATTATAGTTATTTTTTTATATCCGCATAAATCATGTGGGAATTTTCCTTTTATGATTTCGAACAGATTAAACGACGCATCAAAAGATTTGTATTCTTTTCAATTAGAAAAAAAAAATTATAAAAAGTTGTGATAATTAAAAATTTGGTGTGATGGTTTGCTTTTTTGTTGCTTACTGTCCAAACCGGACTATAAAACTTTATGATAATGCCATTAAATTACAGCTTGTTTGTCAGCTTGTCAATTATTGGGCGTTGAACCACCACAAAAAACACGAGCAGACATAGACCCACTAGATCTAAATTGATGCCTTTAAATTGTTTTCTTTTTTTTAAATAATTTAATTGACGTTTTAGCTCTTCAGCTGATTTCGGAAGATATTTAAGTGTTTTTAATTAATACGCTTAAGGCCACTATAGAGCAATTGTGAAAAATTCAGTTCTATACATGTCCACTGCATTGTTGCCAATACAAAAGTTTCCTTTAAACATAACGTAAAGAACAAAAAAAAATTAAAATATTCATACTCTACTATATATTTAATAGCTTTCAACCGATTATACTTACCTTGGGCCTTAAGTTTGTACAATGGAAGGACCAATTAAGATTTTAATTAACATTTTACTTCAAACATTTATAAAAATTTTGCTTTTCAACTACTTTTAATCCGATCCTCATCGTCCTATAGTCGTTGGAAGTATAATTTCATTCGCTATAAAATGTTTCAGAAGCTATATTTATCGGTATTATTGTGAATATTTTTGTGATAGTCAGTACTTAAGTACTTACTAAGATCAGTAACTAAAACCATCGCAGGCCTGTGTTATTTATATCAGAGAGTTTGGATTTGTTTCAGCTAAAATACTTTTCGATTCCACTATACCTACAAATTGTTCCTACAAATCGACTCAATAATTTCATTTAAAGACTCTATGATCATTTGTTGCTCGCATTTATTTGCTATTTCAAGATCCGACACAAAACCAAAAATATATAAAAAAAAAGAAATAAATAAACAGATGTGCTCTTTTTTGTTTTTGTGCAGAGCAAACAAATCACCAAATTATTCCCACTGTTCTTTCGAGGTTGGTTAGTCGAGATGTGAACTTTTGCTCTACATCGGAACTTCGAATCGCATCTCATCTCATCTGCTGCTGCTGCTTGCCTCACAGTGACTCATCCGACAGTCATTTCACTTTTATTTCGAATTTTAAATAATTTTTTCCTTGCGAAAATGTTTATTTAATGGGAGCAGACTCAACCGAACAGTAGAAATGTACACACATCGCGACGAGGAGCAGGAAGAATGTTTTGGCGTGGCGACAATTTGTGCAAATTGTAGCAACAACTTAAAATTTCAGTCACAAGATTTTGTAGATATTTTTTTGTGATTTTTGTTGTTGTTGCTTTCGTTTGCTCCGACTGCAATTACAAAATATTCCAACAATGCCCCCTTCAGGGTGTCAACTTTTGACACATTTTTCGGGGATATCCCCCTCGATTGCTATTCCACCACCTCAGCGTTGCTGCCGTCGCTGTCGTTCACCTGCTGCACATTCCAAACCCATTAATCATCTCGGCGATATTTCACTTTGTCTTTGGGTCTCTGGCAATTTGTCGTTTAATTTCGTAAATTTCGTGATTTCGTTGTTGTTTCTCTTCTTTTTTAATGATTTTCTAATTATATCCCGGATTCGGAAAGCGTATTTACATGTTTAGCTCTCGAAATGAAATAATAACAATACAAACAAATACAATTTCGAAACAATTCACTTGAACAGAACGCGTCAATGGACGTAGTGACGCCTTCTTGTCCGCCACTGCTGGCGGTCAACTTGAAAGCTATTCGCCCGAGCGTTATGATATCATTTTTATGGAGAATCTTGGTCAATATGGAAATTTACGGCCAGCCTTGTGCACACACAACCTAACACATTCGGAATATTTTTCCAGGAAGTATTTCGGAATTCATGGAATTGACATTATTCAACGATCAAAATGTTGTTTAAAATAGTTCTATCTGTTGTATTTCTATCAGTCATTTTTTTACGATCGCTCATAGTTGCAGATGTTTGCTAATTGAAGATGTGTGTAAATCAAATAAAAAACAAACCTGCTGTCCGACCGAAGCTAATTTGTTGGTTATTTTGATCATTTCCCCTTCATTCCCGACCATTTCAAAGCCTTGTTTCGTTTTCATTTTGTTCCGTTCCATTTAGTTCCAGTTCCATTCCGTTCCATTTCTAAATTTATTGCGGTTTATTTACATTTTTCTCCAGTTCCGATATCCTTTAGGCAAGCTATGTTTTCAATACTGTCTAAATTGAAGCAAAAAGACGATAAATGCCAAAATTTGAAGTCAATAGCTCAATATTGTGTGAAATGAGGGACAAACAGACAGGCATCGCTAGATCGACTCAAAAGAATTTTGATGGTTTTTTTTCTTTAAAAAAAGGATTTTATTAAGAGTTTGAGTAACATTTTGCTATTCAAGAATCTACAGTTTTGTTCCACTGTGCCATTTTCCCACATTTAAGAGGAATCTCAGAAATCCCCAATGCGATTTATTTATTTTTGGCCAAAAATTGAATTTTCACTAAGCTTGAGCTCGTTGCGCTCACATTCGACGATTTCGTTTGAATTCTCCGCGATTCTCCTCAGTTTTTCATTCTCATTTATTTTTTGAATGCAAATTTCTGAGTTGGATTCTGTTGAATACGAACTTTTCCATTTCAATTGTGAGCGAATGGATTCTGATGGCAGCTACTCGACCAATGCGTCTCAGTCTGTGACCGAACGCTGTCGTGTGTTAATGTTAATGTTGATATCGCGCGCATATCTGCGGATGTCCGCGGCTAATACACAGAAGAGGAACTTTTTCCGAGTCCCAAATTGAACGTTTGAACAAGAAAGATTTATCACTCGCCTCGTTTTCGTCTGTGAAGTGAAATGAAAATGATTTGTTCGTTCGTTCGTTCGTTAAAAATTTAAAATCTCAAAATACATGATTTGCAATCTGGAAAATCGTCAAATTAAGCCAATGAGAGCGCAACAAATTGCCCAGCAAACGTGAAGAATTGTGTTATTATGCAAATGATTGATTTGTTGTTTTACATAATTGGCCCAAATTGATTGTAATTAATTGTGGGAAACAAATGTGGCGAGAATATTACGTACATTACGTACAACAAAAGTCAAAAAGTAGATTAATTTCGTTGGTCCAAACCAATCTGCGATCACGTAAACTTTGATTAAAACAAAACGAAAAACTTTCATTTGATTGATTTGTGAGTTAGACCCTCAATTGATGAAAGATTTGGTCAGATTTTTGAAAAAAGTTTTCGGAATGAAAGTATGAAAAATCTCAATAAAGTTGTGTACTGACATTATGTAATGGAATTATTCCCATTGCACTGAAGTTTGACATAAAGAAAATTAATGCAATAAAGCGATTGGAAATATTTATTAAATTGTAGAGCAATATTTTTTTAGAGCGTCGTTAGTTCTTGGAATGAAATTTAAAAATACTTAAATGGGTCTTCATCTAGTGTTTATGGCCATTAAAAATGTAAATGCCAGTTCAATTGATTGATTTAGTGACTCAGAGCAATATTGAAAATAGCTTGGTTTTGGACCTGAAGAGTTCCCTGAAAAACGAAATTCACAACTTTACATTTATTTACAACATCTAAATTAAATATTTCCTTATCGTCAAAGTTGGTTCCGCTAGCAATGAAAAAATATTCAAGCCACAGACTCATGGTTGAAGTACTATATATATATACAGGCATTCCCGGCGTTTGTTTACATGAACTTAATTCCAATAATATTTAAAGAAAGTAATAGAAGCACGGAAATTAAAGCTTACAATGACAGTAGAGCAATAGAAAAAATCCTGTACAGTCCATTACTCTGTTTCTTATGTTCTTATATTTGGCTTTGATCGATCTTCCAGATACGGTTGACATGGACAAATTATATCGTACATACGAATTGCAGGACATACCGTTTTTATGCCGAATCGGAATGTCTGAAAGAAATTTTTCATGGCAAAATGTGCTCTCCCAAGCAGAAATGGAACAAAAAATTCCATGTTCGATCTGTCAGAGATGAAAAAAAGAATCAAGGCCCATATTCATAGTCAAACTAAGTTCTAACTTAACTTTAGTACTCTTCTTAGTTGACAGGTAATACCAGGAACTGGTACAAAGATCTAGTAGCAATCAAATTTGAATGTGCGACATATTTACCATTAGTGTATTTTTCCCATCTCTGACAAAGAAAAAGTCAATTTTTGTTCGGTACTGCATTTTTTCCTCTTTGCTCTCAAGTTTATCATTGTTCGCAATTAGTCTTATGGTCTTCAAAAAATGTGAATGCTTGGGGATTCCTTCCGTCCGGCCTGCGTTACGGCTGTCATCTCTAGTTTCATGTAAAATGTCATTTTAAAATCATATCTTTGAATTTAATTTTATTAGTGGTATTCACATTTGCTTTGCCCGTTGTTAGTCCTAGCGTTCGAAAATTTTACATTAATCGAAGTCGCTGTGAATACCACTCCTTCAAGCTTGATTAATTATACTCAAGCCAAGTTATACTCAAGGATGAACCAATGTAGAGCCGTGGAAAGTATTCTCAATCATGAATCTTTTAATTGAAATGTTAATCTAGACAATGAACTGGTCATCGAAATAGTTGTAGTAGTTCCAAAAAAAAAAGCAATTCCAAATAACCAAAAAATTCTCACAGACGTTTTTCTATTCATTCTCAAAATTAATAAAATTAAACAAAATTGAGTCAATGTAATCACTGTTTTTTAGCCAGTTTTTTGATCATTGCAAAACGGTATATTTCAAAAAATCTGACTAGATTCCAAATTGAATCGAAATTGTTGACCTAACTCAACAAATACCTAATCGAAATTGTAAAAATTTAGACAAGAAAAATCAACGAAAATATTAAATCTACACACGCACCAAAGAGATTCAGCAGCAGTAAAATGTGTGATGCCACCACATTAATCTCATCGAAACAAACCGATCTGCACAGCTGCTGGATAATTTACAGTATGCGTCTTTAGTAAAAGAGAGAAAACCTATTCTAAAATTGTCATTTAATCATTAGCACAGCCTTCCTAATTTCGATAATTTTAACCATGACATTCGTCTGTTTTGCAGCAAAGAGCGATGGCAAAGAGCGGCTCACGGTTACCGATGCCAAGCCAATGATACCAAATGCCCACATGGCAGACAACGACTCCATTGCCAACAGCCCAATCGACGATGACCTCGACGACGACGATGATGAGAACGACGGACCCGAGCAATCGTTCCACGAAATGCTCGATCCCGAACTGCAACCCGAACAGCCCATACCCAATAATGCGGAGTCGGAGCAAATCTATCGCGAGCACCGGCGATTGGCCAAAGAGTACCTGCGTGTGGACACTAAACTCTACTATGCCCAGGACTTTAAGGAGAAGCTCCTGGTGCAAATGGATCCCGCCGAGCGTCAGCAGAAACAAGAACTGCTCAAGAAAATGAGTGAGAAGGTAGGTGCAAACCACATACTGGGAAAATGCAGGAAATAAAACTGATTCCTTTGTCCGACGTTTAGGAGGAGCTACGCGAACTGTACAACAACCTAAAACAGCAATTGGAGAAAATTCATGCTGGCAAAACCGATTGCAGTGCTCCCGCTCCCCCCATGACGCATCGTCAGCTGAGTCAGGATGGCAGCATATCGGGTGAAATGGTTGCCGACGATGGCTGGGTGGTCATTGGCTCCAATCAGAATGCGTAGCCGGAGAGACGCTGTAAAAGGATTTATTTTTAATTTGTTGTCATTTTTTGTTATTCGCATTTGTGCATGGCTGTGTTGTCTCGTCCTTGTACGTGTTTATGTCTGCGTGTGTGTCTGAGTTATGCGTGTTAACCTTTTAACCTATTTCAAATCGTTTTGAAAGAAAGATAGTATTTTGTCCCAAATTTGTAAAATGTATTTAAATATAAGTCATGTATTTGCAATTACTCGGTAAAAGCTGTTTATTGTTCATTTAAAAAAAAAGTAATAAAAAATAGGTTAGCCAAACAAAAGTTGATTGCTTTTCTATATTTCTCGCCACTTCAAATGTAAATCTATAAATGCTTTTCGGTGTGTGTACATACTCAAAAACTATATACTCTCTCTACTTAAAATTAAGAAGAACATGACACATTCGACTACTGCACTATTAAACTATTTCACTTATTGCCTAATCCCACACATCATCACAGCAATGAGGAAGCAAAGATTTGCTTCAGAATTTGCGGCAGGCTGGACAAATCCATGCACACGTAGCTGTGTCCTGCAGGCATATTGGCATTAATACTGGAAGAAGGAAAGAAATTATTTTTTTTCAAATTTCATAACTCCAAGTCACTAACTTGTCGGCCTCGTTCTCCAAACTGCCAATGAATATAACATGTCCCTTGACCTTCGGTTCGCCCTTCATCAGGGCTGTGGCAAAGTCTTTCGGGCGTATGCCATAACGCGACAGATTTGCATCACTCAGCACCACGACAATGGAGTTGTCGTAGTCCTCTTCGCTCAACGTCGTTATAGCCTTTTGGGTCGCTTTCACCGTGCTGTCGCCGGACCAGCAGAACTGCGAGTGAGCGTGCATCATTTTTATCGTTTCGAAACGTTCCTTATCCGTTTTGGGTGGACTGCCCGCCACTATGAACGGTATCTCCCAGCCCTCGCCGCTGTGGCCGACTATGTCGTACACGATTTTCTTTTCGTAACCTTCGAAGGCCTCCATCACCATAACAACTGCTTCGAGTTCGCGGTCCAGCCGTCCATCGTAGCCATTGAATCTGAGAAGCACAGAAATTATGGCAAATACACGAGATGGCTAGCGAATAAAGTATTTACCGGTACATGGAACCGGATACATCCACAACCAACTTCAAGCGATTGGGTTTCTCTTGGACATGATCCGCCCAGGGATTTGCTTCGGCACGCCTGCGGTAGACATTCTTGTCGCCCGTGATGCCCTCAATCAAGCGTGTATCGTCCAACTCGCCATGTGTCTGATATTTTTGCCATTGACGCTCTTTGCTCTTGGTCTGCATCGCATCCAAGATAGCCTTCAACTGCTGGACTTGCTTCCGATTCGGTTCGCTGAACTGGGCGTACAACTTGTGATCGTGGGCCGACATTTTGATCTCCTTCAGCTTCTCTTCGAAGGCCTTGCGATTCATTTCGCGCGCTGCACGTTTCACCTCTTCGGGGATGTCATCCTTTTCCTCGTCCGACAACTGGTGCACTTTATGGCCTTTATCGAGCCTAAAGGGCCCTCCTTTGCCACCAAGGCCCGCCGTATCGCGTCCACCACTTCCGCCCGCCCATGTGTTGCCGCCAACATGTGGATCGTTTTTCGGATCAACTTTGCCGTATTTTGGTCCTGGAATTCAATTTTTAAAAAAGTCTTTCCAATTTTTTTTTATCCCAACTAACCTGAGACATCCAAACCGCTTTTCCGTTGCACCGTCAATTGTATCTCCTTCTTCTTCCGCAGAGCGTATAGTTCATTTTTGGCATATGCCTCAATCGACAGGCCATGCTTGGCCAGGACTTGCGTCACTTGCTCCAAGGCCTCGGGCTGGTACTTGTCAAAATCTAGAACATTTCCCACCAACTCCGACATCGATTCGTCTGGGAACTTTTCGAGATGCTTCACAATATTCACCACCTCTCTCGTGGAGTAGGGGTAATTCAGCAACCCCTCGTCTGCCATGCTGCGCAATTCGCCGAAAGCGTTCACCAAAGTCGTGAGCGTCTTCTTCGGCACGGACGGCCCGTATTGTTGCAGTAGATAAATTTCCGAATCTGGCGAGGGATTGTCGACGGCATGACAGCTGAAGACATCGCCCAGAGAGGCAAAGAAGTCATTGCCCAGGAAGGGAAAACCAGGCCGATTGGCGAGTACGATCACACGGAAGTTTGGATGCGTTTCGATTATATCCTGGGCAGCATTCTCCTCGGCAGCAGCAGCACCATCGCCCGCAGCAACGATCTTGCGTCCATCGGACAATATCATCTCGCCATTTTCGACCAGCGTGCGTAGAATGCAGGTAACATTGACGGGCGCCTTGTCGGCCTCGTCAATAACCAAAAGGTGCCCACTTTTGACCGCCTTCACCAGAGGGCTGTCCTCGTACACCACGCGGCCATCACGAAGCGTCGATTGCACAGTCAGACTGTGAACGGTGGTATCGCGGTGCAATTGCAGGTACTCGCGTGGCTTGTTCATTAGCTGAAGTAGTTTGTCGATGAGCTTATTTTTGCCCACGCCCTGGTTGCCCACCAGCAGCAAATGATCGCCAATCAAGAAGTCCTAAAAGCAAAGAAGTCTATTGTGGCTTTGAACTTTAAATGAAAACTGAAGGTAGTTGCCTGCAATAACCGCTCCAACAGCTCCACATGCTGCGGCATCTCGTAGAACAGCGTACTTGGCACTTTGGACTCTTCGTCGGTGGCCACCAATTTCATTTCGGTACCACCTATACGCAATAAGTCACCCTCTACGGTGATGGTGCGCCTGTCATGTGAACGTTCCGCAGACTTGTCAATGCCTGCGCGCTGTATGGCATTCTCCAGTGCTGCGCGTGGTAGCGCAGGCATGAATTTAGCCAAGAAAGTATTCTGAATGATGTCATAAACCGAGTTCAAAGGATTCGAGTCGCTGGCATCGCTCGGATAGGCGGCCATGCGTCGAGCTATTTTCAGCAATTGCCGCGTCGACAGAGTGCCCGCCAGATTCTCCAAAGTGGGATCGTTGGACTCGCGCAGGCTGTGCGATAATTTGATGATCTTGTGGATACTGTCATCGATGCTGCCGTAGAGCTTGCGCATAATTTCATACTCCTCCGACTGCTGCAGCGGACGGACTTCGAGGTACATAAAGAGACTCAACATTTCTGGTGTCAGCCAATTCTGTGTGGCCACACTGAGATTAGGCGGCTCGGCGAGGGCAATCAAACGGAAGGAGTCGTGTATTTTCAATATGCCCTTCTCAGCCAGCTGCAGTTTGGTAAAGCCCTGCTGCATCAGCGCATCATAGCGAACATGACCAAGTAGAGTAGTGCCGTCACACAATTGCAATTCGCGGTCATGTATTAATCTATCAAATTAGAATCCTCTAAGAACATCTTCGGAAGTGGCAATTTGCAATTGTTACCTTTGCAGCACGGTGACTGTGCTTTTGTGTAAACGATGGACGCCATTTAGTACAGCCACGGACCCCGATTTGGCAGCACGCACTAAGGGAGAATCCCGCCAGACCGTATCACCGTCGGCTGTTGTTATGCGCTGCTGAATCAGATCCCGCGAAGTCATATCCTCGAACAGAACCATAGGCTCCACAGACTGATGCAGCAAACGCATCAAGTGGTTCGTAAGCGTAGACTTTCCAACACCCTTTTGGCCTACAAAGATTAAATAAATTACATATATCGTTTGTCGTTTGTGCTGGGAGTTGCAAATACATACCAATTAGGCAAATATCGCCCACCGCAAATGATTGGATCATCGTGGCCAAAATAGTTCGTTGATGATCCAAGTCAACGAACTCTTTAATTTTGTCCGCTGGCAACGAACGCTGGCCGCCAGGCGCTTTAACGGTCACTCCATCTATTGAAAATTCTACGGTAGACCCGCTTTCATCCACTTTCGTTGAGGCAATTTTCTGTACAGCTGCACTTGGCAATGCGTCGATTTTTAGGGACTTCAACAAAGTTTTAATGCGATCGACATGATCCTTCTTCATTGTCGTTTGGTAGGGATATAGCCGCGTTATGGCATCATGCACGCTTATTGCTGAATTGGAGTTCTGGAAAATATAAAATTTGTATTTTACAAAAATCATAAGCTGCCCCGCTCATACCATAGTTTTTGCCACCAAATGCAAATTATCTAAGGGAAAGTCCGGCAGATTGGCGGCAGGGTCCGCAGATTGGACGGCCAGACCGAAGGAGAGCAAACTTTTCAAATCGTCAACAGCCACATTTGGAGCTTGTGTTTGCAAATCGATGAGCATTTCCTGAAAATATAATTAATAATTTGAAAAAAAAACGACGATGAAGCCAATAAGATGTACTCACATCGAATGCATAGTGAGACACATTGCGTGATTGAAATCGTGAACGCAATGGCGGATCCAGGGGAGTGCCTTTGTATTTTTGCGTAGGCAAACCAAGGGCCACAACACGAAAATCTTCCGATACGCGCAAAAGTCCCCAGCCATCCAGTTCCTCTTTGCTATAAGTCTTTAGAAAAAATAGGAAAATCATATTAAAACTGTAGACATACAATTCAAACGTAAGAGAGACTTACCTCCAACAGCGTATCGTATCTTTCAGGGGACATAAGGAATTTACCATTTTCCAGGTGCATCTCACGATTCTCCAGAAGATTATTTAAAATTGGTAAAACATTTCGTTCGGCGTGCTCCACACCGTCCAACACCAGAATGCGTCCATTGACAGCGGCACGTACAGCACACTGATTAAAAATATTAAAATCATTTACTCAGTTTACAGTATTCAAAAGAACCAACCTGATCGTAGTAAATGGCGGCCTTGTTTTTAATCTCACGGCGCTGCTTTAAGTCACTTTCCGTAGTGTCGCGACTAATCGCGATGTACTCCAATTCGCGCTGGGTTAGCTGAATAAATTGCATGGCCAATTGGCGACGCAAGGGACCCGGCTGACCCAACAGAAACATATCTTGCTTTAAGGCATCCTTCTGCAGCATCCAGCGCAAATGGTGTAAAGCCGATTGACTCAGTTGCATGGTCCCGTCCTCGGAGTATTGCACTGGAGGAAGAATTTTCGTGATCATTTAAAGAGAAGATGTACAGAGGCAAGATTTTAAATTGTATGAATCTTTGTGTGTCTTCAGATTCATTTAAAAGAACAACTTATTTTTTACGCGCTCTCTATTCATAATTCAGGGCCTTACCATATTTTTGCGGAACTAGTTCCGGATTTGCGGCCGCTTTCAAATCTTTCGTTACATCACCAATTACAATTTGTCCATCTTCAGAAATGGACTTTGTCGCGTAAAATTTCGTGTATGCTGGTGCAAACTGTGCTGCTTTAATTTTTCTACTATTCAGTAATAGATTTGCTGACTTTGGTATGAATCTTAACATTTTTCTACTTATTATAAATTAAAAACAAAAAATTAACTAATTTACACAAGCGTGAAAAATTACACGCCAAACTTTCTATGATAAGAAACGTCACTAACAGCTGCTGTTTGGGACTTGAGGGTTGCGCTGCAGTTTTAATTTCATAATGTTTTCACAAATTCAATACCATACGAAATTTCCGTCTTCCGTGTAGACATTAGACATCCATTGGCGTTTATCAATTTTAAAGAAGAAAGTTAGCTATTCCTACCAATAAACAAATCTTTATTGAATCTTTAACAACTTTCTGATAAGAGTTAAGAAATCAATACAAAAATCGTTTCCAAAAAAAAGAGAAAAATACGTGAAAAAAAATTTGTTGGTTCTCCAGAATGAGACACAATTTTTCTCTGGAGAGGGCCAAGCGGGGGTAGACAATGTTTTGGTTTATTGGTTCATGAAACCGTAATCGGAATCCAAATCAAAATTTTAAAAATTTGAGAACCGCAACCGAAATTGGAACCAATATTCGTTTTGGTTTCAGTCCCTGATTAAGGCAAGTGTTTGTTTTTATTCAAGACTTTATAGAATTTAAGTTATACGAGCCTCATGGTCTTAGTTCAAAATAATAGTTCAAAACTACATAATATCATGCGAAATTTGCCGGATCGATTAGAATTTCTATTTCGGGTTGTTGCGAACATACATCGAAATAAGTATTTTTCGTTTAAAATTGATTTTCGTATATTGTACTTGAATTTTAATAATGCTTTTGCCTGCCTGCTTTAAGTTTTAGTGCATATCAACTCGACGTTTTCGATTGTTCACAATCCCTTAGTATATGACTTGGTTAATCTCTCGCCTTTAAAATATCGTGAGAAAATATTATTTATACTTTGGGAAAGCCTTGAAATAATTTAAATATTTTTTTCACTTAAACTGAAAGCATCTAGAAGAATACGCGAGCGCTGAACATTGCAAAATCGAATACTGAAAGCGGAGCTGATAAGCCCGTATCACAACAAAGGAGCCTTACTTAAAGTGGCTCGAGCAGAATTGTGGTATATTGTGGCCATTTATGCTAGAGCATGTGATAAAAATATTTCAACAAATATACGACATGTGTCAAGCGAATTGGTGTTTACGTTTAATTATTTTTGTGAGAAAAAAATGTTTGAAATTCTAATCAGCTCGACTAAGAGTTCCCACAAATGTGGTCTGACATTTGGAAAGCTTTGATATAGGACTATGCACTGCCGCGTTTGTTATCTACGAAACTACATAACCATATTATCGTAATGAAAACACATACATACTGATATGTATGGAATTATGTTCTTATTTATTCTATTTTTTTAGCTGTCCGTAAAATATTTTTTTGTAAATTAGGAATCAAAATATAACATTTTCGTTATTAAGCGCTATTAAGAAATAGACTGACGGACATAGCTAAAGAAAATTAGAGGATGATGCTGATCATGAATAGGATCAGAAAGAGTGGGTAAGTTTTAGTCAGTCAAGCCGACATATATAAATACACCCTACACCTAATGGAGCCATATTTCATACTAGACATTTAGATGAAATCGTTGAATTTAGGTCAGCGACCCTAAAAAGTACCGTATACCAAGTTTTGTACTAAACTTTTAAAATTAATAAAATAAAAAAGCCAGTGTATTTTATCCTATACCTAATATGTACATACGTGACAATTGGATACATTATATCTATGGTCAAAAGTGATAATCGCTAAACTCGGAGTTGTAAACATTTTTACACCCTACACCTCACACGAGGTACATTCACTGTGGTCTGAAGTTTGGAACACCAAGAAGGAGGCGAGGAAAACTATATTTATTCTTGATCAGCGTCACCTGCTGAGTTGATTTAGTCCGTCCTTCTTCTCGTACTCTTTCTCGTAAACACGATTGGGGCCCAAAGGTGGTCCTAGAAGGATTTGGTATTGGAAATGGTTGGAATCGGTCTGCAGCCACGCCTACCTCCCATATAAGTGAAATTGTAACCTACTTCCACTGAAAAAGTTCGAAACTTGGTATGTGGGGGCTTTTGGGGTCGCTGATTTTGAATTCGATGTTGAAATTACAAAATTCGGAATCAATTTTTGTATAAGAACCTCAAATCCCTTTATCGCAACTAAGTTCGTCAGCATAGTCCCAGCGTAGACCACTTATGGCCTAGAATATAACTATATTATCCTTTATGTGCTGTTTTTAAACCTTCCTTTGTGGTCTGTATCATGGCGAAAGTTGTGGTTCATCTGTTAGGCACTTGGACGCTTGAAGTTTAAGTACTTCTAATTTCAATCAATAATTCTCACATTACAACGCTATTCTGGCATTCGATTGTAAAGTGACGCAACAGCAACAACGACAACGACAACGACTGGAAAACCAATAATTAACCACAAAGTCTGCGTGAGCATATAAAAGGAATCCTTGAAAAATCCATGCCGTAATTGAAATCGCAACTCGCAAACGGCAGAAAATATGCAAATAATAATAATAATAATTGGATACGTTCTGTGCAAACGCCAAGAGTCACAAAAGGTATTAAAAGAGCTTTTAAAATTGCAAAAATAATGAAGTCGCCACTTTCAAATGAACAAATGAAAAAATACAACAATAAAAAACTGGATGCGAATACAACAAAAACGAAATTGGCAGTAAAATCACAACAAGATGAAAAGCAGATGATGTTATTTATTGTTGGTGTTGTTTGTGCAGCGCGCACGATGGAGACCGCGCCCCAACTGTTATTAATGATATACCTGGGACCTGGCGACCACCATGCCAACCGATCAAATCCAACCAATCAGTGGCGAGCAACAACAAAACCAAACCGGAAAGCCACGAACTCCACGACCAACTTGCGCAAGCAAGTGAAAATACCATGTTTCGGATTGGTCGTACTGATAAGACTGAAATTGAGAACGGAGGTGAGCGTGAGTGCAACAAACCGCCGCCTACGAGTTAAAGGAGAGCGGGAGCTCGTCCGAGCATGGTCTTTGGCTGGTTTCACAGTAAGACAAAATTTGACGTCAATAGGAATTCCCAAAAGTTGCGCCAACAAATTGCTGAATACGCTCCGCTCTCAGGAAAACGCAGATGCAGAGCGAGTATAACCTCGAGAGAGTAGCTTAGATTTAAAATTACGTTTACTCGCACAGCCTTTCTTATCGTTTCGTTGGCTATTTTGCTGTTTCGGAATTGTTATTTTTCAATAAACGCCGCATTGTTTTTGGCTTGGTTCGTAGCTCGGGTTAATCCGTTGCTGGTGGCCACGTTAAGTGTACGAAGTCAGTATCAATTTAGTACGGTACGCGGAAGCACCTGTTTGCTCATTCGAGGTCCAAAAACGCAACTGAACTGTGTTTTCGCGTAAATTTCCTCATATTTGGAAATTCATATTCAACTCAAGTTAAAAGTGAAGCGGCAATGCATCAATGTGGAAGTGCTAAACTGCCGTTAATTGAATTAAAACTTGGATTATTTTGAGTGCAACAAATTATCACATCAACAAACCGCAAATGTCAATGTCCACTCACCAAAATAAAATATTCAAAACAAGTGGAAAGTTATGAAAAAAAAGTGCATTGAATTCTGAATTGGGAACTACACAGCAAATATTTGGTATTGACCTGGTGCCCGACGGAACGGTTAAGCCCCTTCAGCGTTTTATGAATGAGCTGTCGCATGACATGAAACTTCATTGATAACTTCTACCCCATAAAAAGATCTATAAAAAAATCTGCTCTTTAAATTGACCTACGATTCACCAAGTGGACACAGTGCAGAGAGATACAATATCGAAAATAGTTAGCGGATTCTCCCAAAACATTCAACCGGTCTTGCTGCGTGTGATTTTTCTGCGAACACATTAAAATTGCCGCTCTTCATCCAAATCGATTCCGCGGCCGTCGTCGTCTTGACTGTGCTGTGCTGACTGTGAGTCACCTACCGTCTTTTGGAGTTTCTTCAAAGCGTTGGCGTTGTTCGCACGGATTTGTTGTGTTATTGTTGTAGTTTGTGTTTTAAGTATAACGATCCGAGCTTAAGAGGCGAGTGATCGTCGGAAGTCAGCAGCGGATAAACGCTTTTATATGAGCGGGAGCTTTAACACCCTAAACAAAAACAGACCACGCATCACCAGTAAATCGTATATTCGCATGTAAATTATTAATAATAAAAAAAACCAAGTGACAAATTTAAAATTATTCACAATTAATGCAGAAAATTAATGCTAATTAGTGACTAATCAAAGCTTAATGAGCAAGCGGCACTTTCGTGGTATATGACAACGTGTTCTCGGGGAAAATACAGAGCGCGAACGCTAAACTTTGTTAAAATTCCAAGCGCGTAGCTTTTCTCATAAAATACAAAGATAAACAAATAAAACATCCAAACATAAAAACAAGCAATCAAAATCCAAATTTTACATTTAACTCGTCCAATCTGCGCTACCACAAACCGTCAAAATAGCTCCCAAAAATTTCAACCAACGCCGAATGCATTTGCCTAGCGCTACCGCAGCAACTGCAGTCTATACTGGGTCCACAGCTGCTGGTGGGGGTCTCGGTAGTTTGGGTGGTATCGGTGCCACCACCATGGTAACATCCTCGACATCGCCCACCGATTGGACATCGCCACAGTCTGCCTACAAATCGTCGTCGTCGATGTGCGAGGCAGTGGCCGCGAGTAGCGGCGCCAGTGTTGGCAGCAATTCACCTACCGGCGGCGCTAGCAATGGCACGGCCAATAGTGGCAATAGCTCTTGCAACAACAACAACAACAATGCTGTACATCAGGATCTTTGGTGGACCGAATCGCTGGTTATGGACGCTCAACAGGAATTTCCTGGCGAATTGGGTGAGTTGGCAGTGATATGAAGAGGCGGACTTACACAATTAGGACTTATATAATTTCTGATAAAATTAAACTGAAATGGATTTCCAGAAGTCCTTCTGACACTGGTCTTCACTCACTGATCTGAAATCCGATCAGTTTTTATCGTTTAGTTTGATCCAATTTGATGCAAAATTCTAACAATAACTTACCAGAAACGTAGCTCTGTCTCTCCAAAAACGTGTTTTTCCAATATTATTATTTGTTGAGTAATTTTAGTTACACTTCTCGCTTCCAAATGAACCCAAATATTCCCAAATCCATTGCCTACTGTCATCAGTACTCCACAGTTTTGGATGCGTATGTTCGTATCTCCATAAATAGTAAATGACTCAAGTCCTCTGACTACGAATTAAGTATAAATAATTTGTTACATGAAAATTAAATAAAATATGTAAAAATATTTTTTGGAGATTAGCTTCAGGCAAAAAACGAGCTGAATTGTTTCTTGATAACCAGACTTTTCAACGAAATTAAAGCTGACTCAGGTCAAAAATGCTTAAACTTTTCTAGAGTCATAATTCTATTATAAACTTGTTCGAGCTAATTGGTTTTTCGGAGAGATCCCAAAAGTGAGCAAAAATTCAAATTGAATTGACATATTGTTGGCATAAAGAAAAACTTCTCAAAAAACTTCAATGATTCTGATGACACCAACGCATGCCAAAATTAAAAAAGCTCACACAAGGCTTCATTGCAAAGCTGTAATCACGATCCACACTGATATTGATACTTGCTCAGTCAGATTTCAAGACAAGAATCCTGTGTGTATTGTCACTTCAAGGCTTCAAGGATAAAAACTTTCATTGGAAAATATCGATGTCATCACTGTGTGCAATGCAGAAAAATTATGCAAAATCACTGAAGTGGTCAATGATGATGATGGAAGCACTTCACTGAAATCGATACATTATGGCCCGCAACGAAAAACCCCGAGTTCAGTTCACACGACAATAATTCCAATATCTGCAGCACAAACCTGTTGGTGTTGACATTGCCATCATTTCACGATTGCTGCATAATTTATAGTGTCAAGTCAATAAATTAATAATGAAATGTCCCTGAAATTTTTCCCCTTAACTGCGAACCACTCGCCTATCTACTATCACCAGCAGGCCATCGTCATCGGCGTTATCATCGCCATTCAATAGTGAATCATCAATTAACCATTCATATTTAAGCAAAAACGAAATTAATTAATTATTCTTCCGATTTAAATGCGATTTAACTTAATTAATATTTGAACATATTTCAATTACAGTGCGTACCAGCAATCCGTACTTCCTGTGCTCCGCCCTGCCCACCCACTGGCGTTCGAACAAAACCCTACCGCTCGCCTTTAAAGTGGTGGCTCTGGTCGATGTGGGCGACGGCACAATTGTCACCATACGCGCTGGCAACGATGAGAATTTCTGCGCCGAACTGAGAAATTGCACCGCGGTTATGAAGAATCAGGTGGCCAAGTTTAATGATCTCCGCTTTGTGGGACGCAGTGGAAGAGGTAAGTTGAGTAGGCCTGCGGACCGAACAATATGCAATATGGCAGAGTCCAACTTCCGTATGGCCAAGAGCACTCACACATTTCCTTTTGAAATATGCATCAATTCAACGTAGGCACCTTCCTCCTCATCGAGCATCTATCGACTGCTTTAAGCTGCTCCTTCAGGTTCACTCACAGAAGTCGTCACATTATCTCCAGAATGGCCCGAGGTCAGCATGCGATACAATTTGTGTTGTTGCGCATGCGCACTTGTGTTGCGTTGCAGTTCAACGCTTCCAAATTTTTCAACGTTCATTTGTTCATGTTGCAACACCAACTGACATGCATTCTCTCAACCCTCCTCAAGGGGGTCAAAATGTAGTTTTCATTTTGTTGTTGTTATTGCACTTCTTAATTTGTGTGCAATTCTTGTACGTATTCGGCCCGGCACGCAATAATTTTTGAAACATCAATAATCGATTTTAAAGTGCGCCCTTCTGTGACCCATCATGCCATCGTCATATTCATTGCCAGCAAGTGTTCCAAGTCTTCCTTATGTTGGGCAGAAGGCCAGTAAAAGGACAAAAGTCTTTGCCATTTGCACTCATTTTGGCGTGTTTTGAAGTTGGAAAGAATTTTCTACTAGCCTCACGAGGCGAGAAGTAGAACAGTTGGTCTAATTAATGGCAACTGTTAACTATTTTGAATCGAAGTGTTCACTGTACCGAACCGGTAATATTACAAACTGATATGTCTTTCCCATCAATCCTGGATACGTCCCCGGATTCACTTAAAGTCGGGAAAACACTTGCTTAAAAGTTCAGTCAAATTTGCACAACTGTTGTTTCCGAGGGGGCTTCCGATTTTAATTAATAATTTTTGCAAAATAAAAATCAATTATTCAAATTTTGTTAGAAAACGCCTTCATGCACTTACTTCATTAATACAGTATACAGAATGTCACACTTCGAAGGCATCTACCAAATCTTTCCCGCAAATTACTCACAATTAGATGCAGGTATATGTCAGTTTATAGGTAAACGGATTAACCACAATACTTTCCAGTATTTTGTGTGCCATTTAATTACTATGTGTCATAAATGAAGCATAGAAGGTACTTTTTATAAATTTTACTCTCGATTTATAATTGGACGATGCAACAAAAGTGGAAACTTTTCCAACTCATTCAACAAAGTCAACTTATGCAAATCCAACAGAAGCCAGTTTCAATGCCTTGTAAATATTAAGTGCATTCCAAATATTTTGTTTGTACTTTTGAAAAAGTATCTACTTGCGACTGTAGCCGACTTTGAATAAACGATTCGGACCGTCTGTGATAAGTCCGGGATAAATGCTACATTAAAAGCCCACAATTCTCAAAAAGTTATCTCGCTCCTGCTCAAAAGTGCGATATATGTATGGCAAACAATTAAACTGAGTCCCCCCCAATCATTTACCAAAAGCTAATAACATGAAATAATTGGGGAAAAAAGTGTAGGTACTGACTTCATAAAATTTAAAACGAAAAAATCGCCGGGACTTCATGCAGCGTTTTGTGATTAGATGACAAAATGACAGCCGTAGTGGATACGGCAACGACAAATGCGATTTGTTGATGTTGCTGCTGCTGCTGTTGTCAGCGATGGACGATGGGTTTTTCGCTTCATTGTTTTTGCATTCAGCGACCATTTTCAAAAGCAATTTCACTGTCGCTGATTGTGACTGTTCAACTGACATTTGTCCGTTGATTGAAATGACACCTAATCAAGCGTAGCAGCATAATTTGTTTTTAGAATCAATTTCAAGCCTTCATCTACACTTTAATGGAAAATTAAAATAAATTATGCTTGCTTGTGAAATTTTCGCTCAATTTTAGTTTCTCCTGCTCAGAGTTAAAATAATCAGTTTCTCTTTAATTGCATTAAATGCGCTCTACTGATTATATCAACTAAATATTTGCTTAATACCTCAAAGGCTTCATTAGCTGTTCCAAAATAGTTTAAATATGAGTTCGAAAAGTCTTTCACCGAAAAGGGTTCACAGCTCATCAACGAGTACCCCAAAAAGTTTATGAGATTAATGATTTCAATTTGTACTCAACTCAACTCATAACTGAGAAATGAATGAATGACACGCGTCATCAATAAGCGCCTTTCAAACCCACCAACAAACAATGCCAGCCCCCAACACATAACACCCGTTCATCCTTATGGCGAGGGCGGGGAACGGTGTAAGGCAGATTTATCTTTTAAACTGATTTTTTCACGTTTGACTCTTTGTTTTTTGTTGTTGAATTTTGGAATTTACTCTATTGTCTGTGATGGTTGGTTGGTGACTTTGACCGTGATGACTAATTTAGATTATTAACTTTTGGGATTTTCAAAAATTTGGTACATGCACTACTCGTTGAGCGAGATTAGGACAAAGCCGAAGACACACACACACACACACTCACAAAACAGAAATCATTATTTTTTATCTTGGCATTTTTTATTGTTGTAATTTTTGAAGAAGACAATGCTTTGGGCTTTGCTCCAGATTTTACGAAACATGTCTGCAAGATGTATGTATGTGCTCTTTCAAAATTAACTGTTTCACGTTGCTGTATTGTTTGGCTTGCTTTTCCTTGTTTTGTGCGCGAGTTCATCTACCAAACATTATGCCAAGATGATTAATTTGCGTTAATTTAATTAATTGGACTTTCAAACGCAAGGCTCTCTCAGGCGATATGGCGATATGGCGATATGGTTAGAAAAGTTGTTGATGTGCTTTTAAGTTTTACCGCTTTTGTGTGATTTGATGTTGTGTGGAAAGAAAGTACTCATAAGGAGGCGGCACAGAGCACACGCGTAACCTTTTTGATAACTTTATTGTACGATCAGAGATGTAGATGAAGATAATTACAAAAAATAACAACAAAAAAAAGTAAATTTCAATCGTTTTTAATTGAGATATCAAATGATACCATTAAAGATACTCCAAGTGCGTAGAATGGAAGAATGGCTTAACATGATATGGACCAAAAACTATCAAGAATCGTGTACAAATTATTCGTTCGCACGTTCAACTCCTAGCTGAGGAGTGGTCGTTCGAAACTGGTCATTACATAGGATCGCTCAAAGCAGACGCTGGAATCCTGCGGATAGAACAAATATGACAATAGCCTCTACTTTATGATACCAAGCTCACCGCACCATTCATCATTGATTGGTTTTATTTTTAAGCAAATGTGGCACTGGTCCTGGCACTATTCCCTGCCTTCCTTATGGCGCAATAATGAAGGGCCGCACACTTTGAAGTCATTTTCTCTGAATTCGCTGCAATCCTACTGCAAAATACATAAACTCTGCCACATAACTAACATACCGAAAATATGCCATTTAACGAGCCTCATTAAAAATGTCCGCAAAAAAAGGGTAAAATCTCCAAACCAGAATTTCATTTACTGCCTGCGTTTACTTTCATGTCGAATTTCGTGCTAGGTCCGAAGCACTCCATTATACGCGCAAGTGTCCTTTGCAAATAGTATCATCCGCTTTCAAAGCCTCCATGCTTTACTGTTTCCATATTTTATGTGGATCAGTATAAGTATACGCGTGTGTGTGTGTGTTTTCCTGTGGCTGAGGTTTTGCGGTTGAGTTGGTCTATGGCTTTGCAGTTTTTTTTGTGGGTGTTTATATGCTTTTTGTTGTTTGTTTCGGTTTGTATCGAATCACCACAAACCCAACCCCAAACATTTTAATTCACTCGTTTGCTACTGCACACCCAACGAACAACCACTCAGCTTTCTGAGCCATCGCGCAAAAAGGGGCTTGGCCATTTGGCTAGTGCCGTTGATACTACATTTCGTTGCTCTACCCGCTGCCGCCCACAGCACATACAAATGTCGCCGTAGAGCGTACGAATTTTGAATTTGGTCCAGTCCTGTCTGAAGTGGACATGTACGCGTTGTTTATGGCCGCATTTGTGTTTGTGTCTCGTTTGTTTGTAAACGATTTTGTGGTTTTTATTATTTGTAAATAACAGTAAATTTTCCAACATTTACGGTATGTTAATATGTTGGTTGATAGTGTTTACAAGTAGGCAGGCGAGTATAATTTTAATTTCATATATTGTGGAAGCATCACCCTTAGGAGAAGTTCATTGCTTAAGGTGTCTGACAGTTGACACAGAAGCTTAAATGTTTAGTTGTCGCCCATAAAAACGGCACACAAATTTGAAATTTCCTCACTCATATTTCAGCATTTTCTCATTATCCTTCTGTCAGTACAGCACACAACACCATATCGGAAATCCTTAAAGTTATGGCGTTTACAAATTGATTTTGACAACCTTCGCAGCGCACCAACAACTTCTTCAAGAAAGGGACCGCCAACTGTTATGGCGCGTGTAACGATCACTTTAAATTAATTCGCGAGCCACCAGAAAAAATTAAATTGGAGAACTCCAAAAAGACAGCCCACCATTTCCAGTGTGGCCCTTTTTTTTTTGGCAAAAGGCCTTTTGCTCGCAGTTCCTAAATCAATTTTAGCCTCGGAATTGACATATTGCCATATTGCTTCAAATTTATTGACGCGTTTTATGGGCCAAGTAGCGTTAATTTTTGTTACTTTTTGTGCACTTTTAATAGGCTTTCTTCTTCTTCCTCCTATTAATGCTCTTCTTTTGCTTATTCTTTTGCAGGGAAAAGTTTCACACTCACAATTACCGTTGCCACCAGTCCGCCACAGGTGGCTACCTACGCCAAAGCCATCAAAGTCACCGTCGATGGACCACGGGAGCCACGTTCCAAGACAAGTAAGTTGAAGGTGATCGCCGATGGGCGTCGATGTGTGTCGGGTTCGGGTAAAATTAGCACTTGGTTACGACATAAGCACGATTTAGTGTTAATGGACTCGCAATCCTCGTCAACGCCATCGTCAATTTCATATGCTTCGACGTCAACTACTGTAAGCGAAGAAGGTGATGATTTTGTAAATGGTGAGCTTTCGTTTCCCGGATCTCAAACGAACCTCAAATTGAAAGATGCTTGCGAAATCATTGACGATTGTAAAATACATTTTCATTTGCACTTCACTAATAATTTCCAGAAAAATTAATTCTACTATCGTCGCAATGATTCCACTTTATAGTCTTTACCCTTGCTTTTTATAGTCCTCCCTTGAAAACCCGTTGTAATTGAACGGGTTAAGCATTACAAAATGTAACTGGTCATGTCTGGTGTGAACACGATGTCCGTTCTTCCATCCATGTAGAGGGAATAAAAGTATCATTATGGAATTTGTCTACCAATTCACAGAGGAATGCACAGTAAACTAGAAAGTCGGGAATCAAACCAGTCTCACAATAGCACACATTTGACTTACAATGTGTGTCTACAAAATTCCAACATATTCCGCCGCCTTGTAATTAGCCGTAATTCTGTTTAAGTTAATCCTTACAAAGTTAATCCTAACAATGGCTGCACTAATTCCAAAAAATCCTCTGTTGAGAAAAAGGAAAAATTTTCACAAATACCTCTTGAAATGCACACTCACAAGGTGTGCAGTAGAGTCCTCAAGTGTTCCTGCTGTGCCGGGCCCAATACACCTCATTATCGATTGTTTTGGAAAAGCATTTGCCATGCAAACCATGTGGTCGACCGGTCACACTTACAATTTTTTGCTCGCCTACATAACCAACTATGTATACTAACTACTTAAAAACCGCAAAAAATGAGAGCAATAATTACTATTTACGCAAGAAGGTTTTCAAAACATTTCCACAAAAGAGAACTTCACAAAAAATTAAAACGAAAAGAAGGCAAAGTTGCAGTTAATCCCTTAAACGCAAAATACTCAAAGGAAACATGTCAAAATATTATTAGATTGACTTGATAATGGGCCGCCGCTTGGTAGACTGTTTCTTTGTATTCATTTTCATAAATGCACTTTTGGTACTTTCGCATGTGTTGCGTAAAATTGTGTAGCAATTTATGAATAGTGAGAGAGCAGAAACACCGGGGCGGAGTCCACGTCGGAGCGGATACGGATATTGTGTGTCGGGTTAGTGTGTCAGCAAGGAAGGATAATACCAATACCACCAACACCACCACAGTTGCTGCAGCGACTAGCATTTTATACAATATTTCTTTTTTAACAACGAACATGTTCGAACAGTGCTTTGTTGTTGTGTTTGCTGTAAAGAACTTGTGGTTTTCCATATTTTTTTGTTCTCCAATTAATTCCGTGCATTTTTATGTCTTCAGTTTCAGTTGTTTACCTTGAAGTCACTATTGGAGTAACAGTTTCTTTTGTTGTTGTAATTTTTCTTGACTAAATATAATTAAAAATGGGCAACAATTTGCTGTGGAGAAACGTACAATGAACATTTTAATAAAAAACTCATAATTTACTTTTTCGTTTTCTCAAATTTCAGGTCCGCCCGTTGGCCACCAGTTTCGTGTGCTGGGCAATCGCCCGTACTTGGACGCTCCATTTTCAAATCATTTTCGTGAATTGGAAACATTACGGCGCTCGGTAAAGGTTCCGCCAACATCTAGCGCGAGCTTGGCGCAATTAGGCAGCAATCACTCATCGTCGAATAGTACAATAAATTCTGATTGCCAGGGCTATAAGCCCAATGCACCGCAGATACAAGGTAAATTATGGCCAAAGGCTCCCACAATTGTAGAATTTATTTTCGTACTTAACATTTTATTAGGTTTTTTTTTATAATGAAGTTGTTACAATTTAAATGGGGCTTGTGCTGAACTCATTAATCGTTTTCACCGTGAGTCCAGAATGTGAAAGAAATGAACACGTCTTAATGGTAACCTAAGCATCATTTGTAGACACACACAAGCGAATTGGTTGTTGGTCGGTATTAGCTGAAATTGGAATTATTGAAGTAACCATGTAAACATGCACCACGTCCATTCGTCCTTTCGCCTTTTCGCCAAGCAATCCTAGATTTTTAATCTTGCCCAAGTGTTAAACTGGCCTTTCATTCGAAACAAGTTCATCAGGTCTGAAATAACCGCAGTCATTGACTTCTGAATCACTCGTCTAGCATCTAGTTTGGCTGCCCATGATTCATGTCGCAGCTTCTTGGCTTAGCCGAATGCTGATCAATGAATATGCTAATTAGTTAGTCAAATTTTCAATAATATTGTAACTAATTTTCGTTTATACAAATACACGTAAGCACAGGCGTCAAAGCGAAATGCATTAAATTTGACGCTAATAAAATGACACATCGTTGGCAATTATCGAAAATAAAAGTTAAATTTTTATAAATTTTAGCGACCGGAAATGCCCGAAGAATCGTTGAATTGAAGCGCGCACGCGTGCAAGATTTTATATTTTAGAGCTGGCGCTTAGCTGGTTATTTATGAAAAGGTTTCAGCCCGAATTCAAAATTAATAAAACCATTTCAACAACAAGTTGGCATTGGGCGAACAATTCCAAGAAAGCGAAAAAACACAAAGAAGCTAACTTCTTTTTATAGATCAGCGGTTATGGAAACAAATAACAAAGAAAAACTTCATTTAGTACAACATCTGTAAGTTGGCCATATTTAATTACAACTGAAACGAGCTGCTCCATCTGCATGAAAAGCTTTTTCTTTCTTTTTTCTTTATATGCAAAATTAAAATTAAAATTAAAACTACTGTACTATTTTTTTGGTTTAAGTGCGTGAAGCCGCAAATCAATCCAAATGCGGTTGCGCAGATGTTGGATTCGTACGCACATCAACGAAATGCCAATAATTTGCAGTTAACTGGTGGCAGTGGCTGTTGTTTTTTTCATTATTGGCAAATGTTAATAGACCATTAACATGTCAGTGTTCTCAGTTCTTAGTCCAGTATCGATCAAATACACGCACCTACCGTCACGTTTGAGAAATTATTTCTCTCCCGAAGGTGACAGAACAGAACAGAACCGAGCCAGAACCGAACAGTGGCCAGTGGCATTAATCAAACGGAAGCGTTTTACAGTTTGAATTTTGGTAGCCTTTTACTTGCCAAAAACACAAAAACGCAATTTACATGATCGTCGGACATCGTCAAATGATCAAAATGAAAGCATTGAAATGAAATCTTTTGGCCCACAAAACGAAATTTTGCGGTGAGCGGTAACCGCAGCAACTTCCGTTCCATACAGTGGTAGTTGCCGTGGCAATCTTCATTTTGCTGTAATGCAAATTCTTCTTGCACATCTTTTTTTGTTTGTAAGCCAAGTGCAAATTGAGTCTTAAAGAATTCGGTATTGCTTTTGTGTGTGTGTGTGTGTGAGTGGCTGCGCCATATTGAATGCACGAGCAGGACAACAAATGCCAAAACGAACTATACAAATGCCAAAAGGGCATAAAACAATGTGGCGCGGCCGCACAAAAAGTGTGAGAACTGCTGAGGTTTTCTGAAGACTTTTGTGGTGTGGTAAGAGGAAGACTTTGAGGTGAGATCGCGAGAAAATACTGGCATTGAATTGCAGGAGGAAGCAGAGGAGGCTTTCTTTCTTCTGCGTGAAAAGTATAAACGAAATTGGCCTCTGTTCAATTGCAAATCGTAGATATCCGGTTTTATTGTTGCCATTGTCGTTAGTGTGAGCGGAAGTGCGTAATGAGAAAGAAGAAATATTTTATGAAATGTATTTGAAATGAAAATATTTTTTGCATTTTACATAGGTACTAGGTAGGTTATGTAGGTTATTGTAGGTTATGTACGATCAGAAGTGTCCTGAAAGATATCCACTTTATTTGGAAATTAAATTTAAATATGTACTGGCTTCATGAAGAAGTCTATCGCAATGGCAAAACAAAAAAGTACATGTCACAAACATGAAAGTTGTCACAACATGAAATATGGCATATGAAAGATTGTAAAATGTGGCTAATTGGAAAATAATTTCATGTTAACTGAAAGCACATGTGCGACGTTATGAAAATTCTAAAACGCTCACGTATACTCGCATGAAGTCCTGCTGCGACATGTCAATAAACGACATTTACCATATAAGCAGGGTTGTTGTGCCAAAACGAAGGTATTGCCATTGTGTCGTAAAAGGGTTAAGATCCTGCGCTAATGCCAGGGAAAAGAAAATGTCCTCAAAGTAATTGTATCGTTTGTTTTTAGCCAAATTAGGCGGTAATGAAGAAACGCAAAGTATGGCGGCTGACGCATACTTTGATTAATTATTGCATAGTCAAGCCAATTCGACAGCTTCCTCCTCCTGTGAGGAGGTCGAGTTCGCTGGGAGTTATAATTAATTAAATTCTTCTAATAATTACTTATGAAATTATTTATTTGGATTATGAATTAGTCATTCATGAATGAAGAGAATTCCTCCACTTCAATAATGAGACAGCCGCACCATGCAACTATTTCAATTATTTAGGAGCGATTTGCAAAACAATCAACGAAATGCGTAAAGAAACACAAAATAACCTCTCCGAAATTATAGAGGGGGAAACTAGCCTCCTGCGTTAACCTAGCACTTATCACATTTTAATGTTTCAATTAGGCGCAAATTGCAACGGCAACAAACAAACGTCCACACTTAACCCCTTTATGGTCGTCGGTAGCAGGAGCTCACGACATGCCCGCCCGCCATTCAGTTGAGTCAGTAGCGAGTCCCGAGTAGCCAGTAGCCAGTAGCCGCTCGCTTGCCACCACCACTCGCCACTAAATAAATTATTATGTTGCATTACACCGCGGCCGCTGCAATCGGGAGGGCAACGTGTAATTTACGACGACGGCATAAGATTGCTTTGGGTATGATGCAGTACTTACTATACGCACTCTCTGCTTGCTGATTTTGTTGTTGGGTGTTCCGCGGGTGCACGCAAGAACAAAGCGAATTGCACCGGCCGCAACTGGCCCGGGATGGCGTATCAGTTTCTGTCATTAATTTAGCCTTCAATTGACGTTTGATAATTGCAAAGGACTTTCGCTTGTACATTTATTTTTTTGTATTTGTGCAGAGCTCGCTGTGTGCGATAATAATGATTATGTTGATGACGTTGTTGTTGCTGTTCCCATACCACACTTGATAAAGGGGAAACGGAAACCCTAAATTAATTATGGTTGTAATGAGTTTTGATATTCGTTACTCGCTGGCGGTGTCCTGCTGGGTTTTTTGTCATCGGAAACTTGAAGGTGGACAGGGAACATTTTACAGATTTGTGTGAAATAAAATCATTCAAAATTTCATTGGGAATCCATCCATAGGCGAAACGATTAGAGGATCACTCTCGATAATTTGTCCACTCTTCTAACGAGACTTCCTTTCTTTGCAGAGAACAACCTAATGGGCGCCGGGGAATGGACTGGCTGTGCCTCCAACGCAACCGCATCCGCTTACTCGACCTACCACCATCATCATTCGCACCATCACCACCAACACTATGCTCAGGCCTCAACCTTACCACCGCCACCTACTGCCCCCGCAGCAGCTCCAGCGCCCAACACACCCGCCGCACTATCCGCTCACTACAGCTATGACAGCGTGGCGCTGGCTGCCGCTGATCATGCCGCCAACTATAACTTGCCCACCGTGTTGACTGATATGCAACCCTTCTGCACGTCCAGCGATTATCATCACACGGCTCCATCCGTGGCGGCCGCCAGCGCCATTGTGCCGCATGCCCAGGCGCCCATCTGCAGTCCAACGTATGGCTCCACCAAGGCTGACATTGACTCACTCAATGCGGGCTATCCGTCCTATAACAATTGGTCCAACGGCTACAACAACTATCAGTATGGCAGTTGTACAGCGGCGCAAACGCAGTACCCCACTCACACCGCTCCCACCATGGTGCTGTACCCGCAACTGTATTCGACGGTCAATCAAAATCAAATACACTTGCATCTACATGGCACTGATAAGCTGGAGCAGTATCTGGGTCCGGAGAACTCTTTGACGATCAGTTCGCTGGGCGGCGGCAATCGCTCGAGTATTGAAATTGGCATTGGCACCTCGGACCACGACCAGCCGCCGGTATTAAATGACAGTGCAGCCAGTGGCATTGGTGGTGACCATCACCAGCATCATGTCGATCAACAGCAGCAGCATGAGAGCCAAGCTCAGCATCAGCATTTGGAATCACAACAAACCGATGTGTCTGTGGGTGAGCAGCAGCACTCACAACGCGAAGAGGACGTTGTGGATCTGGGCTCAGTGTGGCGTCCATATTGACAAAATGCCCATGTGACTCCCACGGTGTCAGCCTTTGGCGTAGCGTCCGCCAAGACTTATTTGCACATTGAACTGAATTGAGAACTTATTGAAATTTAAGCAGAGATATTTTGTAAAAAAATACTTCATAATCGCAATTACCAATTACATAATGGAATGCATGGAATTAACTTTATATTAAATTATTTCTATGTTAAACTAGTTAGAAAGTATGTATAATGTAAATATGTTGACAAAATGTAAATCAATATTTTAAAAGTGCTTCGTAAATATAAGTAAGAGAATGTGAGATTTTTTAATTTGTTAATTTATACTTAGTATTGAATACAATGTATGTACTTAAAAAGGAGTTTGTACTTTATTTTATGTTATTTGGTTCAAATGCTAAATATGTAAATTTTAAATATCTGATATGAAGATCCAATTAAATTATATTGATAATTGTAAAACAAACATTATTTATTTTTAATTTTTGTTTCGAAATTAACGTCTTGCCTTTCTATGAGACCAGTAGAGAAGAGGGGGAATCAGGTCCAAGAAGCTTGAAATTATCTGTTGCAGGACTATGTGGAATTCGATACACAAAGTGATTATATTTTCGGTCCTTCGAAAACTTTCAGAATCTCGAGTAGTGATAGAGTCAATTTATAGAGGTAATAACTGATTGAAGCAGTAGAAAAACCAGTCATTGTACAATCACTTGATGACCTTTCGAAAGGAATTCTCTTCAAAAGTTTTCTCACTGGATCGTTTGTTCCTTAATCAACACTTTTATAGGCAAACCGGTGATTCAAGTGCAGATTACTGTGGATTGAGAAAACGGTTCTAAAATGTTTTTTTTTTCAGATTGTAAGTAGCACACACATCTTTCCACCAATCTCAGTCAGTTGCAACTTTATAACCCTTGCCCCTTTCGAAACTAATTAAGCCCGTTCGCTATTGTATTACTGCATCTAATTAATACCACCACACTTCTCTCAAAAAATTGCAATAACATAAAAAATTTGCGAAAAAATTATGCAAAATGCAACCGCAACAACACCACCATCAGAAACAGCAACAACAACAACAACAACAACACACATACAATTTACAACGCAACACTGTATAGAACTGCATCAGCAGTTAATTAGATGTAACTGGAAAAATACTAAAAGAACAGCCAAGCCAATTGCAAAATTATGAATTTTGAATGAAGCCTTAAAAATGCGCGCAAATAATAAATTGTAAATTTACGACCACAAATGTGCAAGACGATCGTGCAAGTTTTGCGGTCGGCAGTGTGTACCGAGTGGCATAGATAAATTGGACACCGCACCAGCCATCCACATTGAGTTGTGCTCACCGTGTAGGTGGCGGTGCTAGCCACTCGTGATTGAATCTGATAACAGAATCAGCCATTTTGTAAATGCAAAATTTCACTAATTTAGAATGTTCTTTCCATACAAACAATTTGATCAAATAATTGAAAAAGGAATTTTCCTTAAATTTCTTGAGTTTATTGCATCTGCAGTCCAGTGAAGCCAAACAAGATCAAGCGACAATCGAGAGTCCCCACTGCAACGGAGTAACATTACCCTTAGCCAACAAGCACACAATCAATCGATCGTAGCATTGGGGGAACTATATAGTTCGGGCGCACTTACAGCACAGTGATGCACGCAATCACCCGATTCCATGTTCATCAGCAGTCAAGTGTAAAATTGAAAAGACATGAAAGTCTCAACTTTACAGCGGCAAAAAAGAATCAAGAAAAAAGAAGAAAAAAAAGACAATTTCCAATATCAAATTCGCTAACCAACTCTTCACTTCGCCAGTCGACTCTGCCAAAGAAATGAATCGCAGAAGCCCTGCGATACGCACACGCGCTGTCATGAGAATGTGTCGTCGTTCGTGCCCTGTCCAGGCTGGCTGATGGCAGTGAATGATCCACGATGATGATGATTATGACGATGCTAGAAGTGTGTACATTCGATCACCTTGCGGTAAGGAAACTTTCTAACAATTATGTTCATCATTGAAGACGATGAGCATAGTCAAGAACAAGAAGAAGAAGAAAAGGAACTTTGTCATCATTTTACGACCATCTTAAGTTTCAGTTTGTGTTTTTAAAGGGTGATTCCATTTAATACTGAAATCGAAATGTAAAATCAGAAAAATTTTCAAAATTTTACTTAATTTGTCAACTTTGGATTACATTTGAAGACTGAGCATTTCACTACCCTAGTGAAATGTGTTGTAAACAAATTACATACCACCCTGTATAGGGTAGGCACTTTTTTTGCTCATAATTAACTTCTAGGCAATGTTGTGCATTTGCCATAAATTGCTCATGTGCATGAAATATGTTAAAGACTTCATGGAAAGGTGTTTGGTGAGCATGTATTTTTGCTGGGCGGTCCAAGAACATAGTTTCTCAGTTGACAGGCTACTGAATTTCTATGTGGGTGGTCGATCTATTGAAAATATTGTTGGTAGAATATTCTAGATTGCAAATGCAAAATCCGAACAAATTTGACTGCAGTCAAATGGTTTGCAACTTTAGAAAATTTGCTAAGAAATTTGCATAGTAATTACAGATGGTTCCGTTGAACTTTAGACTACGTACTACGATCGGTATTATCTCGTACAAAAAGTCTCGATTGGTTTGTGCGAATTTTCATTTGCAACTCGGTTTTTATTCACCAATCGTTTACTTCCATGGACATATCGGCTTTTCCATGTGGGAAAATGCTCTAATACTGTGTACTTAGCAGATTAATAGGTATTGATTTTTCCTTGTGACTTCTTCTCTCCAACGGAAAGGGAATATTTTCAAAATCGGATCCTAGAAGTTGGTCACTGTCTCGCGTTGTTCTGTCAAGCAACCTGGCGAAATAAATAATTCCTTCATAAGCCCTATTCTATGCTTATTTCACAAATAGTTTTTAGTGGGCCATTTCTACGGTATTTAATAAATAAAAACCGTTAATTCTCCACCTACATTAGGTAATCAAAATACATACCCTCATCCACCCCCATTGTATATTCCTCAGATCCCCTCAACTCAATCGTAACCACCCACAATTTTCACAGCGCAGCTCGGAGCAAGAAGCCAATTGTCTCTGAAACATAAAATTTGTCAAATATAATATTCTCTCTCGCAACTTGTTACTCTCTCTTAGTGATGCCCTGAAAATTCTCCGGCTTACATAGAAACCAAACTCGACTCCCTCGAATGTATTTATTCAGCAAAAATTCACAAAACCCATTTGAAATAAAGTGTGTGAATCACAAGCGGTGATACGAGATACGCCGCCACTTTTGACGTAGGTTAGTGAGTTAAGTTCGATTTGTGCAGTCAGCGAGTGATTCGTGATTCGCTCATTCCGGAAGCTTTGTCTTGGGCATCATCACCACTTCAGTTGGGAATGAATTCAAAGTTTACGGCAGTTGACAAAGTTTCCAGCTTTTAAGCTCACATGTAAATTTTTCGGATTGGTTATTCTAGCAATAAGCCAAAAGTCACAACAACGGCAGCAATAAATACTCAATACCAACAACAAATATAATTAGAACTGTCCAGAGCTGAAAGGGGGTATTTTTCCGTTAGTTTCTCATTAATCGTCATTTTAAGATGAATTTTTTGTTTTCAGAAAAAAGTAATAATAAATGCACAAGTCCATGATGAATACAGTAGCTGGGCGGTGAGTAATTTTAATTAATTTTAGAGCAAATATTAATAGGAGTGATTAAGCGAGCAGAAGAAAACGTCTCAAGCTCCATTTGCGAAAACATAGTATGTTGTACTTGGCGTCAGAAATGACGTTGGCAAGTTAAACGATAAAAACACACAGACACACGTACACACACCCATTTGGTTGATTGGGAATTCTTAAATGTGAACGTACTTATTTTATTCTCGGTTAGTAATGAAGGCATGCAAACGGGTCAATGAATCTTTAGTTTAACACCCTTAACAGCTCCGAGTGTCTTTAATTCGTTGATCGCACGCAGCACGCAGGGGGTCTATTAAAAGTTTTTGAGATGCAACGAAAATTCTAACGTCAAACTGTCAATCTGCTGCTGATGTGTTGCGTAACTTTTTGTGCGATTACTCTGCAAGATTTAGCAGGACTAAGAAACGGATACCTACTCCGAAAAGATAAACACCTGCCAATATGCGAAACTTCACATCTGGATCTGAAGCCCTTGAAAGAAATATGTAAATTTTTGGGCATCTGAATGAGGCTTGAAAAAATGTTTTGGAAATGAAGTTCAATTTGGCAATCTTGTTGCAGAAATATCCTCACTTTTGGCTCAGAAATTGAAGTTTAACGTTTATGAAGTGGCATGTGCTGTGGACCGGAAGGGAAGCGAAAAATATTCGCCGCAATATGGCAACCAAAGCGACACATTTCGGAATGCGTGTGTTTATATTGGGAAAACGAAAAAAGAAGAGGAAAAATGATAGCATTCGATGGCGGATGGAGGCAATGGCGTTTTCCACAACATCACGTCGAGGCATACCCAAACGGTGTCGCAGCTTCCGTTTTGGCGGGAAACCCTCAATTGATATGTGTTTGTTTGGATGCATGCATGTGTCTCAGTATGTGTTCGCGTTCGGGATGTTGCGGCATGGCAGGCATCATGACCTGTGAACTTGATTAGCGGTTTTTTTGGCTAAAGTTTTTGACGTGTTGTGATTGTTTGTTCGCTCGCTGGTTGTTGTTGTCGGTTTGTTCTCTGTGTCATTTTTCACTTTGGCTAATGCGTAAATTAAGCCTTTTTGCACATAATTTACAGTTTTGACTATTTTAGTCAATTTTTTTTAATGTAGTCGTTGCAAATTGGACGGATGTTGCTGTTGTTGCTGGAAAACCGCTTATTAAATATTGAAAAGTGGCGCTTAATTGAAAAATTGATTTGCTCACAGAAACTGTTAGCGTTTGACGCCTGCCTATTTACGCGCGTTTACTAACAGCAGTTTTAGGATTTCCTAGGCTGTGAAATTTCATTAAATAATTTTAAATTAAAATTAACAACAGGCATGCGGTTTGTTTGATGCATCATAATTATGGTTGAAAGCTAATTTTTGGAAAATTTACGTTTGGTTCGTATTTTCGGTGAGTAAAACTTTAAAACCTTAATTTAACTTAGTTTCCCATTGGAAAAGTGTAGGTATAGTGAAAATATATAAAAAGATCCGAACATAGGCCTCCAATTTAAAAGATAGAACCCCTCATTGCGATATTACTTTCTTACAATTAAACAATTGGTGTCAGAAACGCTTTTGCGTCAATTATTTTTATAGTCGTCTGTAATGGTTTATTGCGCCATTCAATGAAACTTGGCAAATGTCTCATAAGTGTTGCAGCAATGCTTTCTCTGTGAGCTCACCAACATCTTACCCATGTGACTGGTACTTTTTCTGTGATTAGACATGTAAAATGTTAATGAATAATTTAACATATTTTAAAATAGCAACTAACAGTCAATGAAACATTCATTACCTTCGGTGACTTATGATCGAAGTACATCAGAGCATAACTCATCGTTGGCAGCCAATCTGAGTAATAATAAAAACAAAAATTTTAATGAGTCTGTCAGGACCAAATAAGCCATGCCTTACTAAAAAAAAAATAAGTAAATATTTGACGCTAAGACCCTCGAAGGATGAAGGAGGGTCAAAGAGACGATTTTAAATTTATTTTCTAGCTTTCATTTAAATTTACCAATTAAACAATAACTTCCATGTTCAAATCCTTAAAAGACTCAAACATCTTTATTTTTCATATCCACACTTGCAATCAACTCGCAAAAGGCAATGCGACACTTTTGTTTTACTCTTGGTTTGGGAATTCCCAACTATACTCACTTCAATATTTTATTACCTCGCACATGCAATATCAACACATACTTCTCGAGCAATTCTTCAACTAAGTACACCAGTTGGTGTACCTCAGTGGGTGAATCATGCGAATCACAAGAACTCAAACGCACTTCGGTCCCAGCATGGTGGCAAAAATGGTTGGGCGGGGGGTGGAAGATGTATGGGTGGAAAGAACGTGAGCTACACCAATTGGCGCACGTACGCCAAAGCCTCAGCGGATCCCATACTCATACACTTTCAGTGATTAGTATGCAAGGCAGGGTCCCGAGCAAATCACTTTAATAGTCGCATATCTGACGAAAAATCGGCAGAAACGGGTGTTACCGCAAACAACGAGTCACGAGTCCGTCTACGGCTGAAGCTTTGAGCCTGCAAGTACGCTCTAAAAGATGCAGCAGATAGCCTATAGACTATGGGGAGTTACACTATTTGATTTGCAAGAAGGCAAACTGCATTTACACCGGAAGTGGCGGTTACATACACATTGGATTTTTTTGCATTTTTCAAAGGCATTTTAATGGACATCATTTTCCAAAAACTGATTCCAGCCACAGTCACGGTACGTTTTGCAACCGCACTACAAGGACTGCATAAACTCCTCCTGCATCAACTCCTATACTGCTGCGAATAGAACGGCCAATGCATCCTTCCTTTCATTTATTAGCTGCTTTGCTTACTTGCTTCTAAGAGCACACTTCCATGTACTACCTGCTGCCTACGCACCAAAAAAGCCACAATCCGCCAATTTGTCTGCTCTGCTCGATTCTGGTCGATTGCGTTGTGCTCTGAATGTGGTGGCGGTTCGTTCCTCTGCGCAGTTTTGCGGACCAATTGTTGATGATATTGAAAACAGACTCGTGTCTTCCGTTTCGCGTGTGTCTTTATTTTTATGAGATTTGACGCTGTAAATCTTGGAAGCTGTCATCGGTTGTGTTGCTGTTGTAAACTGACAAAATTTGTTAACCGCACTGTATTTTCTTTTCTATTTCGTTTTGTTTCAGGTGTTGATGAGATGAGCTGCGTCACAAACGCTTCACGCTTCATCTTAATGAAAGAGATCCTTCAAAATTGCACAAGATTGTCACATAATATTTTAGGCGCACTTAGATTGAGGGAGTCGTGACCAGTTGCACACAAAAGATAAATTCATCAAAGACATTATGTGTATCATTGGAAAATAATTCATCATCTACAAATTTGTGTAGTATTTGGTAAAAAGCTATTTAATCATTCTTCAAGTAAGTACAAATAATGTGAAGGGTTGCAATTTAACAAACGCCACATTCAACCATCGGCAGACCAGCCCTCGTAACAATGGGCAAAGAAGAACCGACGACAGGTGATAAACCTCAATTAGCAGCGATTTTGATGTTAATCACTCGCAGTCAGAATTTCTCTGTTTGTTATTCCGATTGAGTTTGATTGATTCCGGAAATTCCTTCACAGCAAGCCCCTCTCTCACGCATTGAACACAAAATATTCAAGCAAATGTATTGAAATAAAATGAATCGAAAAAACCAAACTTGCTACCTTAGCTGAGAGCCCAGCCGAAAATGTTCTGACTTGGTCAACAAAATGTTGAGAATCAACGAATCCATAAACAAATCAAACAATGAAAAATAAACCAAAACAAACAAGCTGATGCCGACATTGTCATTCCAACTGGTTTACCGAGCGGGACAAGCGTTAACGTGCGAGTACCTCGCTTTACTTCAAATTAGCATACAAAAAAATTGCAACAAATTAGTTTGGAAATATAAATTTATAAAAAAAAAAAACGAATCAACACTCAGCAAACGGTTGGTTGTTTTGGGAAATAAAAAATCACACCGAGTTCGTTTTTTCTGAACTCGTTGTTGAAATGTTAATGAATAAGTAAAACAAACGAAATTGGCTGTGCTTGGTTGTGGACAATACCAACTAGGGGGCACTATCAGCTATTTTTTGATGGCATGGCACTCAAAGACGAAAATACAAAGTGCGTAGTGCGTGTTGCTGCTAGGAAAACCTCAGAAACCATTTTTCAAATTGAAAAGTGCCCCGCTCGATAACCGCAAGTTCTTAACTACCTTCTATTTATCGAACGCATAATAGATGCGTAGAAGCAGAAGCACTTGCTGTGACTGCTGCCACACTCCCCCCTCCCCCCCCCCCCTCTTCCCACAAGCTCTTCCAGCAATTGTCCAAATGGCAATTACCCTACGCATTTCCTTGCAGAAATGAAAATGTTACATGCGTTACCACGAAGCGAGAATTCGTCGTGGCTGGAGGTGAGCCTACATACGAGTACCAGTTGAAACCTACAATTTGATTATTGCGATGTGAATAGCTGCACTTGTGCCCCATAAGCTCCCCCATGGAAATAAGATAGAAGTCAATGCCTTCAGATGTATCCTTTGCATAGGCTGGAGCATGTCCTCTTGACTTTGCATTTGTCATCATGTATTTTAATGGCCAATTTCTCACACTAAATGGCTTGCGTCCCTTCCGAAAACTAGGTACAAGCCACTGCAAATGGCAACGCAGCCGGCACACAATTGTCTATTTTTGGTCTGTTTTTTTTCCTCTTGGCCAAAACGTGCGTATAATTTTTCTGTGTAGCTTGCAGTATGGCAGTTAAAAAGTGCCTGTCTTCTCCCGGGTAACAATTGCAGCGTTTAGATGTGGCCAATACAACACTACGACTTAGCAGTGTAAATAATCTGTTGCCTCCTTGCGTTAGTTGTTAGTCCAACAAGTACCGGAAGTGTGATGTGGCCACCACTGGCCATAGACAGTAACGTAATTGTACAGTTTAACAATTGCCCGCATTGCCCTACACCATACACAAATGGGAGAAATGCGAGCAAATCATTTACACATGTTGCAAAATATTTTTCCCTCCCAAAAAAAAGGATCCTTCTAAGCATCTGGCTTTCTCCAGCTGCCTCCACTCGTATATTCGACATAAAAGCCTCCACATGCATGTGTAAACAGGAAATGCATTTTCATTTCGCAGAGGAAGTCGCTGCAAATGAGCTTTTAGTTTTTCCACTTAAAATGCATCTGGCTGGATGCACCAGAGACGGACGGGCAAATATTTGTGCAGTTGTCACATTCGCATTTCCGGTGGCCGCCTAGTTACGCACTCGATTATCTAATTTGGGCTTCAAGTGAGAAACTTCTTATTGCTCTCGTGCGTACGCGTATGCCATCACGGTGGCTTAATTAATTTTTACCGGAAATTTATGTCTGCCTCAAATTAATTGATTTCAAATGCAATTATTGTGTAGTTGATGAATTATTGGAGGCACACAATTCGGATTCCTAAGGCAATATGTCCAATGCAATTATCCCTAAATCAATTTCTCTTCACTTAATTCCGCGTAGCAAAAATATGAAATAAAGATCGATTAACAGGAGAAAGTGCTCACTTCCCATTTCAGGAGTTTCTAATTTTGTCAAAATGAATGCATGAACCTAAAGGGTGGCCGTTTATGAATTTGTATTCATCATTCAGAAACAAAAAAACAATTTCCCATTTTAACAATACAAACTTCTGACACACGACTTCCCTGGCCTCTGAGACTAAGGACTTTGTGGACAATTAAGCGTTCGAATGCAACATGTGGCCACGTCTGGCACAGAGAAGAGCAATAGCATGAATAATTTTAACCCCGCCTAAAGTCAATTGCCAACTAAAGTGCATAGACACCGACACTTCCACACAAGCTACTTAACTAAATCCGTTAAATAAGTGTTTAGACTAATGACAGTATTACATTTCACCACCTTTGAAGTTGACTTAAGTTACTGAAGAGAAGCAAGAAGGAAAACTAAAACCCATTCTTCGCCATTTAGCTATTCATTTATTGTAATTTTTTTTAAAGCTCTTTGATTTCGTAAATGTTTTGAGTTTACATTTCCGTTTTAAAATATGCCATTCGGTCATGCCGGAAACCGACATCAAGTCGGAGCAACCCTGCTCGCCCCTGCCCTCGTCTAAGGAAGAGGACAATTTACAAATTACCAACACGAGTAAATATGTCAAGTGCAGGCATGCCCCAAATCTCCCACCATTCATGCTCCACCGGCAGACGAGACAGTTTTATTTTTTTCGCATTTTTTTTAGCTTCTGATGCAACCAAATTGTTTCCACTGCATTTCCGGCCGCATGTTGCAATACACACATCACAGTAGAATGCAGTTGAATGAGCGCATATCCTCGTGTCCTCGTGTGTAAATTGGTCAACTAAATTATGCAGCTATGGTCCATCCAGCAGCAACGCAGCAGCTTCCATTTGGCTTTTCGCTGGAGTGTGAAGGTCGCTGTTGCACATTTGCAGCACACAGGCACAAATGTTGTATACAATTTAAACAAATATAAGGTTTATAAAATGTCCCGTCTGCCGGCTCCCGGCCGTATATGGCGCTCAACGATAGTGTGGCTCTATTGTGTGGCGTTGTGTTGATTATTCTTTGCCGTCGGTTGTTAACATGTTCATAATTTCTGGCACAAGCCAGAAACATGTGTTCGTGGTCATTATTTCGTGGTTAAACGTTCGCTCTGCTCTCGGACGCAGTGATTTGTCACTTTTGGCCGCAGCGTGGAGAATATTTTTTTCATTGCGTTGCGTTGAGAAGTTTTGTTTAAATCTGTAAACCTTTCTCAATACTCAGTTCCAGGACATTTAAAAACTGACACATTGTTGCCACAACCCAAAGGAGTTATCACGATTTTATCATAACTTGACCACGTGTGTAAACAAATGATAAAAATGCGTGAGCCCACACCAAACCAGCGCGAATATTCCAAACATTTTCCAACTCTTCAAATGATACCACAGAAGGGCAAATGAGAAAGAAAATATGAAAAAGGAAGCAAAAAAGAACAAGATGAACTCAAATTAGCCGCTCGATCTCGTTTTCAATTTACTGGCAGCCTATAATTAACTTCCGAAACTGACAATGCACAACAACGGTGGCAGGAACGGCATGAACAGCGGACACGTACCAAAACGTAGCAATAATGATCGCCGCGATGAAGTTCATCATGAGGATCAAGCGAAAAAATCTTATAATCGAGATCAAGATCAAGGAACTATTTGCATTCGTTGCGGATAAACGAAAACGCAATAATGGAGCAAGACTTCTGAACCCGACTTCTGACAGGTGATCGTCGCCGAGAGAAATTGAAAGGAATTATGTACCCGCTCGAACACGATCGGTAGTATTGGCCAATATGTATGTATGCTGGCAATTGATGGAAATCCACGATCACGATGCACTCTGCGTCAATAATAACGATAATATGAACTTGACGCGCTGATCGCAATTCGTATTTGTTTGATTTATTCTGATCGAATTAGTGTAAAATTGATCGATCGCTGATTTGGTTTTGAAATTGGTTTTGTACCTCATCATCAATACCAACATAATCATCATCATCAACAGCAGCAAGCAGTAGGCGCACCATCATCAGTAAACTAATCTGCAGTAGCACAATAGGTACAACTCGCTGCCGGTGGTGATGGGCGTTGGACGACGGGCGATGGCCAGTAAGATCTCTGATTATTCTCTGTTTCGCCAATTTCAGAATTCGCTACCGATGTTTTTCTGCGGTTTCACACTTTGGTTAAGTTTTTGCGTGTGCGGTGGAGGCGCTGACTTAAGCATAAGTTCAGCTTGGTCAAAAATGGCAGGTCTCCTTTTGGCAGTTCGTAATGGAGTTTAAAAATGTGTTAACATGTTAATAAACTAAAGTGTAATATGCAGTACGATATTTACATGCCAATCATTTCGCTGGCTAAAAAATATATAAAAAATATATTAAAAAATATATAATTATTTCCTTTTCCTTATACGAATTTCCGATGGGGAAATGCCAGCGAATGGAGGCGAGCAACGCCTTGCCCTCCGTTGCTCGGACAATTACCTCCCGTGAAACCTGTAATGCTTACTTCTACAGGTATTCCTCATAGTCCCATTCGAGTACCCCTCAACTATAACATTTAAAATCAGCAACAGGGGGGTTTACAAATTCGGCAAAGAATTTGTCCCATTTTTAGGGCAAGTTTATCAGTGCATTAAATTGACTTTAAATGTCGGAGGTTGGCCATTTAAATGGGAAAATGTCTATTGTGCATAAAAGCATAAAATGTCGATCCAAAAACCCCCCTTCCATCAAGTTCGGTAAATACAAAATGAGTTTTTGAAATTTCGGCAGCTATATTAGATCCTCCTGGTTGAATCTGCCATTTTTAATTTTTTCATTTCAGTAATCGTGTCCACCTCTCCGTTTCAGGAGGATAACTTTAATTTTAAATGCCAAACGTTACGTCTAAGTCCATTATAACCAATCCATAATTGAGTGTACGACTTTCTGAACACTTCCTACATTTAATGGGTGACCTCATTGTGAATAGTTACGAATAGTAAAAAGAAGCAAATTGTGTGCGAACTAAATAATTTCATATTTCTGTGAAACGTAAAATAAATAAATAAGCAATACCAACATATTAAAAAACAATGACTACGGCTGCACGTCCAACTTTCGATCCTGCTCGTGGAGGCAGTGGTCGCGGCGAAAAGGATTTGAGTGCATTAAGCAAACAATATTCCAGCAGAGATTTGCCAGGACACACAAAACTCAAATACAGGTGAGAGTAATTAAATAATAATTTACCTTAACTTTATCGTTGAAAACCCTTACCTTTTACAGAGAAACTGGTCAAGGAACCTCCGAAGAGTTGCGCAGCCGTGACTTCCGCAAGGAGCTCGATGAACGCGAACGCGAAACACGCCCCAACAAAAGTCTGCCCTCAATCGTACGCAAGGCCATCGAGGCCAACAGCAGCACTGCAGCCAGCAGCAATGCCAAGCGTCCCAAATTGGATCAGCCTGCTGGTCCTGTTAATTTGGACGCTGATGATCCAGTGGACAACGACAGCAGTTCGGACAATGATTCCGACTCTGATGATGAGGACGATACCGCCACTTTACTGGCCGAACTGAATAAAATCAAGCAAGAGCGCCTGCAAGAGACTGCGCGTAAAGACCAGGAAAAGAAACAGGAAGAGGAACGCATTCGCATGGAGAACATCTTGTCCGGCAATCCACTAATCAATTACGCCCCGGGATCTGCCGCCACTGCGGCCAAGAACATTATAAGTGATTTGAAGGTGAAACGCCGTTGGGACGATGATGTCGTCTTTAAGAACTGTGCTCGCACGGAGCCCGAAAAGAAATCGCATTTCATCAACGATTCCTTGCGCTGCGAATTTCACAAGAAGTTCATGGAGAAGTACATCAAGTAGTTTTTTTAAATCTTTTCCTGAGTACAAACAATTCACTAGTTTTAAGCTGATTTAAATAATTTTTCAATATCTTTTCAAGAATGTATCACATAATTAATTTTTGTTTTTAAATACAATTGAAATTTTTTCCTAACTGCATTTTGTCCGATTTTTTGGGGGAAAGAACCTAGTTACTCGTTCGTATCCGGAGCGGAGCTAAATCCTAAGCACAAAAATCTCACAAAATTTGAGAAAAGCTCATCAAAACAACTCACAGCAATTAAAAATTATCACAAAAAATCTCATTTTAGTGAAAAATATCTCACCAAGTCAATAAAAAATTTCAATATGAAATGAATTTCCCAGATCTGGCAACAGTGAGCCGGAGCAGTTGAAAATGTGATAATTTTTAAAACTTTAAATTTTGAATTAATTTTCTGTCATTTTTATGGCTTGAAAAATATTTAATTTTGTGAAGTTGGATTAAAGTAAAGGAAATCGGTAAATAAAAACACAAAGCTAAAAAATTACATTTGCAACGCTGCGGTTTTGTGTGATCATAGTTGCCAGATAAATATCTCACAATCTCACACAAAATTCGAAAAAAACCTCATGTGAAACATTTCACAGCAATGGAAAATTCTCACAAAAAATATCACAGCAGATAAAAAATCTCACATCTTATACGAAATAAAACATTTCATGTGAGAAAATGTCTCACAGCAATTAAAAATCTCACAAAAAATCTCACAAAATCTCACACGAGATAAAATTCTCACAAAAATCTCACATAAGTTAAAAAATTTCACCAAAACTCACATCGCACAAGCCAGAAAAAAATCTCACGAATCTGGCAACCGTGGGTGTGATATGTCAAAAATTCATCTGCCAAACTTCACTTTCGCTGGCAGCAAAAATAAAATTCTCTCAAACATTAATTCACTGCACCCCCCACGAAAACAGCTGAGTTGGAAAAGAGAGGAGTTCCACTGCCACCCAATTCTCTTGGGAGCAATTGTGAAATTTTTGACAAGCGAACCAATTTCAGATGAGCAGAATACCTCAATAGTAGTGGACGATTTTTCACAGCGTCGGACTTTGAAGAAACACGGTTTCCCCCGCCCGCAAAATTAAAAAAATTACAAATTACACTTCCAATAATAACCAAAACCATATAATAGAACAATTGAAAACCAAAAAGAAAATATATCAAACAACAACAAAGGAAACTAAGAAGTTAGTGGGAATCAGGCACAGCGAGTGTGTGAAATTTTGTGATAAGAACAACGTAATTTTAATACGTAGTTACGTGGTTCAATTGGAATTGTTCGATATTTAACGCTAGTCACTCGGCCGGTGAAGTTTTTCCTTGCCATTATTTTCGATCATTGTGAAATTGCAATCGTTGACGTCGAAAACGAAGAAAATCAGCAAAACTGGAGAAGTGGAAGAGAACACGCAGCTCCACCAAGAGAATGGAACGTCATAGCAAGGGCGGCGGCGGATCGTCGTCCGCAAGCGGAGGCAGCGCGAGCGGTGGAACATCTGATAAGACCTCAATTCTGGAAGGTAATTGAACTTCTTCACTCAGCCAGCAAGTGGTTTTCTTGTTTGTCATTTCGTCTACATTAAAAATTGATTGTTTTCTTTTTTATCCGCCTGAAATTGGAATAAGACGTAATTACTTATCTTCGGGGATTCTTTTATGTGCATCATCATAGCTCAGTCATCACTTATCGCCTTCTAATGTCGGGCATAGTCCAAATCAAGGGTTGGAACGTTTCATTTAGTTGCTAATATTTATTTTCGCTTCTCTTTTGCTTTTGTACTTCATTCGCAAACAATTAGTTGACAATTTTTCTGCTTGCTGAAGCAAAATAGTGGCCTAACAGCCAAAGTGATGGGCTCAAATAATTGACCTGATTTGAGTCAACATTTTGGGTAGAAAATTACCAAACATTTTTATTTTCGCCCGAAACCGAAATTATCGAAAACGATTTTACAATTTTAAAATTAGAACACTTTTCGTTAAAAAAGTTTAAATTGAAAATCATTAAAATTTTTTAAATTATAAAATGTTTTTCCAAGCATTAATTCTTTTTTGAACGAATTCAGTTCCAAAAAGTGCCCACCAATTTGCCTTCCACTCTACACGCATCTAAAAATAATATGAAATATTGACGTGTGTATATCAACAAAAGGCATAATAATAACAACATTTGGGTACACAATCCAGCAGTAGTACGGCTCAATCCGCCAGGCAGCAGCAAATTATTTGTGTGTGTACACGGCCGCACTGATTGGGGGAGTTACTCACCGAGCGATAGGAACCCAGCACAAAGTACATGCTCTTTTTGGAGATGGTGCCTACATGCACACGCCATATGGAAATGTACTTAACTTGCACTAAATGTTCAAACACTTATTAACTTGAAAATATTTAATTGAAAATTAGCAGCCATTTCCCTTGCAAATATTTATTATACAGACGCTAAAACAACTACGTAAACTCAATGCATAATAATTAGGGCCAAAAAAAAACAAGTCGTTATTTTTGAACCTCATTAGACTTTCAAATTCGCCCCACTGTCGACGCTATTATCTTTGGCCAACGATTAAAGCTTGAACTTCCAGCATGACTAATGCGTATGTATTTCCAAATTGCCTGCAAATATTTTGCTTTCTTACCTAAATACGAGACATGCTATTTTAAAATAATTGTGGCCCGTTTGGGAGTGCAATGGAGTGGGAGGAGGCTGTTGCTTCTCCTGCGACTGATACAGGAGAATTTTATTGATTTATATGTTGGCCATTTACACACACTTTTTTGTAATCTTATCTTGTCAATTTGCCTGTTGAACTTTTTTTTTTGAACTCATCAGATTGCGTGCGTTGTGACGCAGTCGTTTTGTCTGGTCGCTTATCTCAACGCCATCTTATAAAGGGCTTAATGGAATCTAATTTCATACCTTCAAAAAGGCACATCCGCTAAACAGCATTTGAATACAATTTATGAAGTAAATGAAACTTTGGAAGATTCTCCAACAAGAATGTTCTATTTTTACGCCATTGGGAAAAGTTAAATGTCATCGATCAAAGCCATAAGCTCTACTTGATGGGGTATTTGAAACCTTTTATTTTGTGGGTTTTAAGGAATTATTGGACTATGATGAATCATCAAATAAGTTAATGTTTAACTATTGCTTTTTTCCGTCCATTCAGTTTCGCTTTACAGTAGCCGTACTGTAATATGCTTGCAAATATTAAGGTGAAACTATGAAATCCCCTAATCATGAAAGTTTAATCAACATTGATGCTTATCGGCGGCACTCCTTGGATTTATTTTAATTAAGTAAATGTTGCACTTAATCAACGCATTTTTCAATAACTTTTCTAATAGTTCAAGTATTTCTTATTAAAATCAAAAAACTGTCATTTCGCGATTAAGTACAAATCAAATTCATTCATAAAGCCTATCGCTCTTATCAGACGTCGAAAACATTAAGTGCTCTGTCAACGTGGAAAATATTAAGTATGTTTCAATGGAAAACGAGGAAACCTTAAAAATGCCACAATTCCATTTTGGTTGAAATAAAAATGAAATTCCGAAACATAATACAAGTATGCTAATAAACCTATTGCTTTCTGCTGTTTGTCAAATAAAGTAGGACGCCATTTTCGTTTTGAAATTTTCATTTTGTTCCTGGCTACTGCAAAATTGCTGGAGCCGCTTGTGTAAGGTGTGCTATCATTTAACCTCATAACTATTGGCCAACACAAAGCTAAAACCACAAACACAGTAGCTAAAATTACCAAAACGAATATCGAATTTCTTTACAAAAATGCACTTTAAACTCATGAATCATTTGATGGAGCCTTTAGTTGTATTTCGAAATCAGTGCAATGAAAGGCAATTGCGTGGTCGAACGAGCGGTGCGCCGCTCTTCGCCGCAACACAGCGCACACATCTAATAAATATTTAATTGAAAACAAAATCACCAGCGCCGCCATGTTCGAATTGATAACGAAAGTTTTCCCATTCGCTGAGTGGCAGGCCGAAAACAAATGCACCAACAACAACTACATGGAAATGCAAGTACTTAGACAATGGAATTTCAATGGTAAATATTAAATTTAATAAAATTCTCAATGGAAAGAGATCGAATCGGAGGCATGTGGCGAATGTGCATTAGCAGCTGAGTTGGTGGTTCACTGTCCGCTAGTCGGTAGAGCACTCTTCGTTTATAGGTCAATTCAATTATTGTGTATGGCTTCTCACAACCTCCACTGACAGCATTAGGTGCCACCAGTGACTAGTCGGTTATGTTTTCATTCAATTTGTGTTTAAAATTTTAGCATAATAACATTTGTTTTGCATACCGTCTGAAGGCACATAAACACAGATATGAGTACTTACTTGCATACTTGCTGAAGCGGTTGTAGTCGATGGCAGGCGCTGTTTGTTACATTGACAGTTTTCTCATCTTTCAACTTGTTTTCTTCTCGCTTAAACACAACAGGTGTGCTGAACAATCTATTCGATGGCTTGTCTGATAAGGATGAAACTGTGCGCTTGGCCATACAAAGTTCCCTGGTTAAAATTCTGGAGACTCACCCTCAGCGTGCCACAGACATTCTAATGGAATACAGAGAGAAGCACACAAAGTTGACTGAACAAACTGTATCGATATTGCTGAAGTAAGTTTTGCGAGACTATCATCGATAAGTAAAGAATAAAAAAAATTACTATTCAAATACCCTACAGAGCCATAGAATGTGTGGTCAGTTCGGATGCCACCGTACCACCAGAGGCGCACAAAAAACAGATCACATTTGCCCTGGAAGAACTGACACGTTCCAACGAGCATGCCAGCATACAGAATCATGCACTGGCCATACTCGTGGCCATTGGAAGGAGCGATGATTGTAAAATGGTTCTGGAGGCACTCATTGCCCACACCAAAGAGGGAGCCGTCGCTCATTTCACAGTCATGCAGTGCCTGGGGACTTTGGCTACGGCGAATATACCGGGCGTGGTGCCCTTTGTAAAGCCCATACTTTCGACAATTCTACCAAATTTGGGAGGCATCAAACTGGATCACATTAAACAGGCTCACGCATATGGTAAGGCCTTCCAATTGCTATTGAATAAAAATAATCAAATATTTGTTCGTACTACCCAGCTATTGGCCGCTTTAGTGAGGCCCTGTTAGAGCATTCTTCTGCAAATGCTGCCAAGATGGTCTCCGAAACAAACGAAGAGGTTGCCTCTCCTACGGCGCTTGAAGTGGATGAGCTGATCAACTGCTCCACTGAAATCTCTGTGGCTTATGACGTGCTCTTCAACCAATGGCTGCATTCACGCGACCCGAAAATTTGCGTGGAAATTTTGCAGGCCCTTTCCTCGATGTACCCTCTGCTGCCAGCTGACAAGATTCAGGATCAGTCCCCACGGCTCATACCACAAATTCTCGCTTTATATCGTCGCTCCATTGAGCGCAATTCGGTTACACAATTTCTCTCGTCCGTGCTGAAAACGAACATTTCGCTGCACTCGAATGTGCTGGACGCGGTGGCCGATCAACTGATATCGAATCTCTTCGATTTGGTCTGTGTCTACCCGGACTATGAGAAGCCGCAGACGGTGAAAGGCCACTACGAAGTGCTGCGCTGCTTCCATTTACTCTCTAGCGTTTATTCTACCAAGATAATGGACACTTTGCTTATACACTTGCGCAACAATAGCGAACGGGAGCGCACCAAATCGCTGTTGATCCTGACACATTTGATGAACACGTCCATCGAGAATATTGAGAACAAACTGCACGGCTTCATTGACTGCTTGAAGCAGATGATTCTGGTGGAGAAGGGTGTCAAAATGAAGATGACTCTGCTGAAGACGATTGTGGCTCTGGCCCAAAAGTCGTTCATCAAGGAGAAGGAATTTGTGTGGTTCATAGTGCGCTACAGCTGCAAGTACTCGAAGGTGAATCAGGAGAACGGCTCGCTCGAGGAGCACGCCAACTTTGTGCTTTCTTGTGAGAACTCGTTGTTTATGCTCTCTTCTACCGTGGGCACTATGGACGAACTGCTTAAGCGCGAGCTGTTGAACTATTTCGTGCTTTTGGACTACACTGACATCTGCTCAAATCTGGCCAAGTGCTTGGCTAGCCTCTTCGCCAAGTCGCCCAACATTGAATTTGAGGTATCCAATGAAGACGAGGCCGACGACAAGAAGGACTCGGCCGGTGCCGAAGAAGGGCATTCGAAAGCCTCATCGAATATTAAGAGCGGGAAAATTGTTGTACCTAGTTCGGAAACCATATTCACGCGGTGCTTGGCCTTGCTGGGCAACTACCACTGCATCAAACGTGCCTCAAATATACTCTCCTTCCTCAAGTACTACTACCCGCATTTGAACCCCGAATTGGGTCCGCTCTGGGAGAAGCGCATATCGGATTTGCTGCTCAACATCAACAAGGAGTCGATGTTCTTCGACAAGCTGGTCGAGTTCATCACAGAGACTGCCGAGTTTCTCAACACTCACGACGAACAGTTCGGCGAACGTTTGGTCAACAAGATGGCCGACCAGCTATTCATGTACCCCATCAGTTTGCCCCACAATGAGTTCGTTATACCCTCCTTGAATGCGGAGCGGGGCATGCTGCTCAAGTCAATTGCGCTGGTTGTGTGTTTTGTCTCAGATGTCCAGACGATACACTCCAAAATCGAATTGATTGTCACTTCGGCGAAACAAGAGAAACTGGACAAACACACAAAGCACTCGGAATACGAGGAGAAAATCGCCCCCTGCGCCCTCGCTTTGGGCTACATTTCGCGTGTGCACCTGCCACACTTGGTCAAAAAGTTGGCCGAGCTGGCTCACATAGGCGGACGCAAGCACTCGACGGGCTTCTTCAACCTGCATTTCATCAAGGATACACACAAGGAGCTGGAAAATTACAAGACCAATTTACTGGTCATCAAGTCATTTGGTCACATTATGGACGAGGCTGATCCCCTGCAGTCCCTGGAAAATCTCGACGATACAATCTTGAATTTCCTCATAATGCAGTTGACGGGCACTAAGGACCAGACGATTATGTCCGCCATTTTGAAGACGCTTCTGAGTATTTGCAATCAGATAATTGCCACAAAAGAAGAACTTACGGCCCCCCTTAAGTACCGCAAGCAGATTATGGAGGCTGTCTTCAGTATACCGATTGAGACGCCGTTCGACGATTTGCCCCTGCTGCCGACGATACTCAAATTGGGCACCGACTTCATACGCATCGGTGAGTTGGCTCAATTTGTAGTGAAATAAATTTTGACTTCTTCTTTTTGTTTAAAGGGGGTGACGACAACACCGAATCTGTGGACGGTGGAGTCATTTTCGAAATAGCATGCAAGAATTTCTTTTCGTGCGCACAAAATCTCAAAATGAAATTCGAATCACAGGAGGAAGACGAACGCAATAGTTTCCTGGCCAAGCATCTGAACGAATCGCTGCCCGAGTTGAACGCTCTGGTCAAAGTCATCATCGAGATGGACCCTTCGCCATCCACGTTAGACTTGATTATAACCATTTTGGAGTGTTGGACTCGCGATAAGAACTCGGAAGTGCGCATTTGCGCCAGTCACGTGTTCAACAATGCGCTGGACGTCTACATCAAATCCATGAAAATTGGCTGTGAAGCTCCCTCAAAGTTCAACCAAACTGGCCAGATGCTGGGCAAAATTGTGCCTCGCTGCATCGACTCAAATGGCACGGTCCGCCAAGTGTCCGTCGACATACTCCAGAAGACTCTGGAAATATCGTGCATCTACGAGACGCTGACTATTGCAGACAGTGAAACGGATTGGGTGAAAGAAATTGAGTTGGTCAAGGAGAACATCAGCACCGACGACCCGAAACTGATTTACAATTTGGCTGGGGAAATTGCCAAGATCATTGCGGTGCGCATGTCGAATTTTCAATATTTGCAGTTTTGGTATGTGCAGCTTTTGTCCGAAGAATTTCTTGAATTAATTTTTCACTTTTCTTGCAGTAAAACTTTGCTTCAATGTTTGCGCGATCCCGAACACAGTTCCGCGATTGGTGCTTCCGTAGTTCTGAAGTTTTTCATACAACAAAAGGGCTCCGAATTGTTTCATGCCATACCCGATCTCGTCAAAGACAGCTTATCGGTTAGTCACACTGTCCAGCTTCCTAATGAAATTATTGAACAACTTTTAAGTGTTTTAATTTAACATTTTTAACCAGGGAATAAATGTCTGCGAGGTAACACGCGCTAAGTCTGGAGTCCTCAAGGCCTTGGTGGCTCTAACCAAACACCATCCGAAACTGGTGTGTAATGAAATCTTAGCTCAACCATTGCCATTTGAAGAGTAAGTGGCTTCAATAGAAGGTTTCTAGCAATTTGTCCTCACTTTAACCTTAAATACATTTTCAGCAACATTGTTGAGTATTGGCACTTGCTCTGCACCGATGCCGAGCTGACAGGCATTATTTTGGAGAACTTTCTGCAAATCATAAACTCGTCTTGCTTGTTCGAGCCCAGTGAGCCCGCCAACGAGCGTCAGAAAATCGCCAGCGTACAACCGTTTGCCATATTCTGTGCCTTGAAGGAGATGCTGCCGTGCAAAGAAATCAAAGAAGTACATACATAGCGCCTTCGCTCCAATCAATTTCAGCTACAATTTCCGTTACTCATTCCAGGCTCTGAAATTGAAATTCCCCGAACTGTTCACCATGCTGCTTACCTCCCTGGCTACCTACACGAATCTGGCGCCACCCATGTACACCGGCCAACGCAGCAATTCGCCCACACTGAGCTCGTCGACAAATACCATTTCCACCGTGACTTCCTCCACCAAGGCGAAATTCGGCTTCGTACCAAATAAGGATTCGATCAAGTTGAATCCTTGCCAAATAGTTTTGGACACCTTTCAAGCATTCCTCAGCAATCTGGAAATGGAACAAATTGCCACGGTACTCACGGTGCACACTCAACTCGCCTCCAGTGCAGACTTGAAGCATTACATTGAGCTATTGACGCCAATGGCCATAGGCTTGGCCAACCAGCTGGAAGTCTCGTCGAACAGCATGAAACAAGTGGTCAGTGCGCTCAGCAAGTACGTCTCCTCGCCTTATGATGGCCAGCGTGTGGCGGCCGTGGGCATATTCTCGCGCTTGGTGCCACTCAAGCCATGCGGCGACATCTCTTCGATAATTATGCTGCATCTGAGTTCGGCCTTGAACGACCCGAATGCCGTGGTGCGTGGCCTTAGTATCCAAGGAATGGGCTATGTGGGCCATTTGACGGAGCACGACATTGAGAAGTATACAGAGACGGCGATAACGGCTCTATTGAAGGGCATCGATGACACTGTGAGGTAAAACCATTTCACATTTTACTGTTGACGCGGTAGGCAATACTAGGAAATGCTCATTCATTTTCAGCGATTCTCTCATCAATATTCCTCTGGAGAGCATGCGTGGCCTGTCACGTATACTGGAGGCTTTGCCCAGCGATCGCGTTGAATCGTTTCACGTGTCGCTGGCCATACGCATTCGACCGTTCTTTGGCAGCTACTCGATTGAAATTCGTGAGGCCGCCATCATACTCTTCGGCGACCTTTGCGAGTCCAAAATGTCGCTGAATGATGGTAGCGTTTCGCCGAACTCGTCGTCGGAAGCGTTAAAGGAGCAATTGTTTGCCAACTTTTTTCCGCTTTTGCTGCATTTGAGTGAGAGCGAGGCATCTATTATACGGGTGAGTCCTAAGCGTCCCCATTGAGTTAATTTGATGGATAACGAGTTGAATATCCTTCAGGCCTGCAAGGGTACTCTACGGAAGGTTTCTGGTCTCCTGAACGCTGCGAAAGTCAACGAAATGGCTCAGAGGCATTTAATCGATCATGGCCAACTGAATTACACTGTCTTCATTGTGGACTTTGTCAAGCTAATTGTATGCAAGGAATTACATTTTTTGTTTTCATTCTTTTTTTTTTTTATAAAATCTTTGTTGCATTTCAGGCCATGGAGCTCTCCGATCACATTCAGGACTTTATCGACTCTTGCATACCAAAGTTACGCAGTCAGTGGCCGGAAGTACGCGGCAGTGCCTCTATAGTAATTGGTAAGTGGCATTGGCTACTTTAGACATTTTCACATCCTTCACTGCCCGACATGTTCTGCATTTCAGGCATTCTGCACAATTTCCTACCCGAGCGCAACACACAAACCGAATCGGTGGGCAATAAAATCGCGATTCTACTTAAGGACGAAAATCATTTTGTGCGCGTGAAGGCTGCTACGGCTTTGGGTTATTTCTTTGGAGATATTTAAGTCAAACCAAATAAAAACGGAAGGCCTTAACCTGGACAGCCTAGAGCCTCGAAAACAATTAACAATTATGTGGACCCCGAACAATTCCACAGCTATTTAAACTGTGAATGTGTGATCCCCGTGTCAATGTGATTTACTCTAAGCTTAATTTTTTGTTGTTATTCTTCACGTCACACCCTGCAGCGTGGTGACGTTAAACTTAAAAGTATTTAAAACTATTTATGTATATTAATAATACGATCTGCACACCCTTAACACACACGCAATTACCGTTATGTGCCCATCCTTACGCATTTTCCATATGCACTTGAACTTTACTTACATCTTCGTTAAATTTTTTCAAGTTTCGTATTCTGACAAATTCGATTCCGCATTTCGAACGTAAAATCCTTCAAATTTGTTAATATGTACACCTACATCAGTTCATAAGTTACAAGTATTTAAAAATTTATTATTAATTTATAATCAAAAAAATTGCTTAACGATAACATGGAGAGTATATAAATGTTTATAGAAATAAAAATAAATAAAAATTCAAATACTTCCCATCTTTTCTCCCGACGATCGCCGCTCGCTCTCTCACATGTTAACAAATGGAAAATATTGTATTCTGCCACTGGACCAGCCTATGGTCAGCACGGAGTCCGAATTCTTACGGTTCTTGCTCTGGAAGCAAATGTATGTGGGATACTCTGTGCCGACGCCGCTGAGGAAGCACGACGGCGAAATGGTCAAATTGAACTTTTGCACACACGTCGAGAAGACGGCAATGCAGGGAGAGTCTTTGAATATAATGGCTAGATAAAGGCCATTGGGGTCCCAGGCAAGTGCATGTGGCTGGCCACCTACCTCACGATGTCCCACCGAGTATTTGGTTAGATCGGCAATGGGTAGAGCCTGTTTGGGTATGGAGCCCGCTGCAAGGACAATTATTTTCAGTAAGTCTCAAAATTTCAATTCAAAAAGTTATGAAAATGTTGGCAGCATTATACAAGTTGTAACTGGGCTTGTGTTACAACTCACCTGTAGCATGCCTGGGCACTGGGAGTGCCCACTTATTCTGGGCAACTTTCACAAAGGAGAATTAAGATGACCTCAAGCGGATTTCGAAATACTTGCAAAACGCTTGACGTCGTCATTGCCTGGCTAGTTGCCGCATTCGAAAGACTTACTTGTAAACAATTGCTCTTCGAAGAACTGCAAGCGATATAGCATCGGTTCTGTGGACGTGACGAACAGTAGGAACGAACTACAAGGCGACCAACAGGCCGATTGAATAGTCCCCGAATTAATCGTCCAGCGCTCCGGCACCCATTTCTTATCTGCTGACCATACACGAAACACATTGCCAACGGTGGCAGAGAAGAGGCAAGCCCCATCTGGCGACCACTTCAATAGCGAACAGGGCGCTCCCACACGCTTCAAACAACAATTTTGCATCTTGTCCACATTCCATATCAGAACGTCTGTATCGCCTATGGAAGAAGACGCCAGCAAAGTGCCGTCCGCATTCCATTGCACCGAGGTGATGGGACAGTGGTTGGGACTAACAAAGAAAGTGGTTCAAGTTCAAACATTTGCTTGGCAATTCGGTCTACTCACTGCTTCAAAAACACCGCCTGCGACGACGTCCGTGTAATGTGCATGTTACTGTCCATAGTCCAAAGACAGATACCCTTTTGGCAGCCCACAGCCAGCTCAGCTGCACTGTAGGGCCGCCAGGCCATAGAGGTGATCCATTTTTGGGAACCACTTTTCAGCACGGGAACCACAGCCGGCTCGTCCGTGTAAATGCGTATGATGTCGTCTGAGCCAGCCACCGCGATTTTGAAACAGTTTGGGTGCCACACAATGCAGCGTATATACGAGCGTATCCAGTCTCTATGAAGGTCAGAAATATCAGTCGGTAAAGTTAGTCATTTGAGCTTCTTTCTTTATGACCCACCTTGTTTCCGAGTAATTGGCAATGCTCGCTATGCCCTGTTCTCGCATATGTGGAAATATTTTTGCTTTCAACTTGTCTATGAATTCCAAAGCCTGCGATGTGAATTGCGCCACGGAAGAGATCAAGGGAGATGTTGTGGCCGTTTGGGGATCGCGCGCTTCATTCAGGGCTTCTGTGAAACCACTTTCGAAAAAAGTACGCGTTATCCGCTTAATTACGCCCTCGTTCACCGGAATCAGTACATTGCGCCAGTCGGCCGCTTTAGTCGCAGAACTTGACGATGAATTGAACATTTCGCAGTTCAGGTTAATTTCAGGATAGTACTCCAGCTACGAAATATAAGTTGATTGGTTGAGAGCAAGTCCAAGGGATTAATGATTGGACTTGGCATTGTCAGGTTTCTAACAAAAGTAGGTTGGGTGCTTACCACGTAAGTGTTCCCTTGGATTTCACGTTGCGGGAGTTTCGTTGCTGAAGAATCCATGATGTGTCTTGATATTTTGACCCCAATATAATACTAACAACTTTTTTCGCAGATTATCAATTCTACGGCAGAACCGCGCGCTTTTATTTTTTTCGAATGCTGGACGTTGAATCAGGGATGCGCCAAAACGAATGATTTTACGAATACCGGTTTATTTTTGAAATTGCAAAGTGGTGCAAAATGTGAAGGTCCAACCATTATTTGTGACGGTCAGCAAAGCAGTGAAATTTCCCACAAAAAAAAACCTATTTTTTCCTCAAAAGACAACAAAAAATACCCACCAAAATTCCCATACACAATTTAGCCACAAAATAACACAAATTTCATTAACAAATTTATTTTTTTAATTACATAATTTGAGAATTCGGCATTAATGGAGCCAAAAACAATTTTGTGAACATGCCTCTGATTTTATCATACAGATATTTTAACTTTTTCATCGTAGATGTTTAAAAGTACTTTGTAGAAAATTTCCAAAGAACAAAACTGCACCAATCATGAAAAAATATTAAAATATGAGTATAAATATATACAAAGTGTCCCTAAATGAGACAGTTGAATCCTCTGGTCGAGAAACGAAAAAAATTGTATGGGAAGTGGGTCCGCAAATGACCCTGTAAGGAGTTATAGGGTGATTTGTGCGAAAAAAAGGGTTTTCGCGGTAAAATACAGTTCTCGAAATAATCATGTTTAGGAAAATTTTTGACTTTGATAATAAATTAACGCTATTTATAATGATCGGATTTTGGCGTATTTTAGACCGTTGTTTTTGTAATTGAGAAGTAAAGGTGCATTTAGACTGCACGAGCGAACCCAGCTTTTGTTGCGAACTCCAATCGCGAACAAAATTGTGTTCGCACAACCGTTTATGCCGCCTGAATATTCCCGGACTAGATTCGGAAACTAGTGATTTCTCCGTTTTGAAGTGTTTACACTGGCCGAACATTTTAAGCGAGCATTCTGCTACGAACACAACTTCGCGAACCGGGTGTTTACACCGGTCGAATGAACGGCATTTCGTTTGCGAGTTCGTGAGGTGTAAATGCACCTTAAGATAAGTATTTTGAAGTGTCGAATACAAATTATTTTTTAAGTGAGTTCTTTTTGGTCCATCACTAGCAACGGATAGGATTATCAATAAGACCAGCTGGTGCGAAGGCGATTGGAAATTTATTTCGCAAAAGCGAATAAATTCTTTATTCATAATCTTACTTTTTCTTATGTATGTAAACAATCGAAGATTAAATTCGTTCGGTCATCGGCATTGAAAGGCATTGAATGTGGTGGTGATAAGAGAACGGAATAAAGTCGCCGTGCCTCCTTCTTTGTGCGATAAGGTAGCAGCAGACAGCTGAACGAATTAATGCAATTAGATGAGAATGGAGCAATAGCAACCATAATCGAACCTCAACTCACAATTAATGGTCTGAAGTGTGAATGTGACGTCGTGACGCATTAAATCCAAATTGTCAATTATTGCTTAATGTCCGAAGCGGCCGCAATCCACCACCACCATTGACACAATTCACAAAATTGTGCAACTGCCTGCCACATAGTTCCTTTACCACCATACATTACAAGAAAGTTCAATAGAAAATGGCAGGGGGAGCAGCTTCCATACTACGTAGTGGCCCCGAGAGTCAAACAAATCCGGGCGCCGCTGGCTCTCGTTCTCCCTCCTATACGCACAATGCTCCCACCCGTACGGCTCATTCGGAAGCCCTTATGCAGGGACTGAATGCACTACGCTGCGCTGATAAACTGTTCGATGTCACACTCGTTGTGGAGGGACGCACTTTTCGGGTAATTTGGAATATATATAAATCCGATCCATTCGTACTGTTAATTGTAGGCTGTAGAACAGTGTAATAAATTCATTATAATTTAAATTAGTTACTATGCCAATCTCAGTTGTGTGTTTCTGCACGTTTTCTTTGATTGATGGCAAATCTTACAATTGTGTCGTTGTGAACATTATTTAATGTGTAATGATTGTATCTGACGTGGTTCATATTGAACTAATCCCAAACACACACCCACATTTTTGTAAATTTGCCATATAGTGACTGCACTTCACTGATCTCGTATTTTCCAAATCCCCAGGCACATCGCGTTGTTTTGGCCGCTTGTAGCGACTATTTCTGCGCCATGTTCACAGATGCCATGCGCGAGGCCCGACAAGCCGAAATCAAACTCAACGGTGTCAATGCACACGGAATTGAGCTGCTGATCGACTACGCATACACTTCGCAACTGGAGCTCGATCGCAACAACATCCAGGTTTGCAATGCTTAATCCGTTAAAACTGTTGGTCAAATATATCCACTTTATTGTCAGGATGTGCTGTCCGTTTCCACGCACGTGCAAATGAAAGCCGTGATCGATGCCTGCTCGAATTACCTCGAATCGCAAATCGATTTGGAGAACTGCGTGGCCATTGCTGCCCTTGCTGATTTGTACTCCTTGGAAGCGTTGAAAAAGAAAGCCTATCGTTTCATGTGCTCCCGGCTCGACGAATTCGCTCAGACGCCCGATTTGCTCAATCTGACTTGGGATCAATTGGAACACGTCTTGTCATGCAATTTCCCCGTGGACTGCGCCGAGGAACGTGTTCTACAAATAACCCTGCGTTATTGCATGGAAGCCGCAATTGACGCAGATTTAGCGTGCCGCCTTTTTGCCAAAGTGCGCTTCAATCAAATTGGCTCTTGTGCCTTGAATGCCATAACTTCTTGCCAAAACATTACCGAGGACACGACGGCGCCGGACAAAGACGAGGTGACAAAAGAGCCTACACAAGTGCGGATAGTTTATTGCCAATTAATGCGTGCCGAGATGCTGAAGCAGGAACAGAACCGAAACAAGCGACCTGACAGCGATGGCAGCTTGGAGGAGGTAATATCCGCAGATGTGTTATTGAATTCGCGCGGCATGGAATTGGCTCTGGTGAAGATTGGGGGATTCGAAACGAATGGCCTGACCAACCAAATCAGCTGCTACTTGCCATCGATGGGGAAATGGGAGAATTTAACTGTGATTCCGCACATTGAGCAGTGTGAGTAGAGCGTCCATTTGAAATGTCCCCTAAAATTCCAGCTCTCCTCTTTCAATAGGCAACTATGGAACTGCTATTTTGGGCAACGAAATGTACATAGTGGGCGGCTCATACGACGTTTGCCTGAAGGAGTACATACACCCCTTTGGCTTTCGCTATTGCCCCACCAAGAATAAGTGGCGGACGATTGCGCCCATCCAAGCGGATCGTTGTCGCTTCTCGCTAAATGCAATGGGTACTAACTTTCTCTATGCGGTGGGTGGGGTTTGCGAGCTAAATGAAAACGACGGCGGTGCCGACCATTGGGCACACGACTTGGCTGTATCCAATTCCGAGCGTTACAATGCCAGTGCCGATCGTTGGGAATACTTGCCCGCCTTGTCGGAGAACCGTAGCCAGCATGCCGGAGTGGTATTGGACGATAAATTGTATATATCAGGTGAGTGTTCACGGAGAGGATGTACATTTTGTAATACAACTAAACTGGTTCACCTTTCAGGTGGCATCGACCGCCATATGATACTTGCCTCGCTCTGGTGTTTCGACACCAAGGCCGATAAATGGCACAAGCTCTGCCCCATGCCCACTCCGCGCGCCGATCACGTTCTCATAGCTTTCGACGGTCACATCTATGCATGCGGCGGTTGGTATGAGGACCCGCAGACCGAGACTCGGGTTCTTTCGGAAAATATCGATGTGTACGACTTGGCCAATGACCAGTGGACTACCGAATCGCACAATCCCATGCCGAAGTATTACACGGGAGTGGCTGCAGTCAAGCGCAAAATCTACTTCATTGGTGGCCTGCTGTCGACGGCCACTATCAATCGGGCCACCTCTGCTGTTCAGTGCTACGATTTGGATAGCAAAGAATGGACTTTCAATTCCGAGTGGGAATATCCGAAGGAGGTGTGGGAGTGCACCTGTGCGGCCTTCTATGTGCCGCGTGAGCGTGACGATTTCAAATATTATTGGGCCGGCGACGTTTGAGACAGAAAATCCAGTTCGCTCGATATTGTGACGAATTCATTGTTTTGCTCAAAACTTTAAATATCCACACCGATTACGGAATGCGAAGCCCCTGTTTGCTTTTTCACAAGTGATAGATATTTTTTATCAGATTTGATTTGCGACGCATTCCATAGGCGGCTTTCTGGAAATTTCTCCAATTAACATTTGATTAAATTATTTAACTGTGTTCTCTTGTATATATTGATGTAGTAACTAGTAATGCCTCGCGTCGCCGCCCACATTAAGCTTCTAATTAGTGAATCTTGTTTTGTTATAGTTGTCTGTATTGAATTGGCATTTTAGGAATCTCCTTTCTACACCTACAACACATGCGCACGCTTCTCTTCTGGGCTGTCCACGATTCGAGCAACCCTTTGCTAGCTTAAGCGATTTATTTTCTATTGTATTATTGAAACTTTTTTCATATTTTTCTAAGAATTTTTTTTATTTTTTAGCCGTAGTCTATTTTTTTGAGTGTTTTCTTAAGAATTTATATGGAAACTTTATGTTTTTGCAATTATGGCCGGCCATTTGAAGTTTTTGAATATTAACACACGAAATCAAATTGACTTTACAACAACACTGTTCTACGGCCAAAAAAGCGCTGCACAAGACAAGTCAATTTTTACTAATTTCAGCTGATCATGGATCCGAATTTTTTATGACTTCACAAATCTTACAATGCCATAAAAAATAGCAGACTTCGAATTAGTATAGACCGAGGCTTGAATCGTCACGGCGCCTTTTCTAAAATGTTTATTAGTAGAACAGTGTAATGAATTTATTAAAAATATATGAAATATTTTCTAATCGAATTTTTCTGTAATCGAATCTGTATTTATTTACTAAAAATTATTATATTGAAAAGAAAAGAAATTAAAGTTTACACAAATAAAAACATACTTTTTGAATATTAAATCGATGCCAAGTGTTTGAATAAGGGAGTTCAAGGTCTCATAAAATCGTCATATTGCGAAAAAAATTACTTTTGTGGACATTCTATCATGATGTCGAGACTTTATCAAAACACTTTATGACCAAATTTAAATTAATTTTTTTAAAGATTTTAATTTTACTAAAAAAAAACTTTGTGCATAAATTATTGTTTTTTTTAGTACGTAGATACTGATACAGTATTTTATTTAAATTATGGGAAAAAAATTTGTTGGTTCATAACTTTACCAATGTCTTGTCTTTTTTCAATTTTGAAAAAATATTTTTTAATTCGTTTGTAAAATTTCACCAGGAACATTTTTCTGGGATTTTTTTGAAGCATTTTTTTTTCGACTTGTACATTTTTGTAATCTAGGTGTTTGGGATCCTCTGCTATTACTTACTATGCTTCAACAGAAGAAAGAAAGTTGGACATGCGCAGCCGTATCCCCAACATCTCTTCGACATCTTCACCTGCAAACTGCCGCACATTTCCGCCCTCATGATGCGGATGGGAAGATATACAGGTAGGTATCTGTACTCTGAAACCCACAGAATACTGTACAGAAAACTTGCGAGGATAACGAATCCGCTTAATTGCAGCATAAGAAAAATAGTTTTTCAGATTTTCCTTCATTCACATTCACATTCTCAGAGTCCTTTGATTTTAGGCATCCCAACGAACAGATTTCATGTTTTATTAAAGCGACTCAATAGAAAAACTCATCCATTTTGTTCTATTTAAATATAGCTATACTTTTTATTGTTGAATGTACTGCATAATGACTTTGTTCGGTGTTTATTGGTACCTTTTTAAATAAATCTTTACATATTTGTTCATCGGCTTTGTGTTTACATGAAATGGCGAGATTTTTACAATCAGATTAGTTTTAAATTTTTCTTTCACATGAATTTTGGATTTTTTGATCGGTAATCGGTAGAACTTCTACTTAAAATTATACACAAACGATTTTTACTACGAAGATTTTTTTAAAATTGCACAATGCCAATTGTTTTACATCAAATTGAAAATAAGATTTTCTTGTTTACCATGAATAGGATTTGTACGCTTACAATTGTTTTACAAACGAGAGAGAGTTCCTTTGCTTCAGCAAATAAAGGTTAAAATATATAAAGAAACTTAAAATATAAAAATTATAAAAAACATTAAATAAATATTAAACTGTTTGACAGAAACACATTTGGTATTAGTTGTTGTTAAAATAAAAATGACACTTACATCGTAACTTAATATCATATGCATGTGGTCGAAGGAAAGTAAAATATCACATTTAAAATTAAAGTAAACATACACATATTTTGAAAAGGACTAGCTTCGATAAATATATAACATAATGTTAATTTGTGTTTCAGTATTTTTTGGGACAGTTTCGGTGTTAATTGCAATAATTTAATTAAATTAAAAATATGTGCGCCAAGCATTTTTTTTTATATAAAATTGTATATAATTCATGCAATTTACTGAATTTTGTTTTCCTTTGTTTTAATTTTACTTTTAAAATTTTGTTTAAATATTCATTTGGTTTACAAGTACAAATAAGCTTAAATTAAATAGAATTTCGTTAAAAACAAGCGGGTTTCATTTCGCCTAATTGAATCTTTCCAATTGCCCAAAAGACAATTGAGGGGTTTTGCGATATTGCTGGAGAGAGGAAATTTCGAATTTTAATTCAAATGCAATTCATATTGACATACATATAAAAGTACTTAAATTTTGTATTTCTTTCATACGCAAGCATCAACAACGAAAATCCTCAAAAGCACAAATATTTTCATTATAACAGCGCGCATGAGTATACTTAAAAATGCTCTTTCCATTGCGCATTTTCCGAAATAGCTGAGAAAAGTCTTCGTACTCTGTCAAATATTACATTTGTTAGTACTGTTGGAATAACCTTTTCAGATACGCCGTTCAACAAACAGCGATTTAGGCTAGTAGCAGCTCCTCGTGCAGACCTTCGACGTCGAGTGATTTATTCGATTTAAAAATGTAGTTATTGTCACCCTGGCTGGAGGCTTGCGATTTGGAGCTGGATGTCATGTTGTAAAGATCATCGAGATCCTGACTGCGTCGGTAACTAGGGGGAGAAAAATAACTGTTAATTGGGAGTTCAATAATAAAGGGTTTACTAATCCAAATGAATCTACCTGCTCACTGGACGACTGTAGGTGGACATGGCTGGACTAGCGGGATTGTTGCTGTTGTTGCTATCGTTATCCTCGTTTTCCTTATTTGTATTCGAGCTGTTGTACAATTCACAGTTGTCCAAGTACTCGGAGCGCAAGTAAGTATTTAAGTCGTTCTCGTCGTCTTCGTGGTCGGCATAATCCTGGTCATTGTCGTGGTCCTGCTGCGACTCCACCATGCACAACCATTGGGAATTGTGATTTCGGAACTTCTCGAGCTGCAATGGAGCATTGCATTCACCATTTCACGTGCAATTAAAAAAGCTAATTTACCTTAATACGTTTCGCCCATTCGGAGTCGCTGAGGGCAATGATGTCCAAGCAATAGTCGCACACCTTGCGTATTTCCGAGTTCTTGTCGTGCATCAAGTCGATCAGATAAGCTGGCGACTCAGTCTCCTTGATCATGTACTCGCGCGTCGATTCGTGCCGCAGTATTTTCTGGAATACGAATATAATCTGCAAAACGATCTCGTCATCCTCCTGCTTCGCCTTGAGCAGCTCGATCAGCGAAAGTACCACCTTGGCGCGACAGAAGAGCAGGGCGCAGAGCTCGTCGTGGGCACAGGTGCCCAGATAGACAATTGTATCGAGCACCAGGTCGTCCAGTTTGACCGTGGGCACCAGAGCATCCCGTATCCAGGGTATCAACTGGAAATTCTGCAATATCTGCGAGTAATCAAGATCGGCCAGCGAGAGATTACCCAAGATACCGAGGCATTCGACAATGAAAGTCTCATCGTCGCAGATGGTCAGAATTCGCGCCAAATCGCCCACATAGTCAATGAAGAGTGGCTGCAGCGATTCGTGCTGCGATAGATTTCGGAGTAGCTTCATCAGCAAAGCGTCTTGATATTTGAAGGCGCGATCCATGAGGCTGTGCAGACGATTGCCGTCCACCATGATTTGGGCGTTACGTTTGTTCAGAGACAGATTGATGCACAGAGCAATCAAATCGAGATCAACTTTGATATTTAGATTGAGGATGATAGCATCGGTGGCCATTTGAACGCATTCGGTGTGGGTGAACATGGATTTAACCTGAAATAAAATAATGAATACCTTCGTAAGAATTTTAGACAAATCGCTGCGCTCACCTTATCATCCAAACTCATGTGGTACAGTATCTTCACCGCAATGCCGTGGTGTTTCTCATCGTTGATGAACATCACCAACATGGGCAGGAAGCTGACCATCTTGCGTCGTAAGCTGCCATCAAAGGACAAGTTGAAGACCAACTTCAGAGTCACCTGCACGAGATCGGTGTGGCCGCTTTGGAATAGGCGCGGCAATTTGGCTACAATATTCAAGTCGCTCATGTCGTCCTTATTGTCGCCAACAATGGAAAGCTTCTTCAGGAATGTGGTGACCAGCATTAGCAAATCGATATTCTGCCTATCCAAAGCCTTCACCAGCATCTTTACAATGTTCTTGCGACGCATTTTCTCCTCCAGCTTCACATTTTCGGCCATGTTGAGCAACAGATAAAATGCCACACGCAGCAGTTGCTCTTGTTTCTTGGCAAACACTTTCAGTTGTTTGTTCAGACGGTCAATTTCCTCTTTCTTTACTTTGGGATCGTTGCGATCCAGGGCCTCATTGCTGGTGGTCTTCGTGTCCCCATTGGAGGAGACGCCGGAATCGGGCGTACAAGCTCCAGCGGAGAGGGCCTCGTGGTAGCTGCTATTGAGTATTTGACTCTTGATTAGGGAGGACGACATCGAGCCATGGAAGCTAGACCAATTGCCCGATTTGGGTCGTTGCTTCAATTCAGGAATGCGTCGTCGAGGTGGTTCCATCTGAAAGGAGGCGAGTGAAGCATTACAAATGATGCATAATGTGATTACTCATTCGTATTCCCAATATGTACCTCTTTTGGCTTCTCCTCATTCATAATGTCGAGGAAATCGTCAGTGCTGCGATTCAGTTTCTCTTTGCTTGCCTTGGCCGACAATGGAGCAGCACTGCCCGGATTCTTTCGCACATCCAATTCATTGCGCATGGTCTCGTACCTTCGCAGCTCGTAGTCGATGACATCCATGCAAAGAGAACCAATCTGACAATAATATAAATGTTTATCTTTTATGATTACTGCTTTTCATGTTGACCCACCTTATACTGAACTATGACGGGATGAAATTTCGTGTATGTGGAAAAGCAAAAGAATATGTAGATTATATTGGTCGATAGATCCAGACTCTTGCGCCAGTCTTCTCGTAGGACACGCGATAAGGCGCTAAGACAAGCCTCTGCCGTTTGAAATGAGATTTACTTGAGAAACATATTCAAAAAGTAACCGTTTTCCCTTACACACCATTTTTCTCCAACTCCCCGAGATTGTCTGGATTGCGGGCCACTTGCAGTATCATGGCGGAGCCTCGTATTCGTTCACTCAAGTCCTCGTACAGCAATTCCACGTACTCATCAATATTATTGATGGACACATCACTGCCCGGTACTGATGACGCGGTGGAGATGGCGGATCCATGCGACTTGGCCGATGAACGATGTGACGAGGCTGCCGAGCGGTGACTATTGTTGTCGGCAATGTCTGGGGCAAAGGTCAAGTAATATTTATCTATTCAAGTGCGATTACCGGGGCCTGGGTTGAACTCACCACTTCCTGCATTATCCTTGCGATTCTTAAGATAAAATATTATTTGCTCGACATCGGCCAGCTGGGATTTGTGTATGAGATCGCATTTGTCCACAACCTCACGCGCCAATGCGCCTGGATCTGTCTTGGCATTTAGCGAACGTAATCGTATTATTTTCTGACAGTTCTGCAGGTGGTAGGAGAAGCAGAAAGAATGTATCGATTAGATTTAATACAGAATAGGAAGAAGCAATAAGGTCAAGTGCAAGAAGGAAGTCGGGTAAACAAGTTCGAAAGCAATTAATCATTAATGCAGAAAGTCTCACCAAACTCGACTGCCCCATGAAAATGAAAACGAGAACGTATTGTCATAATTTATTAATAAATATTTGTGCTTGTAGCCTTGACCACAAAACTTTCCGAATCTATTATTAAGTATGAATGAATTATTCAAATAGGTTCTTAGGACATGCTGCCTAAATGGAGGCCAATATTATTGGGAACATTTTGTAACATTTGATGACTAAAACGGACAAATGAGTTTTCAATTCTTCGTTTTGTTCTTCGATCTAGTTCTTATGGTTCTTTCTCTAATCTTTTTATAGTTACTACTTCAAAAGTTTACTTCTGTCGAATACCTCCAAGATATTGATTTTTTTATATAGCAACGGCTACTTGTATATAGCTCCACAGAAAATACAAAAAGTCAATGGCATTAAAGAAACCTATAAGTAACTCGGATTTGCATAATATGCAATGAATGAAGACGGATATGAACTTTTTGCAGACAATAAGACACTGTAGCATAAAACCGCCCTCAACCTCCTCAACTCAAAACAAACAGAAAACAAAATCAGAACAGAATAAGGCAAGTCGCGTGTCATTCAAAGGTTTATTTTAGGTTTTGCTGTCTCCTCCGTCTTCAGTTCACTATAGACTATAGCAACTAGAATGAATGACGCTACTAAGTATGTACACAGAAAAAAAAAAGATGGGTTAATCTAACCGAAAAACGTTGTAAAAAAACAATTTTTTTTTTTATATGGAAAACACAAACAACAACTACAATTTTTGTGGTTAATCTAATCGTCGAAAAATTGTTAAATGATTTTTAACTACAAAAACAGGTTAGCTAATCGAAAAAAATTGTAAATCTCAAATTTTAACCAAAAAATTTGTAAAGCAAACAAATCAAGTTGTTCCTTAAAAATTTTTGTTTGTTCGCCAACCAAAAAAATTGTAAAGACCCAATTGCGGTACGCAACTCAGCTGAGTTTGGTTGCTTGCGATGTATGAGCACATGCTCATACATGCTCAGCGGCGTGCTTTCGTGTCTGTCATACTACAACAGCAACGATTTTTGTTTTGTCATTCGAGTATACGATCAGTGCGTTCAGTATGGTCAAAGGGTGAAGTGCATAAAAGGGTAAGTAAATGTAATATTATATTGAGAATGGTTTTTATTATATATTTTTACATTTATTTATTCTTTTGTTTTTACAGATTTTCGTTTATCTCTTTTTTCATTTTTAGCATTTTAGATTTCAATTTTGTAATATTAAATTTTCTTTCTATTTTTCTTTTTTTCTATTTTTCTTTTTTACAGATTTTTATTTTTAAAATTTTATATTTTCAGACAATACATGCGACATCAATAGTCGTGTTTTGGTTGCAAACAAATAAATAAAAAAGCGTCAAGTTTCGACAAGATTGCAACCAAAACACTACTAATGAATGCATTCATTGCTCATATGCAAACAATTTTTCATTGTACGTGAACAATTTTTCATTGTACTCGAACAATTTTTCATTGTACTCGAACAATTTTTCATTGTACGCGAACAATTTTTCATTGTACGCGAACATTTTTTCATTGTACGCTAACAATTTTTCATTGTACGCTAACAATTTTTCATTGTACGCGAACAACTTTGAGTTGGTTCCATTTACCACGTTTTTTGGTTGCTGCATTTTTAACCGTCTTTTTTGGTTAGATTTACCTACTTTTTTTTTTGTGTGTACGGTGTACATACAGCAGAGTCAGAAAATCAATGCGAATATGCATATGGACTTTTTATTGAATGAATGCCATAAACTTTAATGAGAAACAAACAATGAGCATTTTGCCGGCAAAAGCTACGTACGATATTCATTAACAAATAGAAAAAAACATGCCGGCTCCCGCATAAATAAATTGTAGCTCTGATTTTAGGGTCGACGACGACGGCAAGTGGTTCTAGCAGACACCCTCGAGCATTTTAATGAATTACAAGTGGGTGCCACTCGTATGCATTGTGCTGGCTCATATGTAGATTTGCTTAAAACTTTGTTTATGGCAAAGTATTTTATGACGTGATTAATGTGAAATTACACGAACGACTTACGCACTTGCCTTTTGCTGATTTCTGTTGAAGAGGAAATAACTGAAATTAAGTTTTTTTTTAAGTCTGTGGGTGTTGCGTGAGATTTGCGGAAGTCTGCCAAAATCACGTTTATATTGATTGCGATCTATCTAATCGGATGTCGAACAATATTATTGAAATGCGCGCGAGACTATCCACTCCGATATCGTGGGCCGGTAGTCTCATTTTGTGGAAAATGCCCTTTTCTTCATGTTAGAATAAATATAATTCAAAAATCGTTTAATACTTCGAGCTAATACGAAACTATTTTCAACTGAAATTAACCGAAGCAGTTCCACCTCAAATTAAGATAATTGCATAATAATTATTATTTTTTGCCAAACTAATTGCAAAACTCTTTAAAAAAGATAGTATTTTTAACGCTCGCTTAGAAGTACAAATTATACCAATTTATGAGATTACATCATATAATAACCAAAAAAGCTCCAACCCAAAATCGACCATAAACAAATAAAAAATAAACTTCTATGATGCCAAAAACAAAATTATTATATTTTTGACGGCCACCAGCGAAAAAGAAAAAATAAATGTGAATTCTCGCACTTGAAACAAGTTAATAATATTTTTTTTGTAATTGTGCAAAAGCTTTGCGGTCTTTTAATACCAAATACTAAAAAATTAAAATAAAACTATATTTCACACTTCTCTATGACGCATTCGACTATTCTATACATTATGGTGGGATGAGCTGCAGCGCCAAATTGCTTAATTGCGCTACGCAGACAGCAGCTTACATTAAACGCGGCTCACCGGGTGCCAATGTGATAATAAATTTTGTAAAAAAAAGCAACTAAATTGTGTATACAAAACTCTGTTAATATACTGCCATAAAAGTGCGTTCAAGAGTCGCGGTCAAGTAACGCATTGTTCGTGGTGGGCGGCCCACATCAACGAAAAGTGTTCATGATGACAACTCCCAAATGGCAGAGAATGAGAAGCGGCCAGACTGAGGTTGACATTTGTCTGAGGTCTGAGGTCTGAGGTAATGAACTTGATAAGACATTTTGTTGTTGTGGTTTGAAAAGCGTGGGCATTCAATTTACTAAAAATATGTAGGTACTTGCACGCAGATCTTCGTTTCAAAATAATTTAGTATTCATTTGAAGAAGTTCTAACAATGGAAACCACATGAACCGCAGCCTTTTATAATTAAGACTTATTGAATATTCAACTTTTGCGAGCCATGGACAACAATATTGACATGCGCGTAAAATGATTTATGGTCGCTCATTATATTCGTTGATGATGATGAAGTGGAAACGTGGTTGTATCAACGACTTTTGTTTTCCATTTTAATAGTTAATTGTGTCTTTAATAAGAATAATTGTCTGTAGTAAAATTCAAATGAACTAAAAGTAGAACATTTTGTTGCCCGTTGGTCTTTTCCACATGTGTCATTCAAGAATATAAATTATGGTTATCCATTTGTATGCTCACAGCGATTAGTTGGACACGTACACATGGGCTTGAGATATGGGTCAATGTCGCTCTGAGCCGACCCCACCCGGCCGAAGCGAGCCATTAAATTAAAACAAATTCCAAAAAAGTCCAACGCATTTCCACAGAAAAGTTCTTCCTCATGTGTCTGTATGACGTGGAGAAAAATTTCTGTTTTTATTTTGTTTCAACGAATATTTAATTTGAATAGGATTTGAATAACAAAAAATTTCCTCTGCTATGTGTACAAGGTTTCAAGTATGCGGGAGCAGCAGAAGCGGCTATTACTAAATCGTCTTGGAAGCGTGCCCAATTTGACGATAGACTCAAGCGACAACTTCCTTCCCTTGATGAGGCATTTTATATAGTAGAAAACATTTATTGGATTTGCAACTATCTTCACGTACTCAAAGCGTTCAACAATAATGACAACGTACTGAGGGGTACTGGGAGGGTGAGAAGTATTCTCCGATCTTCCCACGATTGACATGTGATTGATTGGATATTCTATACTCGACACAGCGCAACACAAATTGCAAATCTAATTGCAGTTGACATATTTTTTTAGCTGTTTTGAGGCTTGGCAGACATGTCAACGCTTGTTATTGAAGGCATATTCGTTATGAGAATCTGTACATATTCTTGTCTTGAACTAGATTCAATTTCTTGTTTTATATTAGCAAATGCCCAACAAAGCTTATCGACCAACACTTTTACCGTCTTTTTTATCAATATTATTTAATTGTTTGCTGATATCTATTCTTATGAATTATTGATAAAGGAAAACCCTATATTGTCTATTGTTGATAGCAGAGTTTACTGTCTAGTAAAAATATTACGCACTTACCAATAATGAGCGCGGCGTTCCCATGTTAAATTCTAGTGCAATTTGATATTATATAAAAATTCAACTTTCCACCAATTATCACAAAACCCCACTTGAGGTTATCACTGGATTTTATTGCAGCCACCACAATCAACGGAAGACAAAATTATCTATAATATTTCAAAACAACGTCAAATTAAGAGAAGCTTACGAGTAGAGCGTCTAAATAATTTGACCAGTGCCGTGACCACATGACATCATTTACTGATTTAAGTTTCAATACTTTTCGAACGGACAGAAACAAAAACAATCACAACAAATAAATCACTTTAGAAAAATGTACAGATTTGCCAAACAAAAAAAAAACATGATTTAAAGTTGACACCTTGAATATTGTAGAAAATAATTGCAAAATTCTGTAGGAATTATCGCAGTTTTTTCTTGTATAGCTTAGCAATCAGCGAATATCTTAGAACGATTCAAGCGAGATATTGTCTGGTCCAATGTTTTTTCGTTACTGTCGTTCATTTCGAAGCGACGACGAGACCGTAATTCTGTCATAACTCGGGATTGAGCTTATGAGCCTACTCATGATGCATCATGAAGCCTACTCATATAAGAGCTTTGTTTATTGTGTTTACTTGGTGGCGACAGAACAAACGAACTCAAATGATACAATTTTAATGCGAATTAAAATCGAAACTGCAGTTGACACAGGCCAATGCAATGCAATTTTTCTGTTGAACCAAATTCGAGTAGGGGCGAATACGATGCAAGCTTTTGTTAAATAAACATTTTGAATATTTATTATGAAGAGCTGTCAAAACAAAGTCAAAGCTATTGGGAAATGGAGCGTGAAATTTAATTTGTAGGTCTGACTGAGAATATTTTTCATTACAAAAATATTGATCAAAAGGCTCACATTCGAAATGAAGTAATTAATTTATTCCAACTTGAATCTTGAAGATTTTCTTGTAATCTTGTAATCATTTGAAGTAGGAACAAATTCTATAAAATCTGTAAAATATTTTTATACACAAAACCTGTTGAAGGAACATGTTTGGAGTTTTATTGCTTAAGATTTCAGCGAATAAACTTAATTCTCAAAATTTGCTTATGACTTTAATTATGAATTTTGCTAATTCATTCGTTGGGGCTCTACGCTTGTTAAAGACAAACATCAAAGCTTGAAAATTTGCGTTGCAAATTAAGACGACTTTTTTTTCTTTTGTTTGTTTAACACTGAAGAGGTAGAAAAAAATGCCCAGGCGCAAATGTAAGTAAATAAAAACCTGCTGGCGAATGTTTAGGTCTCAAATGAAATCGAACCATGAAGACAAAAGTTCCGTTGAAAGATAAGCAGTTTGCAGAATCCTGGAATTTGACAGTGAAATTTTTGGTTTTTATTTTCATAGCTGCAAGCTTTAATTTCACTTCTAAATTACACCAAAAAGTGAAATTTAGAACTTTCACTGGGAAAGTGAAATGTGTAAATAGAACCTGACTGATTATTTTAAACTCATTGACCGTTCAGCTTCTAGCTAGAATTAAAGGCAATACAGAAGTTATGCCTTAGATATAGAAAGTGATTGATTGTTACGGCTAATTTGCAGAACAAAACAACCTTCTGGCTCATACCAACGTGGTGTTAAACACTATTGAACACATTTGGAGTACAATTGCACACATGGCTTTAAAAACTATTGCCAAAATGCTCCAACGAAAAGGGGTCTACGAGAGGTTTTCCTTCTAAACCAAGCTTATGAGGTGAGTGAGCTTTGCCAGCTTAAAGTAAAACGTGAACGTGCGTTACCAGAGACCGCCTCGTCTGGCCGCTTGGAGTTGCAAAATTGTTTGGTTTTTTTTATAATTTGCCCGTAACGCCAACCAACATTAAACAATCAACGTCAGTCGTATTGAATTGAAGTTTTCATTATTTGCCAATTAATTAACGCTATTATTTAAAAGTTTACTTTAATTCCATGTGAGAATTGCGCAAAGTTTTGCTACGAAGTGTGATCTACGGAGGCTAGCCTATAGAGGATAGTCGTCATACAATTCAACATTCAACCAACAACAGCAATAACAACAACGTGATGTTTTAATTTATGCTACAGTTCAATATTTACTTAGCACTCATCTGAAAGATGGCGATAGTGTTTTGTAGCTTTTATTACTTATATACGTTGCTGTTGTTAGTTAGCTTGAACGTCAGCTTAAGTGGCGGTTTGGCGGTTATTGGTCTTGGGCGTTGTTAACGGCATTGGCTGGTAGTGAAGTGAAGAGAATAAGCCAATATGGAAGTATAGAATTTTAGTAAAGTTGAATAATAATGGAAACGGTAAATATTTTGTGCTAAAATTCAGTAGGAAGTCAGCTGTTTCGATTGGATTTGCAACTGAAAAGTGAAACTTTTAATTGGGTTCGAAAATTACTCGAATGGTCAGTGGAAAATGTCACACACGCAAAATAAGTTATGGAAGGTCCTTGTCTAATATCGTTTCAGCACGCAAACAAAAAAGTTGTTGTACTCAAATTTAAATTATTCTGCTGCAAGCCTTTCTTTACACAATGGCGTGTTTTAAGGTGCGGCCTACAGCACGACGAACGACTACTTGGTCAGTTTGACCTAATCTAACACGAAACTGCGGAGAGTTATTGTCAGGGACAAGGAAACGTTAGCCGGCGAAGGCGGAAGTGCAAAAATGAGTTTATGTTGAAATGAATCATTTGAAAATTATACAAATGGAAGGAGGAAATTTTATAGAAATTTTGAAAAACCCATTTGGCTGTAGGAAACTTTGCTTTAGCAAAAAAAAGTGTATTTTAAGTTTCAAATGCAAAAATGTTTCTAAGATGTTTTGCCCCGAAGGTTCTTTCATTTCCATAGACCACACTTCGCTTCTAGCAGTATGGACTAAAAGTGTTCTGTTTGTTCCATTTCAAAATCTCTCAACCTGGCCAATGGCACTTTTCTTTGCTTTTGTTTGGTGGTATGTATTGTATCGATTTTCCCCGCTCTCCGCCCTTTCGTGCATTTCACAATTTCCACTTGTGATCCAATAAACGTGCGTGATTTCAACCCCCTTTTTTCTATTGTTTCAAAACAAAACCTTTTACATTTTCCCTTTGCTTTTGGTTAGGCGAAATAGCGAAATAGGCTAAGTGCTTGTACGAACCAATAAAATGAAAATGGCTAGCGAATTTGTTTCGTCATCGTCATCATGGCAACTTGGCTCTTGTGCACTTGGTAAGAAAAATATGTACTCCAATAGTGTTTTTGAGCTGAAAATGGCAACAACCAGACTAGCTTTTTTGCTGTCCAACTCCAAGTACAACTAACAGGTTCATTATTTTTAATTGTTACTTAACAAATGTTGGTTTCATCTGTTTTTTGTTTAGTGGCGCAAGTTGCAATATTTCATAAATTAAATGAAATTCTGCAACTTGTCTGTATCATTTTGGGGTTCATTAATTATAAAATTGTTGGTGTGAGCTGGACAGCAACGCAACTGAGCTGCTCTTGTCTTGCTTCCTTGTCCATTCAGCCATAATGTTTATCAAGAATTATTGGCGAATGTGCAAAAGTGACTCAACAACGTTCAACGCTCCAGCTGGCTATTTTCCATGCGTAATGGTAATGCAACGTCATTGCTTAATGTACATAGTATGTAATCTCATATTTTTCACATTGTGTGTTGTATTTTGTATTTGTTGTTGTGCCGACAACAAATCCTATTCTGTAAATTTAAAAAAATAACAATACTTGTTGGCTTCTAATAGACTGTAAAGTTCAACAACTTATCTAAAAACTTTTATGACAATTTCCTGTTTTGGCATTTCAAATTTAATCACTTCCCATTCAATTGTTATGATTAATTTTTCCATTCTTTCTGGTTGTTGTTTTATATAAAAAGAAATGCGATATGGCGCCAGTGTTTGACACTAATCCTGCTAAGACTACCAAGAATAATGTTATTGCATTCAAGAAGTGAAATAAATTTGGGAAACCACTGGTCGGAAGAGAAGTTTATCTCAGGAATTCTTTCAACCTTCGTTTTCCCTTTTATTTAAGAGTAAAACCAACTACTACCAACGAAAGTACCCCCTCCGAATTCCACTTTTCCTTTTTCGAAATTGATTAAATTGCTTCTAGCTTACGGCACTCGCCTCTTTATGCACTGAGAACTCACCTTCTTTTCCTCAATCATGGGATTGTTCGGTTCGCCAAAGACTGTAGCTTCCAGCTGATAGTTGACAATCAGCGCCTTGTCCGTTGGATGCGGCTCAATGGTGCCGCCTTTCCAACGTCTGAGTGTGATGATGGAAGGAGGAAAATTCACAATATAAAATTTCAATTAACAAATTTACAAATTTTCAAAAGCACATAAAAAACTTTAGTGATTTTGTAGAAAAGAAAATCACAATTGCGTAGACGAAAGGGAAAAATCTAAAGAAAAACCACACGTCAAACGATGTTTGCGTCTCTCTGCGTTTGTGTGTGTGTGCGCGGAAAATTCAGGGGAAATGGAAAATCGATAAAGCTGGCTGCCGCACAAGGTGAGCAACATTTTTGCGAATTCTAACACTCACACTCCATTTTACTATATTTTCTGGATTATATATATTTTTTTAAATTAAATGGATTCTTAACGGACACTTGCAGCACAGTTTATTGTCCCCATTTGCAATGTGTTGCATTCTCACTCACTTTTTTATGAATTTCGCATCGTCTGTTGTTTGCATTTTTGCTGCAGTTGCAATATTTCTGTTATCAATTGATTTTTGATGTGGTCGTTTCGTTGATTCCGCACTTTGTTGTTGCAGCAAATCGTCGGCAATCGCGTTAATTATATAATAAATATAATGAATCACAAATAGGATCAGTGTTAGGCCCGCAACTATTTGGAAGAGCAGCAGCACAACTGGCATACGACGGGTCGGGCGACTCTACACGGAACACACGTCTCAACACTTGCTCGACTCGATTCGTTCTGAGGTTGCTCTGCTTTGCTGTTGGCTGCTTTGTACCCACCCTCCTTCAAGTCCCCCCTCCCCCTGGTGAGAAAATAGTCTCTTATTTTGTGTATTATTTTTACTCTTCTGTCTTGCTATGACATTTAGCAGGTTTGTTATGCTGTGCTTATCATTCGCCACACTTTGTGTGCTTTTGTTGGTGATTTTGTTAGTTGTTGGTGTACTCCACACAATAACAACACACATATCACTCATATTGCTGGTATGATAGACCTAAAAGTGGAGCTACAATATGGGTAATGAAGCGTATTTTTGCGTCTAAATTAAGCTAAAGTCAGCACGTATCCAATAAAAAGGTTTCTGCAGCGCCATTCTATAGTTTCATCGGAGCGCTCTAGACAGAAATAACGTTTCAAGGTTGTCAGAATTTAAATTGGTCTTAGAAATATCAATCAAACTACATCTTAAGTCCACATGTTTCCGTAAAACTGAGTTTGCAGTATCTGAGCAATTATATTTCGTGTACAGTTTGGTGTGTCTAGGGAACTTTTTTTATATTATCGAGTGTTCAGCAATAATTTTTGCAATAAAATGTTTTCGCTAATCCATGTTCTTCTCGTCGTTAAGTATGTGTGACGAAATGCAGGATATAAGGATTTCTAATTTTATTTGAGCTAAGTTTTATTTATCATCAATTTGTATTTCCATTCGTCAAACCATTTGACAAATCCATTTTTAGGTCTTGCACTCCAGCGCCCCACTGGGCAATTCGTTTGAAAAACTCCGCGTCCACCAATTCGATAATTCGCACATTCTTCGGATACTTGTCCACCTCGTGCAGATGGTCCAGAACCATTTGACCTCGTGTATGGCAGCCCTTCAGATCGACCGTGGCATGCCACATGCTCTCCTTGCGTATGAAATGAGAACCAAAGAGAAAGGCTCCCACTAGCATAGCATCGCATGGGTTCCATCCTTTGAATCCCGATGGGGTCCACTGAGCGCGCTCTACTACATTCAGAATTTCGATGGCATTACAAAGGGGAGCTGTTTCCGAGCCCAGTACATCAAGACGCCATTTCTGCAGAAGTACAAACATTCGTTAGATGGTCCGACTATCGACTACTTGCATGAGTATTCCCTAGCAACTGTTCCAACTTACAATACAAATGAAAAACCGATCCTTCATGCAGGGCTCCCAGGGCAATATAGTTATGGGACATTTCGCTTTCGAGAGCACAATGTTAGCAGCCTCGGGATCAGAGTAGAAATTGAATTCCGCAGAACGTGTACAATTGCCCACACCTGAAAGTTGATTAATCCATTCACAGCTTGAAGAAAGGTTATATCATTTCGTTTACCTTGATGATTGCCGCCCATTATGAAAATTTCCTTGACATTGTTGGCAAACTGTTTGCCATACATAGAATAGCAGAGGGCAATATTTGTCAGGGGCCCAACAGCAATCAGAGTCACCTTTTTAGGGTTCTAAAAGTATTTAGAAGACAGTTCAAAGTAAATATTCGAATTGTTGTTGTAAAGATCTTACCTCAATGCAAAATTGATTTATTGCGGCCACTGCATGTTCCCCTTCGACCATATCCTCAATGTCCACATCAACATCCAGCGGCAGGATGTCACCAAAACCATCTTCTCCGTGAAAAAACTTACGCGAATCGGCATCTTGCGTGGGTGGGGAAAGTAAAGCTTCAGCAGCGCCAAGGAATATGGGAATCTGAGCCAAAGCCGATAAATTAGTTAAAATACAAAAACAATGGCATTTCACTTATCACCTCAAGGGCCAGCGATTGGTGGAATACAAACCTCGTCTCTGCCACAAGCTTTTAGTATACGCAACATATTGCGTGCGGCATTGTGCAGATGTGTGTTGCCGCCGCCACAAATTGTAACCCCCAGCAGGACAAGACGCTTCTCCTCCTCGGCCTTGAGCAGCAATAGCAGACCCCAAGCGTCGTCCGACCCGCCATCACAATCGAAAATCACAAAATTAGTGGACATAGCCATAGTGTCGGTGGCGTTGGTGAATTTTTTCTCTCCTAAACGAATGGTGGATGGTGTTGGTGATGATTACGGCAGGGTTCAGTTGCAGGTCGTCACCGGCTTTTCACGTACTAAAGTTTCTTCAACTTTAAATTGATTTTGGTTGCCGTATTGAGTAAATTAGTGGCACCACCTGTCATAGATAAGATTTTTCAATATCAACAAGTCAATACATTTTTAGTAAGACTATTTTCGCAAAGTTATCAAAATGAAAATGTAAAAAAACACAAACAAAACATACACTGCCTTATCAAATGCTTGTAATCTGAATAGTAAACATGGACAATGCGATTGCCACTAAATCGTAAATACGAATTCGTACTGCTTTTAGCTCACATTAGCAATCTGTGAAAGCGAAACTAAAATGAATTATGTATTGAGAATTTTCTTGGGATTTTACCTTCTATTTAAACTGGAATCTTAACTTCATCCGCATGAGACCACAATCACTTTCAACAATTTCCGGTTTTATTCTTCTCAACTATGATGAACAACTTGGTTTATTCACTGCGATTATTCACTTTAATCTATTAAATACTAAATAGGAAACGTGTGGCAAATTCACTTTCAATTCGCTCTCTCCAGGAAGGCACGTACGTTTCGACGCTTCCCAAGTGAATTCCAAAATTCTACTGTTTCGTGGAAATATTGTTGGATACGTCGTGCCAATTTATCGGCCAGTTTGGTTTTTGCCGCCTATTAATTCTTCACTATTTTCCCAGAGGAGGTAAACAAAAGAATTGCGCTCTTCATGTACAGAGAGAGAATCGATCTTCTCTGAAGAGCCATTAAAAGAGGTATCTCAAATTTAATACAGGTAGACAGACAGATCGGCTGGCGGAGACGGAACCGATATTTAGGTAGTATAAAGCGGCCCATCCACAGTCGAATATTGTTATACAAAAGCAATTGATGTTTTACTAGACCTACCAATGTTCGTGTAATAATGTACGATCGTGGATGGGCCGATTAAGTGAAAATAGCTTAAAATTTACATATTGCCCCTCATTTAGGATTATAAATTTAGTTCTCATCAAAAAGGATATGGACAGGCGTACTGAGCAATTATTTGAATTCTTTTTGGCGACAGTAAGCGTTTTTGAAATATTATGCTGTTAACCTGAAAAGGTTTATTGTATGCTCCTTTATAACTGTTAATCTCACTGTAATTATATTGCTATATTTTAAGTGGTTCTGATAACACAATCTGCATAAGCATAAAACAGTATTGCCTGGTTAAAACTGCCAAGCAAGTACTAAAACTTCATTCGAATAATAGATCTGCTTTCAAGTTTATGTTAAATTTGAGCAGCAGAATGATTATTCGAGAAGATGATATATTTATTATACCACAAAAAAGTCTAAACTTTCAACAATTAATACACGAAGAAGGTCAAATAAAATTAGAATTTTTGTCAGACATGAACAGGAACAACTACATTTTGTAATAGAAAAAAATGAAATTACAGTAATTGAAAATGCCCATGGCTGAAATTGGATAAAATACACTGAACTGCAAAATGTTTATTATATTTGCATTCATACACTGTAATCTCACTGTTCTATTTTAATCGATTCTGATAACACAATCTGCAAAAGCATAAAACAGAGCTACCTAGTTAAAAATGCTAATAAAAGTTTAAATATTTACAAAAAGTGTTTGAAAATCGTAGACACATTATATACTTTGATAAGCAAAACTATAGAATATTCAATTGAAATTGAGTTTTTAAAAGAAATCAGTGGTTTAATAGGGACCATAATGTGTTTGGAAATTACAGTGTCCCTATTGAATATTTGAGTTTTTTTGTGCCTTTACTGTTATCAGTGACCTACCAAATAGTCCTTCGTAATGCAAATTTTTAATTTGTAATTTTTAAAAATCAATTTTGAACGCGTCTTTACTGTAAATTTTGGTCATGATTTTGAAGTTCCCACTACTCGTTCTATAAGATAAGTCCACACATTAGATAGTCAGTCGCTTTAATTTATTTCATCATTTCATTCCGAACGCTTTGCACGGTAAGACGATTATATTTTTTTAGACTCTACAAAAGTGTATCCTCATGGGTTTTAGTTCACATTTTAAACCGATAAAGAGCGTACCCTTTATGTCGGAGCAAGCGTGACGATTAAGTTGAGTGCAGAATTTTCATTTATTTGTTTTTAAATTTTGTTTCGTTTTTTTCTTTGCTGTTTTATATTCTCGTATTTGGGTGTTGCTATATAGACGAGCAAATAGCAAATAAAATGCACCAAGCTCTGGCTCTGTATAAAATGGAAATTAAAATAGCTACGAAGTAGGAAGAAATTGTGGAATCGCCGCGGTGTAAGTTTTGCGCGCAACTAAAAATAACAAATGCACAACTTGGCTGAATTGCGTTGATAATACAAAGTAAATATAATATAAATTAGAATATGAAAAGTGTTGATGTGTGAAAAGAGCTGATCGCAAAAAGCTTATATAGTGTGAGACTTTGAAGGAAATGTGCTCATAAATGAGTATATTGCATATGACTTCACTGTGCCTCTGAGTACGGCTTATTGTGTTTTTGCAATGCCACTCTGCCGCCAAAAATGTCCACAGTCACTTCGTTTAAGCAATTAAAAAATTAAAGCCCAAAGTTGCTACAGCCACTCGTAAAAAACTTGTAAGGATGTGAGAAGACCTTGAATAGTTGTTACATTTACCTGATCTTCACACCCCCACACAGTACTGTGACGGGGTAAATTAACATTGACAAAACGGCTGTTACGCACATAAGGACGCTGGGTTGGTGTGGACAAGTATATCTATTCTTTAGCCATGTCTGTCATCACGAAATCGGTCGCAAGATCAAGTTGGAGAATCAGCCAAGTCGGACTAAACTAGAAGCGAACATTTTCTAAGTCTTTGTAAAATTGTTTTAATGTTCAGAAACGGATTTGGACATGGTCCGAGGTTCCAAAATCACCTATAAATAGATCAAAATGTTGCCCGGAAATTAAATTTAGCTTATGTCCATGGGTTTTTCTAATATTGAATAAATATGTTCCCTCTTGAATCTGAGGTGTCCATATGAATATTTATTACCATTTACTGCAACTTAGTTTTTTTTTTTAATATTTAAGGTAATTCTACTGCTCTTGATTGCAACCACAAGCATATCCTCCTCCTCAAATCCACTTGTTCAATAACCTGCTAGTTACAATGTCTGGTTACGTTGTCTATGACTGCGATACTGGCACAGATGATGCTTGGGGTTTACTGATGCTAATCAAAGGCGAAGAAATGCATCGCAACAACCTACTGCCGTCTTTTGCCGCTGAAGCAGCCAACACAACCACGACGACCCCAAAAACATTGAGCATCAGTGGTCCTGGCAAATATCAGATACTCGGTGTGACATGTGTTCACGGCAACACCGATGATGTGGACATTGTGGCCAGGAATACTTTACGTGTGTTGGACGCTGCCGATAGACTTGATGTAGAATGAAGCAAACAAGATGCAAATTGAAAATCAATAAACTCAAATGCTATTTATTGCATTCGTTCACAGATACCGGTTTTCAAAGGATGTGGACAGTCTATACTGCCGCGCACTTGGGAGCGAAAGTATTTTTTCCATGGCAAAGATGGATTCGGTGATTTACCGCATGACGTTGTTATCCGCGATGATCAAATACAAAAGGAACATGCAGTAAATGCAATGTATGAATTTGCATGCAAAGTATGTCTCTGTGTACGTGTTTAATTCGATTGGCATTTATTGCAACAATTTCCATTTTGCAGTATCCCAACATGGTGGACTACATTCTCGTTGGTCCCTTGACGAATTTCGCCATGTGCATCAACATGTACGGCAAGGCATTTTTGGACAAAGTGCGTAATATTTATGTGATGGGCGGCAACTACAGAGGTGAGTACGGCAATCGTGATGCCAATTGAATAAAAGTAGTTTGAATATTGTTAGACATTCGCCCAGTTGCAATGAAAAATTCTTGATTGACTTGACTTAGCAACCGCACACACAATACAATACTATTAGCTTTGTCAGACGTGACCGTGACAAAAAGTTGCCGTTGCGTCATTTCAAGGATGCTGCAATGCATTACGGGCATGAAAAGAGTACGTCTGAAGGCACAATAGAAAAATGTTGAATGAAGCGGACCCCGTTTAAACGAATGGCGCTGGACAACAACAACTGTTTTCTAGAGATATACTGCAGTACAAACATTACTCGCGAGTGGAATTTAATTTATTTCTCTCATTTTTAATGCTTGAAAAAGGCAAAGGCAACATCACCAAAAGTGCGGAATTCAATTTCATGCTGGATCCCGAGGCGGCGCACATAGTTTTCGAGAATGTGAAAACACCTCTGCTGATACTGCCATGGGAGACGTGCATTGATGGCGACTTTGGCATAACAATGGTGAGCATCAAACTGCAATTTGCAAAAGGCCTTATCCTCAACCACCTAACCATCTGTCTTATTCACCTTCAAAGGAATGGCGCATGGCCAAACTCGGTTCGGTGGGCAGCAAAGCAATTGAACTGTTGAATCGCGTGGAAAGTGCCATCTTCAAACCGAAAGGATTCGTCAATTGGATTGTTTGCGATGCCATGCTGGTGGCTGCGTACATCTTTCCCCATTTAGCAATAGGCCAGAGTCGTCTGTACCATGCAACAGTTGAGCTGACTGGCGCTCATACACGCGGTCAAATGGTTTTGGACCATTTGCGCCGCAAAGATCCCAATGCCATGGTAATTATGGAAATTCACAAAAGCAACTACAGGAGTATTATCGCATGGACCGCTGGTGTGGAGTTGGATGGCAGTGAAGCTGACCAGTAACCTTAATTACATTGACAGAATCAGATGAGGCTGACACTGCCATGGTGTCCATCGCAGTTGTTGGAGTGGGTGTGAATTAATTAATCAAAAGTGTTGATACTGTGAACTAGGAATGAGGATTAGTATTCACATACTTGTTTGAGTTCTTAGTAAGTGAAATAGCTCAATGGTTTGTACAATGTAACAATAAAATATGCAATTTCGTGAAACAATGTGTTTGCATTGGCCTCGGGTCATTCGAAGGAAGCCATTGAGTAGTCATTGAAAGGTATCAATTAATTACAAATTACCACAGTTGAGGAATTTCTTTGAACAATAATGATTGCATAACTCAATTAACCAATTCCCAAAGTATTTAATCAATGAACTTGATCCTTTGAGTTGGCCGGATTTGAGTAAAAACAAAGTTCCTGTCTAAAAAGAAAAGTTCTTATCATAAGTACACAATGTTCTAAATTTATTTCAACTATGCACACATTAGTTCTTATGTGGGTTGGACTTATCTTCCAATTAAGGCAATTACACTGTATCCTGTATTCCATTTTCAATTAAAAAGGATTCATTTTTCCTTACATTATGGCAGTTTTTTTGTTTTTGTTGAACAGAAATAATTAAGGGGAAAAATATGTGATGTTGCTGTACAGGAATAGGAACAATTAAGATGAATTATTTGAATGGGCGTTTAAGAGTAAACAAAATCGACCACTGACTTTAACAACTGAAATTTTAAAGTTAAATTATTAAGGGTAAAAACCAAAAAAAAAGAGTTGGTAAATTTAATCGAAAAAGACGGTTTAAAACGCTCCAACCCTCCAATGTTGGTACATTTAACCGATGAGAGATGGCAAATTTATTGCACTTTATTTTTCACGGTTAAATTGTAAATTTTTCAGTAAATTTGTGAAAAATTCACATTTAATAAAAAATTGTGGTAAAAGAACTTACAACAACAACAACTTTTTCGATTAATTGAACAATTTTATGTTGAATTTTGAAGATTTATTGTAACCAATTTTTTCCGGTTATTCCAACCCACCAACAATGGTTAATAAATTCAAGTTTTTCAAAACTTGCCTCTATGTTTACTCGTTGAGTGTAAAAAGCTTTTTCTTAGCTACCTTCATGCTGTTGTAGCTTTTTTCTATCAACTTTCGGAGTTTATTGGCATTTGCTGGCTGCAACATGTTTTAGTTTCACTTTTTTGAAAGCTTTGACGTTTATTGCAGAAATTATAACAAAAACGGTTTGGTATGGCTAATAGCAAGGAAGCGGTTGCCAATAAAATTTAGTACAAAATGTATTTACTATAATTTGTATATTAAAATATTGTTGGACACACAAAGTTGGGGCAAACGATTTTAAGCGGATTTTTTCCCACCATTGCTTGGACAGAAAGCGATTCAAGTGAAGAAAATTCCGAAGTCATTTGCAAATATTAATTTTATTTATTATAGTTATTATTTTGTTGTTTTACACTTTTCTTTTTAAATCCTTCAAATGCAAATTCGCATGTCTGACTTTTTATTTACTTCAACCGACCGGATATTTCTCTAATGGCCGCCAGGACATCAACATATGCACATATATCCATGCGTGGACTCTCTTGAGTCACTATCGTCGCGCTTTCATCAATCTAATTGTTATCATAAAACATTTCGCTCTTAAGTGCGTTAAGTAATTGCGTTATAATTTAAATGTGGGTGCGACCCGGCTGCCTTCCCGCTAATTTGTATGTTTGTTTGCGCCAATTCTTGTTCTTAGGTGCAGTTTTATGTGTGCGGCATGACACTATCATGAAAGATTTCACTAACCAACAAAAATGGAAAAAGTAACCGAAAACTTTTATCAATTGTTAAGTATAAATAAATGGTGCCTTGTTTTTGTGAAAATATATTCATTTTTTGCAAGCATTCGCATTTTTTTGTGGCGACTTTATCATATGAGATAATGATTTTTTGCTTGCGAGCAAAGAATGTGTAAATTAATACCCAAAAATGGTTCGAAGGTAAATCGGAAAATATTTTTTACAAATTGGCTTTATTGAAAAAAATAATAAAAATCATGAACCAAGGAACCCCGAATAAGTAGAATTGGTCTACATACTCGTATGTCTTAATGAATCTTTGCTCGAAAATAATTTCTGCATTTGCCAAAATCGAGTTGTTTCATTACTCGTTACGAATAGCAACTAGCAGTCATTTTATTGCGATATGGATGTTATTTTTAGATTTATACGTTCATTTGTTGTATATATGCGAGCGTGAGCATGTGTTCATAAATATGCATTCTGTAAATATATTCCAACTTATCGCACATCCTTCAAACCGTCTGGATTTATGCAAACAACATACTACCGCTGTTCACGCTGGAAAAGCGAGACTTCCAGTGCAACAAATTACTTCGCTATCCGCGCCAGTCCCCAAAATCCGATTTCCAGGTTCGTTTGCAACGACCCAACAAAGGGCACCAAACAGGGCGAGTGCAGCATGCCGCATGCCGCATGCGTCTTTAAAAATACATTTTGATTCACTGTTCGGTGCGGCAAAAGTACGGAGTGCGTACTGCAACGATTCGATTCGATTTATCTTCTTTCTGCAGTTCTTTACTCCGCGCCGACTTTGCTCGGCTCGATTCGACTTACGTTGAACACTTCATTTGTTCGCAGACTTGTATAACTTTTTTTTTTGGTCTGTTTTTTCCGTTTATGTTCGTTTCATTTTGAGTTGTGTGTGGTGTTTGTGTACTTGCTGCGATATATAAAATTTTTCCACTTCATTCATTGTGGACGTTTCATTCGAGAGCAGCAAACCGTGCGAGTTGGACGTTAATTTCGTTTTGGTGCCGTGAAAAACTTTTTAATTTTCCAAAAATTCTAATTTACCGTAATTTCTGTTCGCCGTTTCATTTGGGTTTGAGAATATTTTCTTACTTGCCAAACAAATAAATTGCCACAAAGGTGTGTTCAAATTGAAAACGAAACTGAGTGCATTCCAAAAGTCAATCCAGAAAATATCATTAACTGTGCTTGTACCAAATTCTGTCACATCCTTTACTCCATCAGTAACGAACGCAATTTACACTTTTAACCAACCGAGGAAAAATACGAATTTCGGACAGAAACGAGTTTGGTTTCATTCCGTTCTATTCTTAACCTGAGTTTTACTTTTTTTTTTTTTGTTAAATTCACTTTACAATCAGTTTCCTTCAAAGATCTGACTCTGCCTTTATTTGGCGTATTAAAGTCACTGTCTTCAACTTTGCTCCAGTGCGGCGAACCGACCGGCAAAACGCGCAGACAGACACCACCACAGACATTCGTCTCCCACCTTGTACCCGACCGACCCATACAGACAGACATTCAAAAACATTCACATATACTCATTGCCAGACGACTTCTCACTACAGTCTCCTCTACAGCAGCAGCCAGCATCCAACGAGAGCTCTCCCCACAACAACTTCCATCCCAGCATCACTAACAACAACAGCAACAAAGGCAACATCATCATCGTCATCAGCAAACATGGCAGACGGTATTGAAGTCGAACAAATGGTGGAGATTGAGACCAAACCAAGAAGGGTAAGTCAAGTCGAGTTGATGTTGATTGTGGAAGTCGTAGTCGTAGTCGCAGTCGGTGTAGAAGTCGAAGTTCGTCTGTACTATGTACTTCGCCTTGCAGGAAGGAATCATATTACTCAAAGACTCTCGAAGAAATTCTTCTGGTGGCCTAATCTCCGACTTCATCTTCTTCATATACAAATGTATATACGTGGTACCTACGTACTCGTGCATGCATGTGGAAGTAGCCGGTTGAATACTCGAAATCTTCCACCAAGTATGTATGTATGTACAAGTGAAAGAATCGCAAGAATTGATACTTTATGGAATCACATTATAAGCAGTTCTTCGTTCATTATGAGCCGTGCTTTATTTCACATTTTACTTGATGTCTTTTGATTTTCTTTCAAAGAAGATTGTTGACTTCTTGGGGAAACCAAAAAAAAAAGAAATGAAACTTAACAACAACAGCAATAACGAAATTAAATTGATTATTTTCACATGTAGTCACATTTTTATGAGTCCGCTTTACTTTGCCGAACTTTGTGAGTAGGTTTTTCTACAAAAACTTCCAACGATGCGTCACAAGCGGCTGCTGCACAGGGTGATTGGTGCCTTTTCTGTACATATACGCTGCGCGGCAAAACACATTTAAATATGAATTATTTTTAAGTGCCAGTAGCTCCAATAAGTTGTCATTTCAACGAACGAAGAAACAAACATACATCTTCAAATGTACGCCAAAAGGCCATTTAGACAAGTTCCCCCTTCTTTCACTGAACATAAAAATTTCAAGTACTCACCCGCCACTTGCCCCCCCTACAATGTCTAATTTTAGTTTTCATTCAGTTCGCCTATGGAATGCATTCGAATATTAAAATTTATGACGACTTCAGCAAATGTGGCCAGGGCCAGCAGTTAGTTGACTCCACTATAGAGCATTCCTCAATTAAATTGTGCTCCAGTTTTTTTTAATTAAATAGTTTAGGTTTTACCAGAAGCCGTTCAGTTGTATTTAATTGCCCGATCCACTCTCTTCTTCCAGTTCAAGCATGGAATTAACGCTTGATTAACTCCACCGATAAGACAACAGAAGAGGCAATACATTAAAATATATCAATCTAATTTCCATTTATGATTTATGTACTTGTAGATAAAGTAAATACTTAGTCACGTGGTAAATTGACAAACTAATTGGACTGTCCGCCCTGTTTAAGTCAATATGCTCTCCAAGTGGCTCCATAAAGATAACTCGAGCTACAGCTTTTCACTTATTTCGAATAATATCCCGATGATGAATTTGGTAAAAATTACAATTCAAAAATTAAAGTTCTACTACAAATTACAAGTTACAAAATCATTCCAACCTACACAACTCGAATTTAGCTTCAAGCTGCCCTTGCATTTTTTCGCGTGTAATTGATTCGAATGAAATTAGTTAATTTCCGAAAATAGCACAAATATATTATATTTTACTTTTTTATGCACCCCTTATCTGTACACTGTGAGGTCTTATCACTTATCGCATCGCAAAACCAAAATGAAGTTGCCAGCATTCAGAGTTAGTTATTATCACAAACAATTCATAGCGGTTTTACAGCTTTAATTATATTCAGCGGCAAATATCATCCGCCATTTATTTCGTTTTCATTTTTAATATACAAGAAGCGTCTTTGTTCCAATTTACTTTTCTAATTTCTGCGAGAGACCTCGCAGATTAAACAAATTGCCTGGCAAAACGAACGAATGCAAGATTTGCAGCAATGACGCCTGCTGAAAAAAATTAGCTGGAAAATCTTTTATTAAACAACATAAATTTTATAAGAAGCCGCTTGAAGCTTGCAGCAGATTTGCGAAGCAAATTGGCAAATACTCGTTCGTCTTTATCTTTTTATTTTATTTATAAGTTTCGTCTGTGTTTGCTTCAGTTTTAGTCCAACTACACTATGCTACAGTGTGCACAACCTTAAATTGATTTGTGAAATGATCGCAAGCAACTTTAAAACTTCTTAATTTCTTATTTTACCAAACTCTTGAAGGTTCTGCTGGATTCCAGTGTGTTTTACTTTATTTTTAGTAGGTTTCCTTTGTGTGTAGGGTGTTTTTTCATGTGAAGCACAGTGTTTGATTGCGTTGATAAAGTTTTTTTTCTAAAAAAATATTTACAATTTTCTTTTCTTTTTTTTGTTTAAATTATATCCGAAAGAGTTTTAAGAAGATTACACAAATTATGCGCATCGGACAGCCTTAAGCGGTAGTTGCTTAGTTGACTGTTTGGTTAGTTTGGTTCAGTGAAAGTGTTTGTAGATGAAATTTAATTGTGGCCGAAAGGTGTAAAATTTGCTATTAGCCGGTGAATTACAGTTGCTCTCATTGCCGCATTCGATTGACAATTAGTGTTGATGTTTCTTCCTAAAAATTTAGGCTCGCATTTTAGTCATAGTAGTGGGAATTACAGAAGAAAGCGCATAGATTCGAGAAATCAAATGCAACTGGGAAAAATTACAATTATCTAAAAGCAGATTCCTCATGTGCAAATAGCGGAAAAGTATTAACAGAAACCGAATGTCCATAATGCAATTGATAATTTTTGTGCTATTGCTGTTCCATTTCAAGGAGAATAACCTGAGGCACTCGCAGAACTTTTCTTTGTTTGAAATGCTTTCGCGCTGATGTCATCGAGATTGACAATTGTTTTTATCGAAGTGGCATTTCATTTATGTTTAATGTGGAATCAGTTATGGCTTCTTTGGAAATTACTTTTGTTTCCTTTGTTCGTTTTTCCACATAAATTCAGTTGCTGATAAGTTTATCTTGAAACAGTCACAAACGAATGTTTTTCGAACATATTTTATATTTATTTGCCAATTCGATAATCAAGTCTCGTATTTGTTTGTTATCAATTATCGTCTGTGTTCCGGTAATTTAAGTTCTTTTCCCTTTTTTCCAACTAAGAGCAATCGTTGTCATGTGATTTGTACGCATTTGCAATAAGCACTCGTGCGCCTTCGCTGGGGCTTGTTTATGATTTACGAAATGGTTCTTCATATCGCATCGCATCCGCATCCGGCAGTTGAAATATTTTCTTTATTTCGCTTTTAATCTGGCATTTTTGTGTTTAAACAAGGCAAAATTTATGCATTTGCGTGCATTGAAATGAAAGCATAAAATAAAAATAAATCAGAGACGCACTGCCAAAAATAAAATATGTGATGCGGCGCGTTGACGCATTTTGCTGCCTGTCTGTGTGTATTTGCCAGCCTGCATGTGCATTGATGGATTTAAACTTTTGTGACTCAGTTGAGTTTAATTCGAGAAATTCTTGCGAAAAGTTTTCTGTGCGCCATTGTGTTTTCCTCCTTTCGTTCTTATTTAATTTGTACTTCTTTTTTGTTCCTTTTTGCTGATTTTGCGAATGCGAGGAGGTGAGTCAAACTGTCAGACCTTTTCTGGTCTTTGCAATTCAGGCGTGGTGGACGTCGCTCGCCAACAAGCGACATTTACGCGACACAGCACGTAAGTGATACATGCGACGAAATTGTTACTTTGTGTTCTTTTTGGTTGGGACAGAACCTGAATTTTATTCAATTCGATTCGATATATTGAAAGTCTCGAATTGTTATTGTATATGAGAAAGCGTATATCGACTTTTGTATAAAACAGTGTTTTAATTTCAATAAAAGTGAAGCTTTTCTCGTGTCATCTTTGACCATGACTCAGTTGATAGGCGTTGAGCAAATTTTCATATGCCTACGTATGTATGTACTTTCATAAGCGAAAAGATATCGCGAATTCCACTCAAGTGTTCACTTTAAATGCACAAAAGACTTTAGGAGGGAAGAATTTCGAGTGTGCGACACATTACAGTTCCATAAAACACTGTCAGAACTTCAAGTGGATAATTTAGTTCATTGCCACTAGCATGTGAGTGTTTGTGGGTTTGTTTTCTGTTCTTAAAGTGCCCACATCGCAGGCCATGACGAACACTTTTGACTTTAATCACCCCCCTTTTTTTTGGTACAAAACACACACACCCTTCTAAATTATTTGTTTTAATTATAAACGCCAACTTTTGGCTTCACTTTTGCTTTCATGCTTGAATATTAAGTTGCAAAGAATTATACATTTCTTCCATATAATTTGCAGATAAGCTGCTTCAGATGCAATGCGGTTGCACTTAATTCTTGAGAGGATTATATTGTAGTATTTGCATTTATTATGCAACCCACTAATTTTAGACACTTGATATGATGTTCCTGCGGACTTAAGATATTCGTGACAGCAAAAAGAAAAAAACTGCTGGTCAAGTGTAATAATGATTTCGTAACTGCAAAAATTAGTTGAGTAAATGAAAATGAGTGATTAAAACAATCTTACGTACATGCATTCATAAACACATCTTCGCGTGAGCCCACAACACCTAAACGAAAAACAAAATCGAAAGTAACCAGCGGAAAAGTAATAAATACATACACTTTAATGTTACAATAAAAATGAAAAGGAATTTGGCACCTCTTCCCACCACCAGCCCACCGAGAGACATGCAATGTTGCTCAGCGTCAAAAAAAATAAACAAAGTGGAAATTTTGAGTTACCACATTGTAAATGAAACCATGAAAAACTGCGAAACAGTCAGTGAATTGCGATTCGTTTGGAGCTTTTCTGTGCACAATTAAAAAATAAAATGCATGTTTTGCTGGTCGTATTCCGTTGAAATCCTTTTATGGCTCTGTTTATCAATATGGAAACGATATTCTATTGCACATACATACATACATTTTTATGAAATTTTCGCTTACTTTATTTATAATTTGCCCAAATGCGGTGGCGATGCAATGCACAACATGCCTGTAAATGTTGTTTAAATGCGTTGCATGCAAGGTGAGGTTATTAGTTTTTCAAGTTTATTATCAATCGACCAGACTAAACAATATGTAGGAAGAAATCTGTCCCACATGAAAGCCCAATGCACAACAAAAACTTCATTAAAAAAAATTTTAGTTAAATTTAGGTGTAAAAACCAATATTTATTGAACAGAGATTCCAAATCGATACCTTATTTAATGCAGAAAATATGTGACCATTTTTCAATTACTTTCATTACGTTTTCCCCAAACCATAATGGCCTATTCGATGCAGTCTCTTCTCTAGTGAGTGTATGGTATGGAATTTTTATTATTTTACTATTTCTTTCGTAGTGTAGGCTCAGAGAGGATTCGGGTTTGAGGCTCGGTAGAATCATAAAAGTCATACTTATTGCTATTCCCTTCCTTTCCAGATGCCCGTGGCCACCTCCCTCGATAAGGATGCCATCCGCGAAGCCTACGAGGATGTCCGCTCTGACCTCACAGACACGGAATGGTAAATAGAGCTTATAACCAAATATCCATTTGTATGAAATGATAATAATTTTGTCTCATCAACTCCTGCAGGGCCGTCTTCAAATTCGATGGAGCGCGCATCTTGTGCACGTCGCGCGGTCAATGCTTCGAGGAGTTTCGCAATCAATTCGGTGATAATGAGCGCGCCTTCGGCTACATCCGGATACAAATGGGCGACGAGATGTCCAAGAGGAAAAAGTTCATTTTCCTCACATGGATCGGCCAGGATGTGGGTGTGATACAGCGCGCCAAGATGTCCACAGACAAGGCGCTAATCAAAGATGTGTTAAATGTGAGTAGGCGGACACAGCGAATGTTTAATTAAAATGCAAAAACCATATATTTCATTGGATTTATTTTCCTACACACACACACACTCGTGCACAGAACTTCGCCGTTGAACTGCAGGCGGGCGTAGACAATGAATTGGACATTGAACTCTTCCGTGAGGCATTGAATCGTGCGGGTGGTGCCAACTACGGTACCGGAGTGCGTGATTTCTAAATGCCGGCGCATCATATACGATTTACAAATGTACTTTAATGAACGAGCGGACGGTGAGAAACGGGCCAGAAACACACCGACTCTCCCACACACACACACACACACAAAGCAAATTTAGAGGTTTAAGCGCGAACGCATGTCAAAGTGTATCGAGTCCTGATTAGCTGCTAAGAGAATATTTAAGACAGAAGCGATTTTGGTTAACAGTTGAATGCATTTTTCTTTGTTTTTTTTTGCTTTTTCTTTTGTATATGTACTCCTTTTAATTTTCTGCTTTAGTTTCTATTCTTAAATTAACAATTCAAGGTGAAATTTTAACCAAAACTTTTTTTTAAGAAATTCATAAATTTAACTAAAATGCAATTGTGAAAATGGAAATAAACTGTAACAGTTTTGTTATTTAAAGCCTCAAAAACTACGAAAATCAAACGATCGTTTTATTTAAATGGATTTTATTTGAATATGATTTGTTGCTATGAGTTTTCATATCGATTTACATATTTCGGGGAATCTTTCATTACATAGTATGGGGCAGGCAGGCAAGCTCAGGGCAAATATAAACACAACAATTTCAAATTCTTTCAACAAATGATAAATCATGAAAAATAAAACTTTATCGGGCAGGAAGCCGAGAACCTTTTGAAAAATTCAACAAATGTTCATTTGCGAAAACGACGAAAGAAATTGAAAAAAGGAAATAGGAAAATTGGAAGGATATGATATGCTCCTGGGGTCGAATTCGCCAATGTCTAGTTAGCTAATGAGTCGTTCGGCTGTCAGTTAAACCGTCTGCATTTGAGAAATATGTATTGGGCCAACTGAACGAATCTTTAGTTGACTAGGCCGTGTCAATTCGCCCCTTCGCCATCTAAGCCACCGACTGCTAATAACTGAAAGCTGAAATGTGATGCCATTAGTCCGTCGAGTCTTTTGCCGCAAATTTGTTTGCTGATTTTGCTTCGGTTAATTCCGCGGGGAAACAATTTCTGTATGGCTTTCGAATTGACTTGCGTAATTCGCGCGCGTCTCGCTGCATTTACAATTATTTTTTTTTTCTGTTCATATTTTAATAGTTACGTTGCTTATAATCTTCTTTGCTTGCTTTTCAATTTTACTCGATAGTTGGTTCAGTACAGCTAATGACGTCGGAAGAGCACCTTGTGCAAAGCATCTATGTCGATCTCGAGTGGTGTCTTCCCTGTGGTAAGTCTTGAGCTCGAACTGAAATGGAATGAAAAGAAATGCATTTTGCCAGTTTAATAAGCGAACAGTTGTGTTAGTCGAGCTCCGAAATCTAACCTCAAAAATGGTTTTAGAAAAAATTAGGCCACGAAATAAATTTCTACACATTCACCCTGTACCGTGGCTCCCACTACCAACTTAAAATTTATGAAATAAAAACAAATGTTTTGGAAATTTATAGATTTCAAAGAATTCTTTAATAAAAAGCAAAAAACTAAAATGGAATTCCGAACCAAAGTGAATAATTTGTCAAACATATGGGGGAGGGATCCTCTCACCTTGAAGTCTTAATGGCTGGCCCCGTGGGTTTATTCGATGCGCGTGGATTCACCAGCAGGCACTTCATCAGCTGGCCGTCCAACAGACGGTTGTGATAAGTGTCGACCGCCTTGGAGGCGTCGGTGAGCGACGCGTAGATGACTTCGGCTACGCCGGGCCGCACGATGCGCGAATCGTACAAGTCGCCGATGTCCTCGAAGAGCTCCTTGATATCCGATTGCGTGACACTGGTGTGCAGATTGCTCACCACAATGCGGTATCCCGATGCAGATACAGGCGACTTGATCAGATTAGAGAATATGCCCATGGAGGCGTGCGGATCGGGTGCGTGCTCCAGACGCGAACGCATTTCGTACGAGAGATGTGAAGCATGCGGTTCCTGCAAGTACCTCCTCTGGTAGAGATCCGCAGTCGGAGGACTGTGTTGGCGTGCACTGGGTCGCAATATGCCCTTTGGCGGTGGTGGTGGGCTCAGTTCTGGCGACATGCGACGCTCGTGGCGCGTCGCTGGCACTTCGTAGACATCGAAAGGATCAAAATGCTCCGAGGAAGAACCCCACGAATTGAGGCGCCTCGGGGCGGGCGGAGTTGTGGCTTCCGAGCGCGACAGGCCGCCGCTAGGGTACGCATCATAGTGCGGCGGCATATCGTTCTTCACAGTGCGACTGAGGCGCGAGGCGGCCGCATACTCTTCTGATAAACAAATGACACCAATTATCACTGGACTAGGGCGTGGTTAAATAAGCCGCTTCACTTACCCTCTTCCATTCGCTCCATATTGTCGTAATCGACGTAGCCTCGCGGTATATCAAAGCGATCGGGCTGACGCGAGCGTGGTGGCGAACCCATGGCCGAGGAGCGGTGGTATTGGGCTCCTTTCGATGTTAGGCCGCCCGATAGCACTTTACGCACTGGCGCCTCGTGATTATGGCTGTAGGTTCCCAAGCGCCCATTGCGAAAGCCCAGCTTGCCATTCCCATTCCGCAATGCAACACCTCCACTGCCGCCGCCGGGCTTCTGGGGCTTCTTGCGCATCAAACGTTGACGTGCATCGAAATCACTGGCTCGAACACCAGCTCCCAGTTTGTCTCGGGCATCGACTATTTTGGCCCGATTGTTTTGGATGATTCGTAGGCGTGCATCGCCAACGATGCGAGGGGTCTCCTTGAAAGCCGGCCAACTGGGCAGGGTCTTTCTGAGTGGCATAGCCTTTTTCGGAATGCTGAGAAAAAAATTAAATTTTTAATTTGTATTGTCGTTTCAGCCATTTTGGCAAACAATTTTTCAATCAACACTCACAATTTTTTCGACAGCGGCCCAGCGATTTTTTTGCTTTTAATGATGTCATCTAGGCTCAAATCCATTTTCGTAGATTTTTTTTACAATGTGAACGTTATTTCTGTGCTGGTGAACTATTTATTATTAACTTAATCTATTTTCCGCAAATTGTTGTAACAAATTCGATGCAATTTAATTTCTTTTTTATGCTTGCCTGAAGACGAAGTTGGCTGCGGTTAGCTATTGAACGATTGCAGGGTTGCTTTGAAATAAATTGCAACCATGTCACACGGTTGTATTTATTGAATACGCAATGTTTGTGCATGCTATTTTGCCTCCACTGACTAGCACACGCACTATTAATTTGATTTCTAGACGCTCAAGAAGTGGTTTTATTTTACTAATATCCGACTTTACATTTTAAATTTCAGGCATTTCTTTGGAATTCAATTGATTTCATACATATTACTAATTCCTACCATAAAGTGACCCTTCCACAGGTAGACATGCCTTCTCAAAAAATATCCTTGCATAAACGTGCTGACGAAAAGTTCAACTTTGATGATGAATGATGAAAAAGGAAAACATATGTGTAGGAAAGGATAAAATTATCCAGGTACATAACGGTTACCGTCATAAAGGTCACATCGCCTTTGAGAAAATTATGGTGAATGCTACTGTACAAATAATGAATCATTTTACGGGTAGTATTCTTGACGGGATGGCATGCCTTCAATGCAGTTTTCTCATTTGATATTGCATTGCAAATAAATATATGAAAAAATTAGGGAAATTTCAAGAAGTTCAGCAATTTTAAGGCAATTCTGTGATCCCGACTGTCGGGATCTTTTACCAAAGAAATACGTAACAAATTTCAAACTATTTCAAACTATTTATTTAAATGTGCATCTTTTAAAGGCAACCTCTAATGTCTGTCTTATGTACATATGTATGTAAGGACTACGATTAATATAATCTATAATCTGTTGTTATCAGTAAACCAGAGTTCTTCCCTGATTTTCAGTTGAATTTCCATCGATCGGCTTCTTTCTACGAAATTTCACACAAGCAATTTCGATCAGCCAAGGTCCGGCGCATAGCGCCATAAAAAAGTTCAGGCAGTGGAATGTCAAGATGTAGTTCTGAGTGATGTCGCGAAGATAGCCCACCACAGGTCCAATGGCGAACATTATATTTCCTTGCAGGAACATAAACAAACCGTATCCAGTGGCAAATCTGCGAAGAAAGGAGGCTATAAATCATGGTTGGATTGCATTTTTTTGAATGGACCAACCTTTCCTTCGGTAAGTACTCTGCAAAGACCAGTGGAAGTGGTACGTGTATCCACGTGCGCAGAAAACCCATAACGGCCGTGATACAAGCCATTCCCGTAAAATCAGAGACATTTAAAAATGCTAAAGGAAGGTAAGAACATAGTTTACTAAATGCTAGATTAGTTTTTTTTTTATATATTCACAATAAAAAAAAATTAATTTTTGTATCAGTTGACACGACGAATTCGTTTAATTCGTTGTTTTGGAACGCGAAATGGTCGGAATTACGGCCAATAGCAATTATTTAGTATTAAAATAAGATATTTGTTGCTTTCGTATCTTAAATTGTCCAAATTTAACTTATTTTAATTGGACGGCTAAATCACTCATACGCCATGTACAACATGATGCGACAAATGAGGAAGGCTACCACAGTTTTTCTTTCTTCTTATAATAACGAAGAAAATTCCTGGCTACGGCCCTGCAGTCAGTTAAAAGTTGGTGCAAACAGTAGTTTCAAGTTTCAGCTCTTTTGTAAATTATCTTGATGTTCCGCTCTGCTGTCAGTACTAATATTTGCAAAACAAAAACTAAAGCTGTCCGAATTTTACGACCCGAAGATAACATTTCAATTTATCTAACGCTTAATGGCGTGTCGTAACTTATGGAGTTAATGTCGGAAATATGCGATTATTTTTATTTATAATCTACACTAGTTGCTAGTGCAAATACCAGAGTAATACGGGCCAAGGCATGGTCATGTACTTACCAAATCTGGAGATCACCGTGAAAAAGGATCCAGCCAAGTAAATATAGCGCGAGGGCATTTGAATAAAAACGGCTGAGAAAGCGAGAAAAATGCGCGATGCTAAGTCGGCAGCTGCACCAATGGCTATTATGCTGGCCGTATCGGGCTGTAAAGAATTTTGTGAAACAAGTTCTTCTTCTTTTCTATTCTCCACATACCTTGTTGAATCCCAACTCAAACATATATAACGGCTGCATCGTGAAGAACGCAATATCGGAGTACAAGGCGAAGGAAACTCCCAAAACCAAGTTTACATAGACGGGCTTCTTCAACAGCGTCAGGTCGAGGAAGTCCACAATGGTTTGCCATTTGGTTTTTTGCATTTCAATGGGTCCCTTGACAGAGCTTAGTGCCGACAGCCGTCTTGTAGTGGGAAGATTTGTCATTTCGGGCGAGGCATCGCTGACCACAACTGGTCCGGTCCAGTTGCCCAGACTGGTAATACTAGATGTATGACTGGATATCGGCTTCAAATCGTCCATGGAGCGTTTTTGCGAGCCAGTACGACTGTGCATGAGAGGCGACAAGTGGTTTGAGTCGTCGGCTACCGTTTCCATTTCCGTCGTTGCCGTATTTGTATTCAATTCGGGCGACAATTCACCCAGTTCCTGTTCGGTTACGGTCACTTCTCGCATATGCCATTCTACGGGTTGCATCAGTAGCATGCCCAGTACGGCATGAGAATTTATGGCAGCCAGTACGGCGAGACATCCTCGGAATCCATACCATTGCAGCAACTTATGCATCACAACGGGATAGAACATAGTGCCCAGCCCGATCAGAGACTGGGCGAAACTCATCCACATGACGCGTTTCTTCACAAAGTAATTGTTGAAGGTTGTATAAGAAGTCGGCACAATCAGTCCAAATCCAATGCCTTGAATCAAACTGAACGCAAACAAGAGCGTAGTCGTAGAGGTGACGAAAATCTGTATTAATGACCCGAGGAAGTACAGGGAACCGCCGGCGAGACCCACATTACGCAAGCCAAAACGATTGAAGAGCGAACCCGAAAAGAGCCCAGCGAAACTGAAGGAGCAGAAGAACGCACTGGTTATGAAGGCGATGGCACTCGTTTCGGCACCAATGCCCTTCAGGAAATCGCCGAAAACCAAACCGAACGATGGCAGAGCAGCCAGGCCACTTACAAATGGCATAGCCATGCCAATGCACACCAGAACACCCCACAGGCCACCATCGGGGGCCTCTAACCTGGTTGGAATTTTCATATTCGAAAGAAAACCAAAGTCTAAAAGCGTAGCACTACTCAACTGCCTCAAACCAGGGCGAAAACACGACTGTTGCTCTGCCCATCCAGCATCTCATCAGTCAACTTAGACGCGCTGATAGATAAGATAATACAAGCCATAACTATCTCTGTTTGCCAATTTAACCGCCTAATAAAAGAAATCTAAGGGGGTAGGAACTCCCGAGTTATGTTTGTTGATTGCACATTTTTATCTCCATGTGAGGCAATTCCGAGCCGGGCAGGTGATAACGGCTAACGGCTGCTCTGGTTTTTGTGTGAGTCGTGTGCGTTCTACGATTTTACTAGTACATGCGAACTCTTTAACGTCCGAAGTCATATGAGTAGGAAATAATCCAGCTCTGATATGGGTTAGCATAGTGTTAACCCATTACTGTCGCGCATACGGATATTTGCCAAAATTTCAGCCGATTGCCTGCCCAAAGAAAGAACGCTTTCCAGTAAGGTATTAGTCAATTATAAAAATTGTATTTGTTCAAATATTGTGTTGTACAAGTATAATATAATGTAATTTAAGTAAGTACTGGCAAATAATTTCCTAACTTAAAGTTTCCTTTTACAATAGATGATGATTTTATAAACGTTTATAAAATTTGTCAAATATAAGTACTATAAGTACATTGTTTGCAATTATTCAAAAAATGGTAATAAGTACACTTTTAAAAAAATGTAATTTAAGTAAAACAAGTTCCGAAAAACACCATAAAATGGTCCTACGACATTTCTTTCATACATAAAAGTAATACAAATGTTTTGTATAGAGAAATCAATAAATGATCTTCAATGTATGCACAGCTTGCACTGGCCTATTGTACATATAAATTGGAGCAGCCTCCAGAGGAGAGCTTGCTTAGTACATTTTCTTTTCATCATTATCAGTATTATAATTAATTAAGTAGTAATACTTGCTTACAAGAACGCTTTCAAATCCTTCGTTTCAATCTTTGACATGTCTCAGTTGGGCAATGCATGACATCCATCCATTTTGATGTTGAGACTACTTAACTTATTTTATGATAATATATAATATCATTTGAGAACTTAACCGCTTCTAATAACAACTTTCAAAATACTTACGATCTACTAGTTGAACTATCACATATAAGTTTGTGTGTATCTTATAATGTAAAAAATGGGCCCAAACATTATTGTAATACCTCGTTTTTAGCCATATGATCCTAGATACAAAACCATATTCCATTCAATTGTTTGGATCCGGGCTAATGCGGTTCTTCTTCTGACGAGGCAAGTTCAGATATTAAAGTTCGCTTGGCACAATTAAGTAATGCAATTCACTTGAACAGAAGTGATCTTTCGTCCGTCGAAATGAATTAAAAATTGCAACTAATAAAATATAGAATTTTAAATAAATTAATCTAAGTGTTACTGCCTAATGTTGGTTTCTGGAGTCGTTGTAGTGGCTGCTGCTCGATCGGCCTTTCGTTGCTGTACATATTCGATTAAGTACTCAATGCCCCAAGCAATGGCGCATATGAAAATGCAAACACTTTGGGCGTGAATGCAGATCGGGTAGCTGTCGGTGACGTCACGAATTAGACCTGCAATTGGACAAGTTTCACGATTAGTTTGGTTTTCTATAATTGGCTTGACATCAATTCCAACTTACCAATCAACGGACCGAAGCAAATCACAAACACCGCCTTGCCCACCAAATGCCAACCGAACGCCGAAGGCAGTTTCTCCAGTGAGCAGTACTCGGACACAGTCAGTGTGAAGTTGCTCAGAGCAGAGCCACGGAAGAAACCGCAAATCGAGAGCCACACCATGAGCTGGGTCCATTCTGTTTGTTCGGCCATAACTAAGGGAAAATAGTGTGAGCATTTGATTATACGCTACTCTGAGTGTAAACTTACTTGATCGCGTGATGGCCACGAAGATGATGGAAACCAGAAAGACTGTCCTCTTCTTGATGTTCGTGCGATCGAATATTGGCGGCAGGATAATACGTGCTGCAATATCGGTGATGGCCGTAATGGACAAACAGAAGGCCACATCTTTCTTGGCGTAGCCAAGTTTTGTGAAGAAAAACGGCGTAACCATCTTGAAGTTCATCTCGGCCACGTAGAAAATGGACAGGCCGAACAATATGTTGAGGAACATTTTATCTTTGAGCAAATCGACGTCCATTAGATCGGCAAAGCGCCTCCAGAAGCCTGGTTTCTTTTCTGGTTGCTGGTCGGCAGCGGCCTTCTCAGCCTCATTCTCCATTTCGGTGGGTTTCATTTTGATGAAGGAGTCACGGTGGCCACCCATGCCACCCGTGGCCGAGCTAATGCGTTTCAGCTCGCGATCGTTCTGTTCGAATTCATCGTCACCTACATTCATGTGCACCTGGAGTATGGAGCCAGTAAAGTCCATGTACGACAGGTTCGAAGTCACGGAGTGTTTGCGGTAGCGCAGTTCAGTGTTAACATCGGAATTTGAGGTGTAACCATTGGCTGCTGTTTGCACTCCAGCCAGCGACATGATGCGTGGGAAGGTGGGCCGCTTCGGTAGACCTAGGCGTGATCCATTCATCGTATTCATTGTATTCATGTTCATTTCCGAGTAGTTCTTGCGCATATGCTGCTGGTGGTGTTTGTTGAAGAGCAAAGTGTTCATTTCGGGCAAAGCATCCTCCTCGGCCCCGTCCTCTTTGATAACTTTGAATTCGGGTATTGGAGCGACTGCCATCATCTCTTCGTCCAACACCTCTTCCTTCATGTGCCACTTAGCGGGCTGCAGTAGCACTGAACCGACAGTGGCATTCAAAGCAATGGCGGCCAACATAAGCACAGCGCCACGGAAACCAAATGACTCCAGCAGTATGTGGACCAGTTGCGGCATGATCAGCATACCCAAAGCAGTGCCGGCCATTGAAAGTCCCACAGCCTGGCCGCGCTTATGTTTGAAGTAATGATTGAGCGCCACAAATGCGGCAGAGGTGGCCAAGCCTACTCCAATGCCATTCACTACCGAGTACGTACCCAGTATATGAGCCATACTCGAAGCGGGCGAGGTGCATGCCAATCCAAGGCCACATAGTAGCGAACCAGCCACAGCCACTTTGCGGTAGCTGAATTCTTTGAGCAGTGGACCCACAAAGAGGCCAGAGAAATTCATACATACATCTAAGGCACTAATAATTATCGCGGCTCCAGTGGTTCCCACATCCAACTCACTGAGCAAGTCGCCGAACAGTAGGCCAAAAGATGGTTCGATGGATCGTGTGGCCAGCTGAGGAAGACAGGAATGAACATTTTAGTACATAATTTCATTTAGTAGTAATTTTTTTTACATAATGTAAGTACACAAGCACTGCTCACAAATTCCCATAAAATCTACCCTAAAATGGCCAATTTCATTATTATATTTGGCAACGATAAAATAATTTCGAAAATCAATAAAACTTGATTTTAATTGCTCGATTTTTAAAATATGAATTCAGTTGTAAAAATACAAAATGCACGATAAGGGGCGCGCGAATTCCTACTCGTACATGGTGATACGTTTCGATAAACTCAATTGCTTTTATTTTCATACAAAGTGCAAAAGTAATCTTTCGTTCAGAGATTGGAGGAATTTGTTTTCCATTTCAACTATAGATGATCTGATTTCTATAATATTTATAATTCTCAATTCACAGGCAATATCCTTGATTAGTGATTCATTTAATCATACATTGTCATTTGAATTGCGATTGCCATCGCTGTCGTCATTGTTTCAATTGCTGTCGACTCTTCATCAGCACTTTCAATTACGGAAATTGTAAATTTTGTGCAAATAATCTTTGATTGCTGATTTGAAATCAATGACGTTGACAATTGACAACCAAAATGGAAACAGTCGATATACTTGACTTTTATTATCAACTTGAATAAAATGTATTTTTGATTTGCTTGTGACTTTCCAGCAATTCGATGAGTCTTTGCGCTTTTTACAGAGCATATTGCATTTTGTACAGTCGCGGCCAAAACAATAATAGTAGTGGATTCTGCGGAAATCTTTTCAACTTTTCAATTCCCGTAGAAGTCACGAGCACCCAAAAGTGCGAAATTGTTGTTATTTTCATTCGCGTTTATTTCCACAAATAATGTGCCAATTTCATTCCCAAATCGAGCATACAAAGTAGAGTTAAGTAAGGTCCAATCTTTTCGTGGGTGTTTGCTTGTGCTTATCCAATTTATGTGTATTTCACAAATGGTTATTAGCATTTAGAAAGAACATTCAATACGATTTAATGTGTGAAAATACGATCAATTCCGTAGAAGGTGCCAATTAATGGAATGTGAAATTTTACCAACTACAATTAAAAATATAACATTTCTTTCATAATTGAGAACTAGTATTGGTTTATCTAAAATTTGTAGTTGCTTTCAACTGGTACGAAATTAATAGATACATAAGTAAACACAAATTTGATTAATGATCAAATATTTGCAATTAAATACGCTCAACTTGAACGATGGAAAAATATTGCGTCAAAGGGCAATATTTTGGGAAATACTAAACAGACAGAACTGTTTGCATGAATTATGCGTTATATTCACAAATTGACTACGATATGTTAAGTGTTTTCACTCGCCATGGATTATGGTAAGCCAAGAAATTAACTTCGTTGCACTCAAAATCGTTAACCAAGAAGTTAACTTCGTTAAAGCTAATTCGTTAAATCCGTAAAAAAAAAATGTTGACAAAAGTTCAAGGTATCCGTGAAACTTAACTTTTTCTAAAGAAAACTAATTTTTTCATTTTAATGAGTGAAAATTGTAAAAGTTCATTATTGTACGTACTTTCCTATTTTTTAATTCCATTAAAAAGTTACAGTGGAAATAATAGTGAAATCTAAAAACCCTTCGGTTCGATGAAATGACATAATTCCAATATCTTAGATATCTTTTAGATATAAATAGTATTTACATTTAGGATATTTGCATATTTAGGCAATACCGCAAATTTAATAGTAAAAGTGTTCTTGAATTCTGGAATATTTAATGAGTTAACTTGAATTTGTAATTAATTTATGCCTCGCACTGAAAAGATCCCCGCCAACAGCAATTTGGGGAATTTTTTGCCAGTTGGCAGCCCTGGTATCAGCCATGGCTGCAGAACAAAACGTGCTGTTGCCTGCTTACTTTTCATTGTTATTTGCTACTTTCCCAGTTAATGTTAACGAATTAGGCAAACGTTGTGTTCTAAAATTGCAAAATTGTCTTGTTCTTTGTTCGGAGTATTTTCAGCATAGTAACAACAACATCAACAACTATTTGTCTCGTTCACATAATTTGTAAGCCAAAAACCAGTTGCAGTTGTTTTGATATTTATTGGGGCTTGTTGGCCAATTTGGATTGTTTTCAATTGGTGGGGGTTCGCACATGAGTCGGAGTCGGTCGTCGGTCGCATGACTTGAATTTGGCACTTAAGGCGCGAAATGGCTAAAAGCTTTAGTTGCTATTTGAAAAGAAAAGAAAGAAACTGTCTTAAGTGAGCCTTATTGAAATCAGCGGCTAATTTCTGAGCAAACATTCGGGAATATTAATCAAATATTTTCGCTTTGCTTGTTGCATTTTATGACTTTATTATTTGCAGTTTATTTCTTGTAAATATTATTAGTTTAAATATTTTTGAAAGAAATTAACAATTGCTTATTGGTTTATCGTGACGGTTTGTTTTTCACATTGAATTAACGGTACTCTGCTAGACTAGATTAATATTAATTAGAACGGTTGGAGGTGGTATGTATAAGTTTCATAAAAAAAGTAACACCAACAATTTTTCATGGAGAATGTGTACATTATTTACATTGAAATCCATTTGCCGACTTCCTATTGATAAAGCACGTGCGTTTCCCCAAAAGTAATAATTACTTAACCAGATCCCATTTATTCTCAATTAATGCCTTATCTCAAAAAATCAACGAACTGAGTACATAGTCGTAGTACAAATACAAACTCGAGTTGTTCAGTTGTTGTGGCCTTAAAAGGTATTTACGCTAACTAATGGCAAACATGCCGATAAGAGAAATGCAAAAATTATTCAAAACAAACGGCATTAGCTTTCAATTTTCAAATAAAAATTCTAAGGGATTATAAAAGTGCTCGGTTATCGGGATCGGGACTGCTCATAAATCAATTGACGTTTGTTTTATTGATGCTAATTTGACGTTTTGATTAATTGTGCTTTCGCCGTACGTTATACGTGCTGTTCACGTTAATCTCTCTTAAAGCCAACTAGAGAGTGGACTATCTTCGGCTATACCGAAGTTGAAATACCCCCACACAGTAGGAAGAAGTACCTCGAACATATAAAAATGTGGTCTCAAGACCCTATTTTGAGCCAATTATAGGTGATTTTGGAGCCCGGACCATGTCCAAAATCCATTTCTAAAAATTTCCAATTAAATCCACAAAAAAAAAAAAATTGGTCTCAAGACCCCAATTAGACCCTTATATATGTGGCTTCGGAACCTCGGACCATGTCAAAAATACGTTTCTAAACATTTCCAATCGAATACAACAATAAAAAATTTTTACCTTTTTTTTCGGTGTATGGGAGCCACGCCCAGTTTTTGTCCGATTTGGCTGATTCTCGAACTTGATCTCAGTATTCACGAGAAAAACATGTACCCAAAGTTTCAAGTCGATATCTCCAAAACTGCGACCGCTATCGTGCGGACGGACAGACGGACAGACGGACAGACAGACGGACATCGCTAAATTGACTCAGGAGGTGATACTGATCAAGAATATATATACTTTTCCATACCGGACACGCCTCCTTATGGGCGTTACAAACGTTGTGACAAAGTGAGTATACCCTGCCACAGTGAGTGTGGGGGTATAAAAATAAATATGTAATAAATTTGAGTGTAAGAATGCAGTAATGCGGCAATCTTAAATGAAATTTACAAGGTTTTAACAACCGATTAGCTAACTGGATTCTGTGCGAAAATCCGGCAACAATGTAAACAAATATTATGAATGCAAAGAATCAAGTTTAGTCCACTTTTATTTTCACATTTTTCGTACTCATTTCTTTGTTCAATTTTTGGTTAAAAATTTCGTTTTTTTACGCTCGTTCTAGGTACAAAATGTGTCCCACACATTGATACTTTCTCAATGACACGCCAATCACTCAGCACACAGCTGCTTGTTCGATTGCAGCAGCGAGGTATCAGAAGTTTGATACTGAATATCAGTATCGCAATATTTCGGTATAGCTAGATTCGTTCGCCAACTTATATAGCCGTCCACACTAATGCACCTTGCCAGACGATAGTAAACAAAACGCTTGAAATTATTGGGAATCGGTGAGAACGGTAATCTCGTATTTTTTTTTGTAACTTTTTTTCTAACACTTGGAACATATTTTTTTCGTTCTGTTTGCACAAATCTCTGTTTGCCATGAAACTTAATATTTCAGATAGACAGTATTGGCAGTTTATTGTCAGTGATCGATGCGAAATCAGATACACTACAATTAATGAAGAGTAATTGGTTTAAGAGTACTTTTAAGTACTTTCTTATCACTCTATCCATTACGCAAACAGAAAATTTAAAAAATGTATTTAAAATCTCCGTGGTAAAATTCAAGTCTTATTTTTCAAGTCTTATTTTATTTATAATTTAATACTCTTGTTTGTTATTTACCAGAAAGGTTTTTTTAGACAATTGACATCGATTAAAATAAATTCAAAAAATGCAATTTAAAAAATTGAAACAATTAACGGATTACACTGAAATGTCAAGTACTCCAATTGAATTCACTCAATAAAAATAGAAACAAAAAATTCAAAAAAAAATTAATTCTAAACACTAGCCTTATGCATGGTCGTCATGTGATTTATCCACATGTGCGAGGCCTCAATCCTATATACATAAAAGAAAAAGAAAATATAAACAAAAAACCATTTCAATTCATTTAATAAATGAACGAGGAACTACGATTCCTGGCGGGTCACATGCTCGTGCATATATTTCCATAAATGTCTGTGCAGCGTTGGTCTTTGAACTCCTCTTGCTGCACTGAGAGAAGACGACAGCCATTTGTATATGCCATAAATGTATTTACAGAAACTCTAAACAAAGAAGCGTTTTTCTTTGCTACACATGATTGTGTTTATAAACTCCATCCGAGTGGACAGACAACTTTATTGTCATCATTCCATAAACAAGCTCCACAGAAATATTTATCATGCACGGCCGACTCCATTCGAACATCTCGTAACACATTGACTCCAAGACTCTCACGTGACGCATAAAACACCCAGCGCAACCACAAAGCAATTGTGTGCGCTGTGTGCGGTGGCTTCGGGGTGTTTGGCCAGATTTTGATAATATCAAGAAATTGTACTTAGGTACGAGTTTATATTGCAATTGATTTCTATTGCCTTTGTTGTTGTTGTTGTTGGTTCACTTGTAAGTTTGTACTGGATTTATTTCTGCTGGTTTACATGGGGGCGCTCCTCACAAAAAAGTGTGCACGCTTTAGTCACATGTTCAGCAGCAGCACGAGCTGTAGGCTGCACTGTGTACAAAATACTTGAAATGTTCGAACAAAAAAACAAACCGTTGAATATTGAAGGTTGTTTTTTACTAAAAGAAACCTTGTTACTTTATTCAAAAGAGACGTGGTTTGAAAGAAATATAAAATGTTGATAGTTTTGCATAAAAAAATTTAAAAAAAAAATAGATATCCAAAATTGATTTTGTAATAAAAACAACAATTTCCAGCGCAGTGCCTCATTTTGTAGATTGCGATTCAACTGAAAAGCTATTCTGCTTTTCGATTGCTTTTGTGGACATTGATTAAATGTGATTTTCAATTGTTTTTCCCCACCGTCACAGAGCTTGACGTTACAAAAATTAATGAACCGATTAATGATTTGATTTGAAAAAAAAATACATTTCGTTTTCGAAAACTTTTAAGTATAAGTACAATTACAGCTGTTAGAACAATTTCAGCTGACGTTAGCACTAGTACAGCAAATTGCATTTTCGATTCCTTGCTGGGAAACATCTGGCTGCATTTCAATTGCGAAGTACGTGTGACAGTTAGAACCTTTGCAATTTACATTATACATTAATCATTTCGCTGCAATTAATTTGTAATTTGTATACTAATGAGTAAAAAGTAAAATTAAATAACAGTAAAAACCTGAGAAATTGATTAAAGTTTTTGTGTGAATTCTGAATGAAAAATTAGCACTAAGTAAGCGGTATAGTTGGATACCATCAAAATGGTCCAAGAAGTGTTAATTCAATCGATGAAAGAAGCAGTCTTAAATAGAACCACTTGTGTAGGCACGTCTCGAAATGATTGCAAATGCTGGAAATTGAATATTGAAAAGGCAAACGCTCCGGCTCAACTTTAATGCCTTGGAAAATCATTGCGAAGAAAGCAAATCTTTCCATTTAACGAAAAAGTTTCCTTTTTTATTGCACAAATACCGAAGCTAAGGAAATTTTAATATAATTTTTTCATTGCAGATTTTTCACTCTACCGGAAGACAATAGACTCAAAACAAATTGCAACAAGTGGCAAGTGTGTGCCAATTTGAGCCCATTGACTTTGAAAACGGTTGCATTGGCGAAAGACCGAAAGAGCGCAGAGCTTTCACTTTCAATTGAGGTTTAAGATTTTGCATTGCATTTGGCCGCGCAATGAGCGCAGCAACATGGCCGAAGTCACGCAAATCGCGTATAGTTTTGGTTTGGTAAGCGTGGAAATTGGCGCAACTGTGTGCAAACAAAAACGCTGGCAAATGCACTAGTACAAATTTTAAAATAAATTTCGTAAAGATTACTGTTAGGAAAATAGAATTTCGTATTACAGAAAAATGTACTTTCAATTCGAATATTTTCGTTTAATATAAGTACTTAATAACCTTTCCAAATATATATTCCATTTCACAAAATTTCAATTTCACTTCATATTTAGAACTCAAACAAAAATGTTCAACTTCTTGATGATGATGATGAAATCCATTCGGTACTTTATCCAAATGATTGTGTATTTTATTTTATTTATGTCTATTTTTGTTAAGTTTAAATTACTCCAAGCCTTTACTGCTACATGAATTATAAGCAAATTCTGAAATATTGAAATAAACAAAACCGAATTGTACAAAAAAAATATCAAACAAAATTAAAATAAAAAAAAAACCGTAAAGTTTGTGTGTATTTCACTTAAGTAGCGTAGGAAAATAAATTGAAAATTATTTCTAGAAAACAAACAAATTAATTTTTGATGACGTTTCACTTTTGAATCATTTTCAGACTGTTGTACCAGGTCCGTTCCAAGTCCATTTGAATTGGTATTTGTTTTTTTGCAATCAACAAGCCACACCACGCAGAAATTATGAACAGATCGTGACACGAAACGATTTCAAGATGTTTATAGTTTTGTTTTTATTTATTTCATTAACAAATGTAGGCTAAGTTATTTAATTAAATTTTATTGCCTTTACACTTTAAATAATATAAGGATTTTCACCATATTGCATACACGTGATCACTCAGCGGTATAGAAAATTTCCAGTTGCAGTTGGATTTGGAATTTGTACTTAATGACTTAAACGGAAGAAATGGTTAATTGAAATCGAATACAAAAAGGGAAGAGGTTGCTTTTAGTGTCACATCAAAGGGGCACTGGTAATTTGTTTAGCAGATTCCTGTGAAGTTTTTTTTTGAGTTTGTTTTGGTTCCTAAGAAACTCTTGAGATAAATAGACATAAATAAATAATTTTGAGATTACAATAAAATTGTTCGAGTTTTCTACTATTTTACACCTGAAAAAAATAATGCAATTTTTCATTGTACCCAACATTAAACAACCAAACCCCCATGCATAAGTTTTTTGAAGTATTTATTTTTATCTCAACTCACGCAACTTATATCAAATCATAACAATGACATGTTGCCAAGCGGACATTTGGTAAGGTTTTCATTCACCGGGATTTTGGCACTGATAAGCCTTCATTAGATTAGGTAGGCAAGGCTGCCTGCCTGCCTAAGTTAAACGCTGAATGTGGTTCAAGAGCTAATTTGTTTTAAACGACTTAGCACCGATTATTGGACTGATAAACGCTTTATGCCAATCGCGTGTCGATCACAAAATAAAGCAAATAAATCAATTATATTTTAAATTAAAATTGAAAAAAAATAAATCTTTTAGAGGCAAATAACGGTAAATGTTGTTAACAATGCTTCCATTTTCTGTACAGAGTCGCTTGTATTTGTACACGGATTATATCAGAACTCTCAAGTGTCGAGGTTTGTTGCATGAAAGTAATGAAACTAGGATGTACAGTGCGATGTGAAGTGTTCAGCCTTCATCCTGCTTACTTCTCGCCCCCAACCCCATTATCATCTGCACCATGCTGACATTTCGCTATTCGCCTTTGTTTTTGGCAGTGATTGTTCAAGTATTCTTTGTCATGGCATTTGCTCATGTTTTCATGGTATGCGCGTTTGTCTTTTCTCGCTGTCTGTCTGTCTGATTTCCCAATGTCAGCAATTACTTTGTATCTTGCACTCGTATTTATTTTGGTTTTAGTGTATGAATGTCGATGAAAGTGTGTTTGCCTGTAGAACCAGTGACAACAAACCAACAAGCAGATGGCACGAATTTGCACTGAGTGCTTAGTGGGGAAAAGTGATCCCAAAGTAATAAATATTATGTAGCTTTTCATTCATAGTCGAATTAAGTCCCAATTTAACTTACTTCAGTGCTGTGCTTAGTTTGTACTAAGGTTTAGTAGCAACTCAATGTGACTATGGACATGCGCCAATGATTGTACACAACTAAGTTGCCAGCTCAAAGTTATGTATGGTACAAAAAAAATAATTTGGCTCTGGTGTCTTGATGAAGAAATTAGCTCGCTCCCCCAGTCTTGCGGTATTTCCACTTGCAATTAATCTTAATCACCAATGCTCCTTTTCCCATTGTTTATGACTGATAAGAAGTAAGTGGTACTCGTAATATTGTGTAATACGAAATCAATAACAAGTCTGATATGATAGCTAAGTACGGCCATAGGCGACCGCAAGATAACCGAAACAACATGAAGGGCCATAACCGCAATTTAACATCTTCCCAGGAAGTATCATTGACGGAATACGTAAAACCTTCTTAATGCCTGATTTGTACTTAGCTGAAAAGGTTTTTCATTTCAATTTGGAAAACGAAAACCACATAATCTAGTGGATACACATTATGCACCTATATTCTACCTGTAGGGTATGGAAAATAGAACACAGGTGTGCCGGCAGCAATCATCAGTCAACAGCCCTGCCAAACTTCATGACTTCACTTTCTGTGAGAATGTGAAGTTATCGCTGAAAAGACAAGCTGTTGTCATTTGTCAAAACGCCAAAATCTTCCAAAAAATGTAAAAACAAAAAATACTTGTGAAATAAACCATGAGTGACAGCCCTGAAGAAACGCGCGATGAGCACCCGTATCTTCGCTTTGGGAAAAAAAACTTTGAAAAGGGGGCATTTCTGAATTTTGTTTTGTTCTTTTTTAGGTTTATTTTTTCCGTTCTATTACAGTTTTTATGTGCTTTTTGTTTTCGATTTTGTCGACTGGATAAAACAAATTTCAAACCATACACACAAACGGAATCACGTGCCCAGTGCATGATCGCATCGAAATGGATCGGATCGGATCGTCAGCAACCAAAGACCAGGCACACAAGCAAACATTGAAACAAACAAGCGGACAGACTGACAGAAAGGCTTCGTGAGCAGCTCAAAAGATATGTAGGTCGTTGGTGGTGTTGGGCTGTCATGAGTAAATTACTGAAAATTTTCCACAGATCCACTCCTAATTGCGACTAACACACTGGGTGGTGTGAATAAAGAAATAGCAAATGCTTTTTGCATATAAAAAAAATTGTTTGTATGCAAATAGCTATTGCTATTTCTTGTTTCACACCACCCCTTGTGCTCTCCCAAGCTGTTGGGTAAATTACAACACCCTTTGAGACCTTTTGTGGTGTGGATCACTTTTGTCTAAATGCAGTAATGCCGAATATTTCTACGAACATAATATTTGTACACTTACATTGACTAGACTGACGCCGAAACAGGCCACCCAGCCCCAACCGCCATCAGGTGCAACCTTTCTAGTTTGCTTCATCTTAGAGAACAGAGATGCCTCCTTCCGACTGCAATTACTTAATTGCGGTGTTTAATAGACACGGTGGGTTCTGTCGTTCGGTATAGGGGCGAGAGCACCACTTAAAGCACTTTTGGTTTCTTTTTCGGTTAGGTGGGCAACTTTCAATGCTAAATGAAACTATTTTTAATTGCTTGCTAGTGATTTGCTTTTAATCATAAATTTAAATTTGGCGAAATTGCAATTTTCACTTCCGTCGCAATGGCGATCACAATGGCGGCCTTGCGCTCGATCGGCGCGGATAAGGCGATTTTCAGGAAATTCGTATCGATGATGATGTCAGCGTTGCAAAAGTCGATGTTCTTGTTGTTGTGATTATTGCAATTTACGATTTGGATATTTTCCATTTAAAGCGTGTTTCAATTTCAAAACCGATTTCGGCACTAAGAGTGAGAATGAAATGTAGGCAGAATTATTCTGGTGGCTCTGGATTTGTCCGCGGAACAAAGAAACTTAATACACTTTTTTTTGTACTGTGTTATTTTGTGCTGGAGTCAGAGTCGGTTGCGAACTCGAACTGTGTCTGCTGTTTGCTTTGTGTGCGATTATTCTTTTGAATAAATTTTTTCCTGCTACGACGAGGACTGTAGCGGCTGCGACGTTGTTCGATGAATAGCGGACGCGGTGCCAATAGAGACTGCTTCCAGAGCCGGCCGACACGATCAATCGAAGACGGAATGGAGAGCAGTGAATGTGCTATATTGGGGCTGATGAGTTGTTGAGTGAATGAGCGCTGAGTCGTGTCTCGAATGCGAGTAGTTTTGTATATTTTTTGGCAAATTGTTGTAGTAAAAAAACAGTCAAAAGCGAACATCTACTCCGTTTCGAGTTGACATTTGTATTCGGTGGTGAGCCTAAGTCAGGGTTAAGTAACGGTGGGGAATTCGCATACACGGCCAAGACCAACACCAACGAACACCATATGCGGCACAGCTGATTCGATGCGGTTTCGTGCCAGGTTGCCGATGCACGTTTCCTCTGGCGATTGAGGTGGTGTTGCTGCAGCACGCGATACAAAACTCACAGTTTTGTTAGTTCGCCGACGGTTCACGTGTTGCGGCGTTACCTGTTGCCCAAGACACTTAAACGCTTTCTTTTGATTTTTAAAGAAGTGCCGAGTAGATTTTATTGTAAAAGTTTTCCTCTACTATATTTTCACTGTTGTTCTAATTTCTTAAAATAGTAATAAATTCTCTTTGTACTGTGGTACTATGTTCCGGCAACGTATGAAGTCGAACTGAAATTGAAATCAACATTGAAAATGAAAATTACTCTCCTCCTCGGTCTCATTGCTGTGTTGCTGTGTGGCTCGGCATACGACCAAAAACAACCCAGTCGGGATGATTTAAGTAACTGAAATACGTTTCCACACACCAACAATTAGAAGCCAAAGGCATCATCATGGAGCAGGCTTCAAGAAAAAAACAACAGTTGCTTTCGCATGAGCGTCCCTATAATCAAACAATTTTTCTCTGAACCTATAAATGCATATTTTATGAAGGAAACTATCTACAGTATCCTATACAAAATTTTGAATTATGTATTACTTTTAGCCTGAATTAAATACTAGTGGTCAGTGTTTTCCCTACTGGGTTGTATGAGGCAAAAACAAATACAGAAGGAGCGAGTGCAGCGTTCTTGAGTACTCGTATGTGTTTCTTTGTTGGCAGTATTTATGATAAGAATCGATTACAAAGCGGTATTCGAGTGATTTACTTGTACTCTTTTACCAGCGAAATAGAGAGAGGGAGCGTAGAAGAGAATCATTTGGTTGATTTGGAAAAACATATTGGACATTTTCTAAAAATAAGAAAATGGTATGGTTTTGTGCTCTGTTTAAACTATGCCAAAACTTCACTTCAATACAAGATGCATTTGTTCTACGTTAATGATTCTACGCACTTTAATGCATCCATCGCACAGCTGGCAAAATTGTATATGTGTGTGTGAATGTTTCCATATGTATATAGTACCAGAACCTGTACTCGCGAAAAAATCAAACTACTTCCCCTACAAAAAATGTTCGGACCAGTCAACAACAAATTTGATTGTATACTGCAACAAGTCAACCAGTTCCACTATGAACACAATTTGTGTATTATTTGTCCCTAATTTGGCCCATAGTAATGCACTTATAGACCAATTGAACAAACAAATCTTTTACTTAATATACATTGTGGGTAAATCGACACCTTCTCGGACAAAACTCACATTAATATAGATTGTAATATAGATTGTGGGCGGACTAGTCCCTCCGAAGTAGCCATTTCCATACTTAAAGATTGTCTCGATTTCTTGCAGGGTACATTTGCTCACAGCTGTTCAACGAAATCGATTTTTACAGGTACAATTCCACTTACATTTCAAGGTACGCATGCAGAAAATGACGATAATTACCAGTAGGAAATTTTGGTCGAGAAGAGCTTAGCGTTTATATATACATACATACAAACGCATTGCATATTTGGTTTTTAGGGAATAACTTTTGAACGGGATGAGAGAGCTAAGAAAAAACCAGGACCCCAAAGTCTATACTTCGGTCATGGAGAAGAACATTTTTGCAAATTCGGCACACTGTGTTATTGAATTCCAAAAACGATTGCATTTACTAAATGCTATTTCGTAATTGTGGCAAGTGACTGCAATTATTTACAACTCTGACAGTCAATCAATATGTAAGTATTTCAAAAGGAAATTTAATCAGAAGATCTCAAAGTCAAAGCGGATTGTATTTGTCCAGCAACACGTGGCTAGAGTTAAGTAGAATCATTTCGTTGAAGCTTCTAACACGATATCGCTTACCGTTAGAAAGTTTTTTTGTAACATTAGTCAAGAGTGCAGTAACCTCCTTTGAACCTTGACATTAAAAACTTGCCTACATATTAGAGGGCCAGGAAATCAGATCGACAAGATCGGAAGTTGGTGTTGCACAGTGTTATTTATTCTATTTTTTATGTACAAAAAAGCGACGTTAACTACCGGCTACCGACTTAGAGTGACAGCTGAATCTAAGTGCACATTTGCAAAAGCTAAATAAGACTGAAAGTAATGAGTGTACAGCTTTTTAGGCATACGACACATATACGGCCTAGCTTTTCTACATTTGTACACTTCCTGAACGCAATGCAGAATTTGTGCACAATTCTATTTAAGTACACCGAATCGTGAATGCCCCTAATGTTTTGTCATAATCAGTTGTGGATTTATCCTAAAAGTATGCTATACATTTTGTTAACTTACTGCATATTCAATCGAATAACAGCGCGTTGGTAATTGGATTTCTCATGAAAAGATTATGCGCTGCTTTGGTGGGTCAACTCACTGATTCTGATTGTGTTACCAAGCAATGTTTCGAGACGTAAATAAATGGATTGTTTTTAAATTGATGAGAGAGAAAGCAAGACTATGCCACAGGAGTGTTTACAAGTACGCGAAATGTACGTCTTAGTTAGATGTGTGAACGGTTATGGGGGCGGATAATTAATATCGTAGTAAAAGAGTAGTTATTTCTCGAATATCTCCGATTACATTTTTCTCTGACGACGCAAAATAATTCCGCTTCCAGTGTCTTTATCAACATTTCAGCCGCTTCTAATTATTGAATGCGACACACCCACCTACTTTACACTTTGTACCTTTAGCCAGGCCGAAACAAAACTTCGGCGATGATAAAAACTGCCCCCAAACGTCTTACTGTATGCCGCCGCGAAGTTCAAGAATTGTATCGTTTTTATAGTCGCTTATTGCTCTAATCAGCACATTCATATATTTTATTGTAAATCAACCTTTAGACACTCAATTTAGCGATAAATACAAAAAAATATAAGAAACATTGCACTCTCAGGTGAAAACAATTGTTTGTAAGAATAACAGGTGAGCACACTTTCTATGGGAGCGTTAATGTACTATTTAAAGTACACTTTTCACTTTGATTCGTCGCCTACACAAGTTTCATATTTTAAGCGCAGTGTATGCTGTTTGTATTACGTCTGGTTCTGCTACCTACAGATTAATTGCTTTCATAGCTGTCAAGATCTTTGGCTTTTCTACAAAATGCTTGTTTACATTTTTTTTTGTATTTAAGTATTAACAACGTGCAACTTTTAATTGAATGGAAAATATGGTTGTTTTCCACTAGTTATTTATTATTTATTAATGACAATACTAGCTGTTGCAAAAGTGTACAAATACAACTTAATAAAACAAAACTAGAGAGTGAACTACCTTCGGCAACGCCGAAGTCAAAAAACCCACACACTCAATATGACCATTTAGGAGAAACTCAGACATAAAAATGGCATCAAATTGACATTAGGACCCCATTTTGACCTATTTAATAGCGATTTTATAACGGCGGACCATGGCTAAAGTACGGGTAGTTTTAGAAACTCGGACCGATTCTAAATGCATTTCCAAACAGTCTAAAATTTGGATTCCAAGAAGACTTTGAAAGGATGCACGACTCCAATCGTGAAGACATGTATTTTTGGTCTGAGAATATTTTTGCGATTTGGCTGATTTTTACGGACAGTGAGACTGACATGGCCCAACGTTGTGTCAAAATAAATATAGCCTGTCACAGTTGTGTGTAGGGGGGGATACGCCAATAAAATAGATGATGCAGTTTTTATTTGACTTCTGGCTTTTACGATAATCATTTGAACAAATAAGGTAAATATACAGGGTAAAACAACAAAAAATTCATTGTAAAATGTTCTACCGACTTTGTGTGACCTTCCCTGCCTTCAGGTGGATTGAACACCATAGAATGTTTAGATTATGTCCAATTTGAACCAGAAAAATGATTCTTAAAAAAAATAATTCAAAGAATTGCTGTAATTGGCTAAAATTGTTTCCAATATAGAAAGCATCATACATTTTCCATATTTACATTTGACTTACTTTTTTTTGATACACTATTTGTGGGCGTACCTTCTTGCTTTATGCGAATCGAAATCGCCCCAAATGAACCTCTCTTTGTATACATTTTTTTCGACTATATTGTTCATTTAAATTGATCCCGTATTTGCTATTTTTAGACTTGATTTCGGTGGCGACTGATAATAAAAAATAGATTTTTGTGAAATTCAAATTCTTGATGTGATCGCACAAACAAACGAATTTTATGCTCTCCGATCGGATACAGCACAGTCAGACTTCCATACCTCACAATCAATTCCGTTCCTCATATTCCATGAAGATGTGCTAAGTCTTTGTGTTAGAACAGCTGTTGAGGCGAAAAAAAGAGCGCAAAAACACAAATTAAAAATTGTATTTCTATTTTATTTTTTTGTAAAAAGTTGATAATGGCGAAAACTTTATCAATAATAATCTCATGCTCAGTCGATTCCTCACTCGAGCTGTAGTAGTTTGAACGGAAAACCGAAAACCGTTCAGCGTTGAGCGTTAAGCGGCGGACTACGCATTCAGTTCGCATTGAGGAACGGAACGGTGAAGTTGTTTTTTTTTATACGAACGAAAAATATTGTCGAGAGATTTGGCCAAAAAGTGAGCGCGTGGTCTACCAACAAATTTATGTGTCTGCCTTCGAGAGAAAATAAGTACGTTTATTTTTTGTAAATTTCCATTTACCACACAAAATGTGAACGGAAATGTAAAATGTATTTTTAACTAAATAAAAAAATACCAAATTCTGATAAGAATTCGTGACAAAAAACTGGAAATAATGTAGAAGTGCCTTGCAAGATTCACGAACAAATAAAATGTGCAAGTGTTTACGTTTGTAAACTTTGCTCTCGACGCTTTGGTGCTGAAAATAGAAATTATTGAATAAGTCGGAGTTGAAGTAAAAGTGTAGGTCACTCTGAATGGTTTCTTGTGAATCAAAGTTGCCAACGTCATTTCCGATCACGAAACACTTTCGGTTACCAACGGTTGACAAGTACCATCTGCATTAGTGTGTTAGTGGTTCCATATGCCACGAGCTATCAATCAATCTGCGCATTTCTAATTCGCCAGTGATCTATCAGAAAGCCAGCTGGAAACTGACGGGTGGTGGGACAGTCGGGCCGACAAACTGATCCCAGCGAAAGAAATTAACCTTCGAAATGTGGAATTGAACGGCATTGAGTAACAGTTGGTGTCGGTTCGTAGTCAGCTCTTTGCTTCAAAAATGACGAAATAAAGCTTTGCAGGTCACAATGCCGCAGAAAGGTCGCTACTCACATACAAGCTATCGCGAAATTAATGTGCCATTAACATCGAATTAGGTTTATTTATGGAGTCGAGCGTATTTATATGGCTATTAGTTAGTCCAACTGGAGTTCGGGGTGCGGCGGACGGACATTTTATCAGTTTGGTTTTATCATAGAACAACCTTTAATACTTGTTATCTACACGTAAACTGTTTGAATGCTTGCTCCGATAACAAATATTCGCAAATTTGCTTTTCCATTTCGATTGGCATTCGGAAATCACATTAAGTGAGACCATTTCGTCGCAACGTTTGAAATTCGCTGTCATATGCGTTGGCGATCACTCGCCGTTTCTTATCGAATTTGAGGTTTATTTGACCATTTGATATTGAACATTTTTTATAGGATTGTCGGAGCATGTTTTTTATAATGGTCACGTTATATGATGTGTTGAATGAAGAAAGGAAGTGAATGTATTTTTGGAAAGCGGGTAACGCACTGCGGCCTTGGAGCTGTTGTTGTTATTCAACTGGATAAGAGATAGTACTTGAAATAAGGAAAGCTTGTAGATCGAAGACAACAATCCGCCCATTGTCGTTATTATATAAATTCATTCTCAATTGTGATCGTGAGTTTTTTGGAGCCTGTAGCCTCTATCGAAGACTAACTTCAACTTCCTAATCAGTAGGATATTCATTCTACGAATCTTTCCACTGCTGTTCTTCATTATTTCTGTCCTTCGTTCTTATTTTTGAACAGAAGCACCAATGATCTTGTAACAATGTGTACTTTCGCACATGTGCTTGCTTCTTCTTGTTATCGTATTTGTTAAAGATAAGAAGAAGCCAGGCAAACGATAAAATTCCTCTAAGTAAATTGTATCGAAATTAAACCAATTGAGACCAACACAAACCAGTGCCGTGTAGATACGCACACATGTCTCTAAAAAAATTAACCATGTTATGTAAATATATTGTCTGTTCAATTTCAGTAGTTCCCCCCAAACGTGATGCAACATAACTGTTGGACTCAACAAAATGACAGATAAGAGCAGCAATGTTGCGGCCACGGACACCACCACAGACAAAACCATATTAACCAATGAAACCAACAATAACAAAAATCATCAACATCCACACAGTGCTTTGAAGCTCAAAATCCCTGACAGTGATCATCACAAGGCCACACCCGACCATGACAGCAAACCTGTGAAAAAGAAGCGTCGCGACAAAAGCGATTTGGGCGACAATTTCGTAGCGCCCGATGGCGGCTGGGGTTGGCTGGTGGCTGTGGCGGGCGGTGTAAATATTGTAAGTAAAACTTCTCAGTATTCTCAAAACGAATTCGAATTTGAAACAAAATGTTTTCATATTGCAGTTGGTGACATTCGCAGTGGCTCAACAGTTTGGTATCATCTTCCGTACGCACATGGAAAACTTGGGCATATCCAACTCGGAGTTGACCACCATTATCAACACTCAAATTGCCGTATCGGCGTTCACGGGTACATACAATAATTGGGTACACATCCAAAGGCAATTCTAACTTCTCTAAATTGCAGGTCTCCTGAACGGACCACTCTTCAGAAGGTATTCGTACCGCCAGGTGGCCATAGTGGGTTCCGTGCTCACCTTCATCGGTCTATTTCTATCAGTATTCGCAGAGTCGTTCATTTTCTATATGTGCGCATTTTCGTGTTGTTATGGTAAAGTCTATTTCAGTCAAACCACTGTGCTCTCAATAATTGACTAATGTACCTGTTTCCCTACCTACTAGGTTTCGGACGTGGTTTGACTGTTTCAGCCTCTTCCCTCGCGGTCAATACATTCTTCAAGCAGAAGCGCCGCACGGCCACGGCCTACCAGTTTGGAGTAGCTGGAATGGGACCAATTTTCTTGCCGTACTTGGCCACATTCCTCTTGCAGTTCTTTGGTGTCCAAGGTACCGTACTCATCTTCTCGGCCGTTTCGCTACACACGATCGCTTGTTCGATGATTTACCAGCCTGTGAAGTGGCATGTCAAGAAAGTCGACAAGGATGCCGAGGATGGAAATGGCAAGCCGCCTTATGAGGAGGTGGATGAGATTGAGACTATTGCTGAGCCTGATACGCCAGTTTTGCCTCGTGCGAATGACGGCTGGTATGGCTCACGACAATCGCTGAATACGCCGACCTATAGAAATCGCATCAACTCTGCGGACAAGCAGCGCGAGCAGGGAGTTCAAATGACAGAGCTGAAGCGCTTGAACAGCAGAGAGAGCCATAATGGCAAGCCACGTAGTTTCTCAGTCAGTCACAGTATCAAGGAGGAAGATGATTATGAACACGATCATGAGCATGACCACCACAAACGGGAATATATCCATGGTGATGGGGAACACACCGAGCTCGCGGCACTGCAGCACAAGACCCCGGCCGAGTTGGAAGCCATCGAAGATGCCGAACGCAAGAAGTTGCCTTTCCACAAGAAGGTCGCCATTTTCTTCGATTTGGATCTGCTGCGCGATATCACCTATGTCAATCTGGCTGTGGGCTTGACCCTAATCAATTTTGTCGAAATCAATTTTGCTATTTTGACCCCGTTCATTCTGTCTGACTTCGGTTTTGCCAACAGTCAAATCGCCTTGGCCATGTCGCTGTTGGGCTTCTGTGATTTGGTCATACGATTTTTGATTCCACTCATCACAGCCAAGATGAATTTCAGCAATAAGACCTTCTTTGTGATCGGCATCATTGGCATGTGCATTGGGCGTTTTTTGCTGTCGTTCACACGAGACTTTTACCTGATGATTGCAATATTTGTATGGATGGGCTTGAACAAGGCCTTCCGTACAGTTTTCTGGTCGTTGATTATACCAGGATATGTGCCACTGAAGCGCTTGCCTGCCGCTGCGGGCCTACAGTTGTTGATGTCGGGTTTATTCTCGATGGCGTTTGGTCCGTTGATCGGTAAGTTTGTCTGCAGTAGAATCCAATAGCGGATAGCATTCATAACACTTGCGTCCCTCTTTCAGGCCTCATTCGTGATAGTACAAATTATGCATTTACCCTGAACTTCCTCAATGCCTTGTGTGTTCTTGCCGTCATTATGTGGATTGTGGAGGACTTCATCAGTAAGCATCGGAACAAATCTGCCCAAGCGACTAATGGAGATATTAAGTAACTTTTACGTGTTGTGGATTCGATTGTAAGGATCCAATTTAATGCTAGTGACTTCCAAATTACTTTAATATTTGTAAATTATAAAGTGTAAATGTTGTATCCGTATAGATTTTAAGCTGAAGAAAAACATCGATATTGTTATTGAAATATCATAAGACAATTTTGCTAACATGTACTTAGACAATTGAACCAACTTGTATAGAAAAATTACATATTTTATGTTATAACTGAAAGCATTTATTTTAATTCTATTGAAATAAAGAAAGAGAAAAGATTTCCTTATGGAACAATTTAATTTTTCAATGTTTTTTTTCTAAATCTGTTTCGGAGGAAAGTACATTTTTTTATTAAATCTGTGCTTTTGGTAATTTCGAATTCTGCATCGCATAGACTATTGTGGTTTATGGAAATCGTAATGAAAGTATATAGTTTAAAAATAAGGAAAACAATTTGAAAACTTTTTGAAATTTTCTACAGTTTTAAAAAAATGGACATAGCACGAGTGTGCTTTAAGGCATCGATATATTCCACTTGAATGGATTTTAAGCAAATTAAAATAATTTAGGGTGCAATGCTTTTTATAATTCTTTTAAAATTATTGCATGCCAAAATGGATTTCAACTTCTCACTATCCGATACTGTATTTACATGTACAGTATAATGTAATAGTGAATAGAGCGAAATTGAAATGCATGACAAGTCGTTAATTAAGAAAACTTCACACGCGCGTGTGTCAACAACATTTACCAATCCAACAGCAATACCAGAAAAACAAAAATTAAAATAACAAGAAGTAGTAATTCCAAATAATTTATGAAAACAAAATCAATTTAAATGAAATTGAATTTAATTATTTGTATGGGCAACATTTCCATTTACAAAGAATTGTTCGAGACCGCAAAAGGCAAAACCGAGACTCATCACACCCAACCGTTAGGGGAATACTAAAAAGAAGACGTGTGTGTGTAATGCATGGGACTGATGGGTATCCACTTGCAGTTGACAGTTGCGTTAAGTGTAGTTAGATGAGATGACTTGATAGGATGGAAGTGTTGGAGCAACTTTAATTGGAATTAATTGAGTTTGGTGCGCGTAGAAGCATTCGAAATGGAGGAGGATATCGAAGAACAGAACTATTTATTTTTATTTTTTGTATTTGTGAAAGTTTGTTTTTAAGAATCGAATTCAAGTGAAAATAAGTACCTAACCGAAAAAAGGCATTAGTATTAAATTAAACAATTTTCAATTAAAGATCCATTAGGGGCTCTCACGAGGCCCTGTGTAACGGAGTAAAATTAAAATACAAAGAAATTTTACACTTTACATTTTTACTCCATTACAAAGAGCCTCGTGGAAGCCCTTATTTCTCAAAGTATACTATCAAGGGGCATCATGAAAACACAGCTATGACATCAATTTATCTGTGGTTCTACAAAAAATCAAATTAATAAAAGTATTAAACAATTTCTCACTTGATAATCTCTTGGAGTTACTTAATCTTAAGTTAACGTCACTTCAATTCGATGTCAATTAAACAATATTTTTATTTTCAGCAAATCTTTAGAAATTCCAATATTTTTCATATCTGAAAAGGCTTTAGAGATTAAATAACCAAGCGAGAAATAAAGTAAATAATCATGACTGGTAAGTCGCCTAACGAGGGACGTTGAAACGAATGTATTTGAAATTTTTCTATTTTCATATTTCAATTTTGCCAACGAAGAGTAGAATTATGGCCCACTTCTTCAAATTATTACACATTTTTCTACAAATTAAATTTTAATTGTGTAACGCACAGAGTGAAAAGTACTGAACTTTGTCGCTGCATATTTAAATAATTACCGATTGTATAATTGTTAATAAATCAGTTTAATCAATTGCATAACGAATTCATGAATGACGCGCGCCTAGCGATCCAATAAAAAAAAATGAATCGTTAAAGGTTTAGTAAATATTTGCGGTTTTGCCGTGAGAGGTGAGTCTCTCCGTCTCTCCGCCTCGGAGCGTGCGTTGTTTGAATATGGAAACAATCTGTGTGCGCCACCGTCTTATCTAGCTTACAAAGCTCTAATCAAATACGAGTAAGCAGTAAGAGGCTGGTAGCTAACCAAATGATTTAATTAGACGCGTGGAAGCGTTTGCGGCACAATACCTAATTGGTAGTAGTAAAAGAAATATCTCCAAGTAAATACAAGAAATACTTTGAATTATGTACTTGTCGTGGTAGAATTAAAAATACTGCAGCACAGGTTTTTTTATTTTATATTATTTTTTATTACAGAAAAGCACGTTCTTATCGCCGGATGAGTCTTAATTGTGTTTGAGGTAACATCGGCTGACAGGTTCTGAAGAAATGTTCAGATTGTGAATCACTGAGCATGAATTTGCCTAATTTGTGGAGAGGCTCTTCCAATCAGTGCAGTGATTACTCATTTTTTTACAAGCCAACCACTCATATTCTAATCGAAATTTTGTTATCATTAGTGACTCTCCTTCGCTATGTCGAAATTGTTTCATTGAAAGCAGATTTCGCGGTCGCTCGCGTGGATCGGCTTGACAGTAGACGTGACTGGCAGTTTTATGTTGGCGCAAAAGTGCCAAAACAACAAAATAGATAATTTCATAATTTATTTAATTGTGGTGAAATTGATTTATTTGTGTGGCAAAAAAGATTCAAATTTTGAGTGGAATTTTCCCAACACTTATGATTTTTTTATAAATTTAAATCTGAACTCAAGATTTTAATAATATTTAACCAAATAATGTGTTTGAAAATTTGTTCAGAATACAACATAAGACTTGTGAAATACGAAATGTGGTTATAAGATATATATATATTTTTTCATTTAATAAGATTGAGTTATAGATAAAAAGTCGCTAAAAAGCGAAAACATATTGAAAAATGCGAAAATCATTGCGATAATCATTATTAAAACACGTTGTTCGGTGCCAGCTGGCGTCATCGTCATCGGTCGTTATCATGTTAAATCATTATACATCATTATCATTCAATAGATACCCTTTGTGCTAATTACTATTGTTATCGCATACCGAGTAGAGCACAGAGCACAGGGCGACATGGGCGAATTCACAAAGATTTTTAGGCTGGGCGGAAATCGCGGAAATGGCAAAGCAACCAGCCAACTGCAACCACTTGTGGCCAATCGAAATCCATTCATAAAAGCTATAGTATAAATCCCATGATGCATGCTGCAGGCGATGATTTCCATTGCTAATGTATTACACTGTTCACGTCACTATCTGACGAGTAGCTCGGAGAGCAACTAAGCAGAATGAGGCAAATTATTACTCCAAGCGAGTCATTGTTGGACTCTTGCCAAATCCATGAATTGGTTGATAAATCGCTAACTGAATGAGAGTGCACAGTGGAACACACACAAAAATTCAACATTGAATTCGTCAGCAGCATATGGCAAAGGCATCTTTATCGGAGTGCCGCTTTGTACTTGCCGGCAACTAATTTGTGGTTGCGCACCAGGTTTAATTTTTAACGTTCAAAGTAGCCAGTCTTCTTTAAATCAGACCCATAACCGTCTTCGGCAAATTACAGAACAAATGACCAATTACAGACAAGAATCTGTCGCCGCCTCTAAAAATATTTTCCGTCTCTCAGATTTGAGATTTTCCCTCTTATATTTTATTTCTAACTTTGGATATCATAGCAATTTCCGAAAAAATCCATATGGTCCATGTGGCACACGAATATTGTCCACTGTTCGCAAACCTAAATTAGTGAATTTGGTTGTTTCGGGTCTCATTTAACGTGTTGGGTGTTGGGGAATTACCAACAGCCACATGGGCTTGTTTTGCTCACTCGAGTGCCTGGCCAGCTCAGAGAGAGCATGGTGAGCAGAACTTTTGGTTTGTGGCCAGTGCCGATGCGACGCTCACGCACAGTTTGCATTGAAATGGAAATTCTTAATGAAAATTCTATAAAAGTGCCGGCAGCGAGCGGCACGCAAAGAAGTCGGCAAGCGAACGCGAAGCAGTCAACACACGGAGCGGAGCGGCAAAATAGAATTTAATAATAAAGTATTATTCATGTAAAAAAATTAATACTAATAAAATATACTCGTCATACTAATCGCAAAGAGTGAACTGGCAGTGAAAGAGAGTGTACACAAAAATATAAATAAATACAAAATAAGAACCGAATGTGGCGATAGTGACGAGCTGTGATAGTACGATTGTGTAAGTGTATTTGCAATTAATCGAAAAAGTATTAAAAACCGCTTTGGAAATTTACGGAACTCAGTGTTAATGAAAAGAGTGTAGCGCCAGTGAAAGGGCAGTCAGCAGTCATCACAGTACCTACTATTTGTTGACGAAACGGGGCAAGGCGGATTTCACAATTTTCACGAATTCGGTCAAATAAATAATTCATGGAAAGATACGAACCACAAAGGCTTAAAAAGCCATTACCCGTAATCGAAAAAACTAAGCTGAAACAATTACAGATAACGAACCTTGTACTGTGTAAAAAAACATGTAGATAATTACTGTTTTTACATAGTTTATTTACAACAGGAAGCTCTTGACCAGATTTTCTACAGTTCATATATTTAATAATTCGCTGAATTCTTATTGCGTCATAAAACCATATTCATAAAAGAGGTATTTAGTACCAGCTATTATCTAACAGCAGTGAAGGTAGCAGCTGCTCCAACTGAACAGACTCTGCGCGCATGGAGCAAATGACAACAAGTGATTTACTTTCTACGAGGCAAACAAAAAACACTTTATATCTTAACTGTTGTGCAAACAAGTCAGCCTGTTTGGCATTTTATTTCACTAATATTTAAATAGCATTTAAGTATTCTAGTCACATCGAGTATGTTGGTTTCAAGTGACAAATGTTACCTGACTCAGTCAAATGACTTTGTAGTATTTTTATCTTATCTAATTATGTGAAAGACATTCGAAAGTGGTTATCAATTGTAAAATACCGAAGAGCAGTGTTCAATTAAAGTTAACTCTAAAGTTACATTGGTACAAACATATGTCATTTGACAAGCTGTTTCACTCAGCGACACAACACAGCGAGTATTCGAAGTAATTTAACAAACCATGTCCACTGTATTCTGATACGCGATTGTGTGGTAACATTGGCATTGTCATTTTGTTTAACAATAAAAAAAAACTTGTAAATAGATGAGCTATTTGAACTGAAAGGGCCAAAGTAAATTCACTAAACAATTTAATTATGGTTTCATTTGGCCATTTCACATTACTATGTACAGAGTACAACTCGATCTTTGTTTATTTAAGCACTTTTTTGGTAGATTTTCCACTTACATTTCAAACTCGTAAATCTAATGTAGATATTGAATATCATTTATTCTCACAACGCTCAGACGGACAATCTTCAAAGGACTCCATGTGAATAAATCTCTTCATGTTATTGTTATGGGTGTAAAATTATACTTTGTTCGAAATCGTTAAATGAAAACAATTTCGTGAAAATTTCCAAAGTTCCAACATTGAAAACCATCTCGAATTAGTCCACTCGATGGTATTAACGACAGACATCTGAAGTGGTTTTGGATTTCACTGTGTCACTTCCATGGAAACACTAGCGAGTACGTGATGTATTCTAGGTTGAAGTGCATTATGGAAATGTGACGATGTTTTTGGGTATGAACAATTCTTGAATTGGCATGAATGGAATGTCCACATGTGTGCAGGAATTTCGGTTTTGAGCACACACCCACGACTTCTCCTCAGCATAAGATTGGCCTTCTTAAGGAAAGGATTTGTCATGCGAGCCTTTTTGAATTTATGCCCGCCAGCAGGCAGTTTGGAAATGTCAGATTTCTTTAATTCCTAAAGTTAACCATTTTTGATGAGTCTTAAGTAATACGAGTGTCGTAGTATTTGGATGAAATTAATACAATTGTGAGCATTTAGAAAAAAGGTTCCTTTTTTGGTGGTTTTATAGTCAATCTTCATTGTAATACTTATTTCCCCACAAGGTTAGAGCACTCACTCCAGTTTAATCACCGAATGACAATCTGTCTTTTAATGTCGCCCAGTGTTGTCACATTACACCACTTCATAACACTTCATGAATTGTCATTGTTGCAATTAAATTGTCGAGTGGATCAAACTTGCATTGAACCCCTTAATTAGTCTTAATTGGAAATGAATACCCACCGAAACAGTGTACATAATCTTTTGTATCGCTCGCAGTTATTAAGTGTTTATAATTTCAAAATTTTTCGGTTCTAAATTGTACAATTGACGCTCCTTATCGCAAACTTATTGTTTTCTTAACTAGGCAAATTGCAAAGACATTTTTTAACTTAAAAAAAATTGTTTTTTGAGTGGATTTGAGAAGATAACGAAAGTGGGGAATTTTCGTCTTACAAATCGTGTCTTGTCACTATATACATAGTATATGAAATATATTTTATTTAATAATCGTTTTTATACCCTACAGTTTATGAGGGTATATTTACAATGCTCGGAAGTTTGTACCGACAAAAAGGGGGCGTGATGGGAAAAGTATGTATATTCTTGATCAGCTTCACCTCCTGAGGTGATTTATACCTGTCCATCCGATCATTGGTAAACACGATTGCAGGAGCTATGAGTAAACTAGACGATCCGAACTTCGAATTTATCTTTTTTGGATCCTAGAAGTAGTTGGTATTAATTTCACAGAAATAGTATGAAACTTTGCTGAGGGGGGTTTTTGTGGTCGCTGATTTCGAATTAAATCTAAATTCATCGAAATTCAAAATTGCTGATCTAATATGGAGCAGTAGGTGCAGGGTATATATAAGTCGTCTTTGACCGACTGAAACTTACTCACTTATTTTTTAACATCAAGTTGATGAATAGTTTTGTTGTATTGTTTGTCAAATTTAGCGTAACATTTAATGCACAGCAGCATTACTTGCAAATTTCAAACGAGTTTCTGCCTGTGATACACAAACGAGTTGCTTGAAAAAGTTTGTTGAAATTGGCGAAACGCTGCCGAATGATCGATGTGCTTAATTGGGTGGCATGGGGAATAATATGGTTGTGCGTGCCAAAGATTTGATGATGTGCGAAGAAGCCCCAGCAGGCACTTGACAATGGGCTATTTGTAGTTTAATGTGACAAGTGTTTGTGTGCCTGCGTGTGTATGTGTGGGGTATGGTAATGAATTCGCCATCACAACACTGTCTCCACAGAAGGTATTTAAAATATGCCAAAAACCAGCCAGTTGCGATTTACGGCACGCTCCGTTGAAGTTCAAGGAGTTCGTGTTCGATCTTTTTTTTACGGTCGTTTCTTTTATGTGACTCGTCAGATCAGACCAGAGCAGACTGGCGTAGTGAGTAGTGCGAGTGTGCCATTTCATGCCGTCTTGTGCTTTTCGACGCATAAATAAAAGTCAACCAAATGAGGGCGTTTTAGCAGCTGGTAAAACAAGTTTATTTTTACAATCCAGTTGATTGTAAATAATTATTCGGTTAAGTCTTCTCGTCTGTGGCGTGTATTAATATGTTCAGCTTAATTACAGTGATTCTCGGCAAAGTAAATGAAAATTCAAGTAGCTTAGAGATGGTGAAGTCTGTGCCTGAGTCAGGAACCAACTGGCAATCATATATTGGTACCTACTTAAGAGCTCAATTTGACTTGTGGAAAATAGTTTACAAGAGGTAAAATAGAAGGTTCACTGTAGCAGTATGACCCATCCACGTTGTTGTTAATGAAGTGATTTTAAATTAACATAAATGCAATGTAAGCCTATCTCCTACTGATAATATACATTTATTTGTCCTTCGCTGCACCTCACTCTCGGATATGTATTGCATTCCTGTTCCTCCTGCAAGTACTCCTCTCTGAAACATTCTAAATGCAAAATCATTGAAATGTTCACTGATATTGTTGTTACCGTTCAATTTGTGCAATTATGCCACTCCCTGAACAATATGCCAGTGACAATGTTGATGATGATGGCTTTGGAGTTTGACAGTCACAAATGCTGGCTTTATATGTTGCCTTTATCGATACTTTCGATTCGTTTTTTGTTATATTTTTTGTAATGCCATTGAAGATTTCACCGCCACTAAAATAACCGACAGTTTTACGTCGCAGACGCTCCGTTGAGACAAGCTAAACACATTTGCCTCGTTCGATATTCTGAGATGGCTTTAAATTTAGCTGAATCACTGTCAATTCTAGGCACGCAAACACTAAATGATGATATGCGGATTTGCGTAAAGAAATATAATTTCCAGTCGTTGTTGCTATTCGATGCTGGCGCGAATTATTTTCTTTTTTGTCTGCTCGTCACGGTGATATATACTCGCTTACATACATATCTGATCTTTGTTTTATGCTTATTTGTTAGGAAGAAGTATTAAATATTTTATGAAAATAGTTTGAATAAATATGTGGGAAGAATGGCACAAACTAACTTATATAAGGGAAAGTTGGGTAAGTTGGCAGTAGTCCTTTTCCCCTTGTTGTTCTTGATAAATGACAGTAGTGGTTGCTTTGCCCGAGCTTTGCATTCGCTTAAACATAGACTCGTTGGCACCGGGGTAATACAAACATTTATGGGGGCATTGTCGGAAACATTTTTTTCAAATAAACAACCTTTGACCATTTTTAATAACATATTATTATGTACGAGTGTCCGGACTCCAAAAACAAAAGTTAATTGTAGCCAATTATTTCAGTTTTGCAGATTACATATACTTTTGAATAAATTTACAAGATGACGGTTGAAAAGTCCACACTCACAGAGAAAAACAACATTGCCGTCTACAATGAAACTACGAAACCAAAGAAACCCAAACGAAGAGACAAAAGCGACTTGGGGCCAGATTTCATAGCCCCTGATGGAGGTTGGGGCTGGGTAGTCTGTTTGGCCGCTGGATTCAGTAATGTAAGTGATCACATGGCATTTGAACGGTCTAGCAAACTAATTTCCCCTCTCACGATTTGCAGTTCTCAATATTTCCTGCCCTGCAGCAGTATGGTCTCGTATATCGGGATCGCATGGCCACTTTGGGGTTCGATGCCAAACAGACCACTACCATTGTTAATATAGTGATGGCGATCTCATCATTAGTGGGCATTGTGAATGGCGCCATGTTCAGAAGGTTCACTTTTCGACAAGTGGCCCTCACCGGCAGCATTTTGGTGTTTATCGGCATCGTGTCGTCCGCATTTTGTACAACATTTGCGCAGTTTATAATATGCTTCTCCTGCATCTATGGTAAGTGTTTGGAAAACTAACTTTCGAACTATACATTGCTTGCCATTACTTACTTACGGTTTTGTTCATCCACAGGTATCGGGCTGGGCTTGACCATGGGTGCTACGTCTTTGGCAGTGAACACATATTTTAAGAACAGGCGAAGGCGCGCCACAGGTTTTTCATGGACCATCACGGGCCTCGGCCCCATAATTTTCCCACATTTCTCCACATTTCTCCTCGTCTACTACGGTGTCCAGGGAACTATTTTAGTCTATGCTGGTCTGGCTTTGAATGCGGTATTGTGCGCCATCACCTTGCAGCCAGTGTTGTGGCATGCTCGAAAGCCAGAACAGCCCACGAAAGAAGAAGAAGCGAAGGGCGATGCTTTGAATGGTACAACCACGCTGAGTGTGGTCAGCGAAGAGCCAGAGTATGAGTGCAAATATTGCCAGTACCAGAAACGTGGCAAGCGCAGTATCTTCTCGTCGCAATATCTGTTCAATGATGACGACCCCGTACAGCCGGGCTATGAGATTATCGAACCGGGCACGCCAATGTTGGCCCGGGCGAACGACGGTTGGTTTGGCTCGAAGATGTCGCTGACGGAAGGAGCACGCCATCGCCAAAAATTACTGCGTCAGCGTTCTATAAGAGGTGTCAGCGAGAGCGGGGAATCGGGCAAAGGCGATGCTGCTCATGCAGAACAAAATGGTGCTCTGTACAAGCCCAACTACTTCAATCGTGAGCGCGAAGATCACGATCGCTACACAAGCAAAGCCAGCGTATATTCGAAACCGGGCCTAGACGAGTTCCGTTGTACGTGCGCCGAAGAGAAGGCTCTGCTGCAGACTATCTCCGGTTCAGAACTGAAATTGGAGCGGGAGAAATTGCGAGCTGAGGAAGAGGCCGAAGAACTAGCCAAGAGTAAGATGACATTCAAACAGAAGGTGGTCAAATTCTTTGATTTGGATTTGCTGAAGGATTTCACCTTTGTCAATCTGGCTCTGGGCATGACCATAATGATGTTTGGCGAAATGAACTTCTCCGTCTTGACACCCTTCATACTGAACAGTTACGGCTATTCGAATGCTCAGATATCGCTGGCCATGTCACTCTTGGGTGCCATGGACATTTCGGTGAGGTTTTTGGCGCCATTCGCTCTGGAGCGCGTCAAACTGGACAATCGCGTATTGTTTGCTGTGGGAATCATAATTATTGCCACTGGTCGCCTAATAGTGACAATCACCGATTCGTATAATGTTGTGCTGGCAGTTTTCGTGATGATTGGATTTGGCAAAGGATTCCGTACGATTTTCTCACCACTCATCATACCGAGTTATGTGCCTTTAAACCGCTTGCCAGCAGCCTCTGGCATGCAATTGATCTTCAATACCATCTTCTCTGTGCTATTTGGTCCAATTTTGGGTAACTATAAACTGACTTCTTGAAATACTTATTTGATTTTGATGGAATTCTACTTCTCTCCAGGTATTGTTACCGACGCCACCAGCTACTCAGTGACCATTCACTTCATAAACGTTCTGACTTTATTCGCTCTGCTGATGTGGCTCACAGAATCCTTAGTACGCCGATTGCTAAACAAGAAGCCCGTCGAAATTGAGGGCTAGTAGTCGCTAATAAACCAGGCAACCGAATGTCTTCCAAAAAGTTGTAATGGACTTTTTCAAACTAGCTCTGTGTAATATCACAATTAAGTTAAATTAAGTATACTTCTGTCCACAGAGTTTGCATGCAGTGCAAGCCAATTGTGAGTGCCTTTACTTAAATGGAAATAGAGTTGTGGTAGATCTTAATCTCTGTCCTCTGTATAGAATCCAGTAAAACGTTAAGGAATCAGTTTATTTAGCTTTACGAGTACTTATACATTAATTATATTTTGTATTTACATATGTTAATTTTAAAATAAATTATTAACTAATTGAAGTGAATTTGATTTTGACATAGTATAAACGGTTTGAATTTCGTTGACGAAAAAGCTAATTTGTTGGAAGCCCTGTTTGCACCAACTCCCATATACTTTCCAAACAGCTTGCAACAGGTTTCTTGTCCTTTCAAGTTAATATGAAGGTTGCCGGCTGTCAAAATCAGCAGCGAAATAGACGTCAAACGCCAATACCGGAAAACACCGCTACTGCGCAGTGTTCACCCTTATCAAAGCTCTTCGGTACTCACGGGTTTGTTTACTTCTGCGCTCTCGACCAGTGTTATCAGATGAAGAAAAACATTTTTGAGAGTCTGAGAACAAGGAATACGTTCCATTCAATAAGCAAAAGCAATAACTTCATGTTAGCTTAATTAAAACTAATTGATTCCGCTATATAGTGTAAAATTAATCAATCAGCCCGAAGCCATTGTAACAAATTCAAATTCCGTTGAGTCTTGAGGTTTTTCGTCGTTTGCCGCAAATATAATTTCACTCAATTTCGATTCGATTGCAAAATGTTGTTAACAATAAAGGCGAAAAACGAAAATATGTGACCGTGCGCGAGACATTAGTACGCGAGCGAAATTCGTACGATAAAGTCGCAAATAGCAAATAGCGGTGAGCGTTAATCGTCCCTTCATCACCACCAATGTCGCGCCGGTGAGACGGAAGTGCGGAAGTGCAACAACTGCAGCAAATTGAATTGAAACAACTGAAAATAACTAATACTCTGATGATATAATGCAAATAGTACCAGAAAGCAACGGAACGTGACTAGTTGACCGTAATTTCAATATTTCTCATGAAAAACCTTTGTGTGGCATTTGCATTAGTTTTGAGTGGTGCAGGGGAGTAGCACACAAAAGATACATTTCGTATTATACGCCCTCATCTGTACTCGGGACCTTGAACTTGAACCTGAAATGGCCCGTGTGTAATTGTAATTGAAAAGGAACGAACACAAAACGAATTTCTCTAAAAATAAATCAGAAACGCGAAACAGTGTGCCAAAATATAGATTTATCCACCGCAGACTGAAATAAAGCATCACGTTAGAGATGCCATCGAAAGAAAATAGAATTAGACTTGCAGTTGCAAATAAAACTGAATGAACGGAAATGGCGAATGTAAAACGCCCACACACACGGGGCGGGTAGAGGGTTTGACGTGTTAGTGGCAGTGATAGATTTGCTAAGGAAATGCACTTGTTGTGTGCGCATTTCATTTGACAGGTGTCAAAAGTGTTCGAAAAAATTGTAACTGTACTAATAGCAATTGAAATGTAATAAAACGGATACGCCAAGAAGGTTCAATTGGAAATCTATATTATAACATATATATGGCTGCAATCTGTTATCTACAAATAAAGAGAATCTAATCAAATAATTTAATTGAAAAGTGAGTGACCCAGTCAACAAAACAATGTTCGAAAGAATACTCGTGAATTCATTGCAAAATATGGAATTGTCTCGAAAATAATTTTCAAATGCAGTGCATTTTACTGCAAATAGTCCCTGTGTAAATAATGTCAAATTTGTTGGACAAGGAAACCATTGTGATCGGGTCATCAAAATCTATCAGAAATTTCATATTAACTGCGTTCCATTGCGTAGTATTGCATTTTCCCCGCTAACTACTTCGAAATTGATATCGAAATCGTATCGAAAATTTAAACAAATATTGAAATGGTTTGCTGGTGACCGAATCAATCGTATCGCCATGGAATTCTTGCCAAGGTGCCATAAACCTTATTCTTTTTCTAATTGTATATTTTGCCTCCACTTATCAATAAGTAGACAAGTGATATTGATAAGATTGATAGCAGAGTATTTACATTGTGTTTGATTCTGCAATCAGCTCTTTCAGATTATTCCTTTTATTGTACCAGATTGTAACCAAAGCGTAGCGAAATCCTGCATCTGGCTGGGTTTAACAAACCAAAAGACTACTTTCCAAAAAAACCAACTATTGCTTCCGGCGTACAAATCCTTCACTGCTGTTGTTACCATTGTTCTCTAAGTTAAATGTGCTCTCGATTTTTGATATGAATGAATGGGAGAGATAAGGGTATTATATGTCTCGGCTTGACTGTGATAATTTTTTTGATGCCAGTAGTAAAAAATCTTTTCGCGAATCAAGAGGTGCTCTAATTCAGTTTCTGCGCTAACAGCCACGCGAAACTGAGACCATGTGCTTTGCTGGTTCTTGTTGCTGATTCTTATTTGCGAAAGCCTCGTTTTGCGGCTGGTCCGAATTACCTCACTCGAGACTCGAACCACTTGTACTTGTGATAACAAACAGTTGTTAGTTTTGAAATTTAGTTTACAATCGCATTAATTGCTCCATCAATAAAATAAAATAGTGCTTGTGAATCATAACAAATTGCTACTCAGCGCCTCGCTTTAATTGAATTCAGTTCAAATCTCCCTCTAAGACGTAACTAAACTAGTGATAAGAAAACAACGGAATGAGGCAGCTTTCAATAGAATCTGTGCAAATGTACTGGAAGTGCACAATTTAAGACGTCCGTGAACTTAACAGTTTATCAGTTTCACAGCGAGCAAGACGCATTCTTGCACCTCTCCGATCTTTTATTCAGGCGCATGGCACTGAATTCGAATTACAAGCTAATTTATGACTTTCTGCCACTCTCAATTAGTCATTTCGAAAATGATATTGGCTAACGTGAGAAGCGCAAAGTGTCTAATTACAACAGTTAACAAGTCTTGCCTTGCCTTTACATTGAACGTTGGCATTTTTTGAACAAACCATTAGGATCACGTACACACGGAATGCCAAGCGCAGTGGCTAGCGCTGCTTGTGTACTTTTCATTTGTTTTCAGTTCTGAACTTAAGGAACAATTTGTCACGCAGTGTCAATATTGCATTTTTCGTTTCCAATATTGTGTTATTATCGGACGTGTTCGATACATTCCCTCGAGTGCATACGAAAAGTGCACTTGTCAACACAAAGCTTGTCCCACAATTCAGTTTTATGACCCAATTTAGTTTCTATAAAGCAATTCCGGCATTTCGAAAAGCCCAAATTAGTGATTCTTGCAACGCCACTACTAAACGCGCTCTCCATTCTTCAATGAAATTGCAGCGGTTGGGGCTTTGGCTTAACCTATTCGAGTTATACACTGCTGTCGCTGGCTGTTGCCACCTAAACTGAGTATGGACAAATCAAACTCAAACATTACCGAAATAAACACACGCGTCTATCGGGAGACAACGCTACCCCTCAATGAAAAGAAATCAACAAAGTTCGAAGAAGCCAATGCCGCCACGCGCACCAAGACGAAGAAACCGCGTCGCGACAAAAGCGATTTGGGTGAGAATTTTATAGCGCCCGATTCCGGGTGGGCCTGGGTGGTTTGCATAGCGGCGGGCATATCAAATGTGAGTTTGTTTAACCATTCTTATACGTAATGCTTGTTGATGTGTTCTCAAAATTTTCATTTTCATTGCCATTGCCATGGCACCTGCAGCTTTCTATTTATCCATGCCTGCAGCAATTCGGATTCATGTTTCGAGAACGGCTGGAGGTGTTGGGCATGTCCAGTTCGCAGATCACGACGATAATTAACACGAACCCAGCAATATCGGCATGTACAGGTAAGGATGGGCACAAAATGGTTGGCTAGTGTACGATATAAATTCTTCCTGCAGGTTTATTAAATGGCCCCATGTTTCGGCGCTTCACATTTCGTCAGGTGGGCCTGGCCGGGTCGGTATTTATATTCACTGGCCTTATGCTCACCGCCTATTGTGAATCCTTCCTCAGTTACATGCTATCCTACGCAATTCTGTTCGGTAAGCACTCCAAGGTGACTTTACAAACCTTTTAAAGCATTCTAATCGCAGGTTTATTCTGTTTGCAGGTTTTGGCATGGGCATCAGCGTTTCCGCCTCATCTCTAGCCATCAACACCTATTTCAAAACTAAACGCCGACGTGCTGCCGGATTCTCATGGACCATCACCGGTCTGGGTCCCATCTTCTTGCCGTATTTAGTAACTGTACTGCTCAGTCTGTACGGAGTACAGGGAACGGTATTCATTTTTGCCAGCCTCTCATTGCACTCGATGGTCTGCGCCCTGATCTATCAGCCAGTACATTTTCATGCCCCGCAACCGGATCCGCCTGTGCAGGAGTCTGGCGAAGCAGAATTTATCTGTAAATACTGTGAGCTGCAGCACAAGAAGGAGAAGGGCATATTCTCCAGTCAGTACTTGTACCAAGACGACGATGCGGACAAGCCAGGCTATGAAATCATTGAGCCCGGTACTCCCATGTTGTCGCGCGCCAACGATGGCTGGTTTGGTTCCAAGTTGTCGCTGTCCTCGAATAAGGCACGTTTTCGTAAGATTTCCAGCTCGAAAGACATGGAAGGACCCGGTCGTCTAAATAAAGTGATATCCGAGGAAGAGATCAAGACTGGTGAATTCTTAAAGCCTAACAATTTCAAGCGCGAGCGTGACGAAGTGCTTAAGCATTCGAGTAGTAAAGGAAACTTGCGTGTGCAATTTGGTCGCACGGACTCAGCGAATCAGTTGCGTTGCACTTGCGCTGAGGAGAGGGCCCTGCTGGAGGTTACTCAGCTGCCGACTACCATCCTAAATGGTCAGCCCATTCTGAACTACAACAACATTCCCCGCAACGACGACGAGGTCGCCGAGATGGCGTCGTCCACGTCCAGCATTAGTTTCATGCAGAAAGTTGTGGCCTTCTTCGATTTGGATCTGTTGCGCGACTTCACTTTTGTCAATCTCGTGGCGGGCTTGACGATCATCAACTTTGGCGAACTGAACTTCTCCATCTTGACGCCATTTATTCTCAACGACTTTGGGTTTGACACGCCCCAAATAACCCTGGCCATGTCGGTTCTGGCGGGCCTCGACATTACCGTGCGCTTCTTGGTGCCTTTCTTCACGGAGAAAATCTCGTGGGACAATCGCGTTTTCTTCCTCATAGGCGTGGTCGGCATAGCGCTGGGACGCACGGTGGTTGCGTGCACAAGGTCGTACGCGGTGATTTTGAGCTGTTTCGTTTGGATCGGCATGTGCAAAGGAGTGCGCACAATCTTCTGGCCTCTAATCATACCAGGGTATGTACCTTTGAAGCGACTGCCTGCGGCTTCTGGCCTTCAATTGTTGATATCCGGATTGTTCTCTCTGCTGGGAGGACCCTTTGTTGGTATGACTTACTGAGTGCTTTACTTGTACTGAACAGTGCGGTTTATGAATGCACTTATTCTTCCAGGCTTGATACGAGATCGTTATGACTACTCTGTGACTTTGCATTGTTTGAATATGATGTCCTTTATAGCGGCCATTTCATGGACGTTGGAGGCACTCATACGGCGCCACTATCGCAAACGTAAATCAATGCATGGCGTTCAGACTTGATTGAATTGTGGGGCGATCTTGCTGCTCTCAGTGGAATTTTGTTTGGCATTAAAACTGGAACTATCGGAAGGGACTTCAGCAGCGCGTACCCTAATGGCCTCCGGTACTGGCAGTTCTTTGTTCAGACAAGCCAGAAAGTGTACGTCACGCAAATAATTGGGATACAAAAATTGTAATTTAATTTGTATAAATTCCTTTTGTGCGATTTGCAGTAGCGAACCAATTCAATAGTGAATTGCCTGATAGCTGACTGGTGTCCCCGATAGGCCCAACGAACAATATTTCTGTAGATTTTAGCTTACCTTTATGTATGTATGTATGTATGTATTGATATCATATGGTAATATTTTACATATTAGTTTTTATTATACACGTTATGCCAATTTTTTCACATGAATGGATCGACCACAAGTTTTAGAATGATAATATATGTTTTACATGACACCACTGTATGTTTAGATATTGTTGATAAATAAAATTACACATATTTTATATAGACAAATGCTTTAATATCCATTCTTGTATGTATGGGATATTTCCGAACTGTGACCCGTATACAGAATTTGTTTGCGACCCTACTCGTATAAATTGAACACATGTATTTTTTTGGTTTGACCTACACTTACAATTTTTGGAGATATAATCTCTTGAGAATGTGTTACTTTCCAAGTGTTTGTGAAGAAGGAACGTCGATGACGGTAAAAGAGCTAAAAACTCCTGGCATATTTCAAGGCATTTTTAAATGGAATTTTTATGAGTATTATTTATTGCATACTTTTAGGCAGCCATATCAAAAAGTGCTGAGTTACTGTGAGTTTTAGTGATGTACAAAATGTTCATAGTAAAATAAAGTTCCTACTTATCTTTAGCTTATATTTTATTTGTGAGATAATATTAAGTTTTGCAGCTTTCACGGTTTGCCAAAATTGAAATTGCCACACCTCTGCTTGCAGGTGACATACAAAAGAATTTATGGTACATACAACTACGACTGCAGTCATCCAATCCAATCCAAACATCAATAAAAAAAGCACCGTAATCAAATGCCGGAAAAAATTAGACCTAACATTTCAATTGTACCCACATTTGCAAAATTTCACTGTTGTTGGCCAGTTAGTTAGTTAGTAAGTCAGTCAAGGCAATTGAAACGATTTTATTGTATATAGTTTTATTTATTTAGCATACGACATAACTTATATCAACAATCGTAAGAATACACAAAATGTTCTTATGTAAATAAATATATTTAAGTGACTTTGTGGTTGTTTTAACATGATTAATTATATTTAAAACAATACACTCACGGTACTAATAATAACTGAATCAGACAGATCATACGAATGCATTCTCTTCTCAAATTGAATAAAACTATTTAGTTAAAGCTACAAAAATGCATACTACTGCAGATGATAATATTATTATTAAATGCTAGCGGAGTCCCTCTGCTTTGTCCGTAGTAGTCAGTTTTCGCAGATGAGTCAAAGTGCCCTCACTTTCTCTAATCCACGAAGCGTGGCAATATACTGTAGTAAATTGCCAAACGGAATTGCACATGTGTATGAAAAGCATTCCTTAAAGATGGATAGATAGCAGGACAAACAGACAGACAGGGGCTTTTTTTTATGTATGTATATTAACATTAAATACTTTATCTAAATTACAGCTAAATTTATTTATCAAAAAATCTCATAGAGTGAAAAATCAAATGAAAATATATATTACAAAATGTGGCCTCTTGCGAGGATCAAGGGGACCTGGAAAATGCCCACCAAAAACTATTCACTTTATGCCAATTCACTAGTGTCACCATGGAAACATGGAAAGGCTTTCGTAGAGAATGTATTGCAATGCATTGCTTAGCTTGTCCCTTTTTCCTAAAATCATTATGAGCTCATACGAGTGCACAAATTCCTTAAAGCAATTAGTTTATCTTGGGGAAGGTGCCATGGTTGGCTTTGCCGGTCGACTCCTCTTCGCTTCCAAGACCTTAGCAGCCACTTCATCACTTTTACCTGATGGCGTAACTATTGTGATAACCTGAATTGTGTTAGAGAATATATGTGGCGTGTAGGTTTGTGTTAGTTTGTATGTGGGTGTGGTTTAGTGTAAACATAAAATTAAATGCAATTTAGTTCAATGTAAACGAAATTATTTTGTTTTGATGCGATATACTTTGGAGTTTCCATCAATAATTTCCACTGGTTCCGCAGGCACATATGCGGACAGACCCATTAGGCCGAAAAGTTCAGGGGAGTACAAGGAAGCTGACGCTGAACTCGTTGAAGCACTGGATGTACCTGAAAAGTAAAAAATAATTTGATATAATCTGTGCCAAAGTAAATACATGAATAGCACGGAACTGACCATTTCCTGGTGTAGGCCTCACTAAAAACCTGGGCGATTTAAAGCTACTTCCATTGGCCGGCAAAGGCACTTCGGTGCTGGTTGCAAACGTCCTTTGTGGAAAGAACCGGGGCTGAGGAGTCACCACGTACACCTTTTCCTTTGTCTGGGGAGAAATTGACACTTTAGCATTTTGCCAAAGTTCGATGGGTGGCTGGGTAGGGACCGCTCGTATATAATATGGAGTAACTGGCGTGGTAGTAGTACTTGTTGTTGTCGTCGGTGCAGTGCTGGAAGACGTTCTCTTTCTCATGGAAGTTGTGTCGTAGAAATCTAATAACCGATTGTCATCGATTGGTGCGTACTCGAATCGCTTGGAGCCTCGATCCAACAGCAAAGGCTCCAAATTATTAATTGATGTGGACAAAGCGGCCGCATCAAATCCCTTAGTAGTCTTCGCTTGGCGCGGTGATGGTGTTGTGGTGGTGAGATATGCCGTGGGTATATGCTTCGATCGTCCACGAATGGTGGGAGTACTCGGGCGATGCGAGAGCGATGTGTATTCTTGCTCCGTCCAGTCGTCGATGTTCTTTTGCAGCTTGGAGAAATCAAAGTTGTAAGAATTGGACCGATTCTTGACTTCGTGTTCGCGCTTCAGCAACTCCCGCAGATTCGAAGCCAATATTTTGGTCAAATACTTTGTAGTGCGACGTGTATTCGGTGGAGCTTCTGTGGCCGAGGAGATCTTTTTCGATTCTTGCTGTTCATGTAGTTCCACGCCGTTGGAGTGTGACCACTTGTCGAAAGAAGTACCGGGCGTGGATGTGATCTCAGCCCCACGTGTGGGCTCAAAAGGTCTTGGATGATTTTTGGTGGTATATGGAATTATTATTTGATGTACACCTTTGCCCGGCTGGGGCAAGGCAGGCGGTGACATGCCCGCGTACTGCCCACTAGCATCGATTGCACTATAAGTTGATGTTGGTGTGGGTGCAGCAGAGGACACCGAGAAAGATGGCGCTGGTGTGACTAACCAAGGTGCTGCTGGCTTTGGATGGACCTCATTCGCATAGGCGTGGTTGGAATGATGCTGCTTTCGCTTCGAGCCTAGCCGATAGTCCAACTCGCTGGGGTCGCGTGTAAATGGGCGTGGTGAACCACGGCCTGCCTCATTATTATACTGAATGGGCGAGTCTAATAATCTCTTTGGTGTATCACGGTCGCGATGCCGCTTCCTGGCTGGTGGTAGTGGCTTCGGCAGCTCCGTGTGGTGTTGCTCATAGAAGACGTCGGTCTGCAAAGAAGGCACAAACTCAATGGCGGAGTCGTCTTGCAGCCTTTCCGTAATGAAATCGGTCTCCGATTGTTGCGGTGTCTGTGTGGATATTTGGGGCTCTGTCGTCGTATAGTAGAACTCGTTGGACGGGACGTTCCAGGCGATTACATTGTTATTGTGATGGATTGCTGTGAGATTATGTGAGGAGGCTGAGGGAAAGTTGTCGCCCGCTGCAGATTCATAGCTTGGCTCATGTTGCTGTTGTTGGTTATGGACAATCAGGGACTGAGACTCAAACTGTGGCTGTTGGTAATGCGAAGTGGTTTGCTCGTATGTCTGAAAAGGTAAGGTCGAATCCTGTTGGGGGATGTTTTGCGAGCCATCGCCAAAGTTTCCGAGCTCGGTGAGAATCTGTGAGGCTGGTATGTGATTATTTAGATTCGGGGCGAAATGTTCATGTTGATATTTAACAGTATTTGTGGGCTCTGTGGCAGGTTTGTGATTCACTGGCATCTGTTCGCCACTCAAATCGAAGGATTGCGATTGAACGTAAGTGGCGGGATATTCCACGGACGAGACAAAGTCAGTCAGCTGGTGACTTCGCACAATTTCGAAGCTAGCATCTTTCCCACTAGTTGTGGGCGGTATTTGAGTGGGAATAATTCGATCGGGCTGCAGTTCAGAATGGGCGCCGATATTCTCGGCAAAGTGTGCCGACTCCGTCGAAGGCAGTTGCTGTTCGGTGATTGTCGATTGCGTAGATGAAAATATCGGTCGGAATGGTTGAGCATTGTACAGTGGAGGTAGAGCAGATAGGCTCAGATTCGGTATAGGTATCGGAACAAAATGCTGTGCTGGCATCTTATGTTTTTGCTGAGGACTCTGCAGTGATTGAAACCCAGGCGGTTGGTACAGGTTGGGTGATGGAAAATTGAATTGCACGGCACGCTGCTTTACAGGCGGCAATTGTTGAGTAACTGAGCCTGTGGGATAGGCTGGCGCCGGCTGTTTCTGGGGGTAGTTTTGTGAAGCCTGAATTTCTAAACTTTGTTGAGGCTGGCCCCACTGGCCTTGCTGTTGCACAAGCGGATATTGAATGTTTGGTGGCAGCATGGGCACCCAAGGATATTTATTGCATAAATTGCAGGGAGCCTTTCCGCTTTGCTGCTGTGGTAGCGGTTGATTTGGTTTTGGGTATAAGTACGCTTGCTTGCCAGGAGGAGCTTTGAACTGAGGTTCCAAGTGAGTACCAGCTGACAGCTGCTGGTCCCGTGGTCCGGATCCTTCATGTCCGAAGCCAAACCAGCGCGCTATACGCGTCATAAAACCAGACTGCTGCGCATGGTCTCCTCCTCCTACTGCCAGTGAAGGTATCGCCTCAGGCTGAGGCTGTGACGCATAGGCTGGAGCATTGGAGTGTGTCAAACGCTGGGCTACTGGCAGCAGTGGTGGAGGCAGTAAATGATCGGCTGGTGGTGTCAGTGCACTGGCCCATGACGAGTGAAGTAGAGACACGGCTGTAATTAGGAGACCGATGAGGATGGCCTTAGGCGGTTTTCTGCAAATCTGTAAAATAAAAAAGAAGTCATCGGTAAATAAAATATTAATGTATTAATTTATCGCTGGCATTTGCGCTTTGCTGCATTTGAAACGGCGCAGTGTAAATAAATATTTTATAATGTAATTAATTGCATGCCTCGATCTTCGCGTGGCTTAATTGACTTCACCATAAAAGTCGTCGCCTAAAGTAGAGTATTCTAAAAAAAAGTGGATTAAAAGTGCCTCTGTGCACAAATTTCACTTTCCACCTGAATGCAGTATGCAGCATGCATCTTTTCACAATTGACGACTCCCATAAATTAAGTGATTTTGACATTTTGGAGCACATGCTTTTCATTTAATGGCGCATCAACACATCCACTCGTGCACACACACACACACTGACGCCGGCAAATGAATGCTGCCAATCCGGTTGCTTTTACTACAGAAACTCATTGAAGCACTTCGGAGCCCAAGTGTGGAAAAGAGCATCTCGCACCGTGGTCGATTGGAGGCGCGCGCGTTTGTCTCCATGGGTGAATTGAAAAGCGCTAGCATCTGTGCTCTGTAGACCGGCTTCGGGTTTTCCGTTGGCCTTACAAACGAAACAGTTAACAAATTAAATAGTGGCTAGGTCAGTTTAACCAGTTTTGCTTTGTTGTGGTTTGTGCATGCAGAAAAACGTAAATAAATAAATAAAGCGACAACATTGAATTGAATTGAATTCATCGGGATAGGAAATAGTTAGGCGCATTTTAAGAACCAACAATTCAGGAATGGTCTGAGCGGTTTCATTTTTGCGCAAAGATTCTCCTCGATACCTTTAAATTAGTATATCACTTGATATTGCAGAACTTGTAGATCCTCTAGAATAATTTAAAAAAATGTTCAGCTCGTTTTGAATGATAATACCGGCGAATAGTAACGTAAACGCCATCGTGTATTTGACTACTCGAGAACCTTTATGGAGTAAAGTCAAAGGAAGCCTTTGATTCATTTAAATAAATCACACCAAATGAATGTATTTTTGCAACTGCTTTCCAATTTCCTGCTCTTCTCTTCACCAACTGGTTGTAAACGGTTGCTAACTGAAACAAATTCGTTGCTGATATGCGACAAATTCCAAAAAACTTATCGCTTCACTTTATCAAATCGTTCTGTTTAAAGTACGTACTTGTATTTTTATTCAAATACCTGTTACGGGGAATATTGCAATCACAATGAAATGATTTTGTATTAAACGTTTCATTGGGCTACATTTACCTTCAGTTACCCTCCCAATGATGATAACGGATGGATTATACGGGCTTTGTTTTGGCTGCGATTTCAATGAATGAGTTTCCGAGTAAACGGGAGCCCCTCGAAGCTGCTTTAATTAAAATTTGATTACAGCCAAAGAGTCCCGTTATCATGACACAGCAATCTCTGGACAGATAAGTGCCAATCAGTTTTAAAAGCAACCGGACCAAATTAAACTATGACATGTGGTATTTTCAAATGATCCGACCGATATGAGCAACTATAGTGAGTCGTCAAAAGTGATTGTACCAGTGTATAGTGTAGTTTAAGCTGGCTATTTTTGGCACATCTTCAATTTTCACGCACAACGTGGCCATGTCATGTGGTCATGTGCGATGTGGTGCTTTTCAATTACATACCACAAACTGGTCACAATCGAAGGTACGCAACTACGCACTTAATTGCCAATTGTCTTTCTTTCGAGACTTATCTGTCGAAACTCTGGTCGTGGATAGATAGTGAAAGTGGCCATTGTACCGAAATTTGTTTTGATTTATTGTGCCGAATTCGCGGACAACGTGAAATTGATAGTGACAACGACAACTTTGCCAAGCGAACTTTGACAGTGACTCTTGTTGTTGTTCGTTGTGGGAACATCTCTCGAATGTTAATGCATGTTGTTGCAATTGGACACATTTAAGCAATACAGCCAATGTTACGTTGCTTTATGATGTGATGCGATGCGTTACGAGATTATGAATACGAACCGAACAAGCAGTCATAATTAATAGCTTGAATCTAGCAACTTGTTAGAAAGATTCAAGTGTACTGCAATTGCTTCAAATGTTATAATCGGCTTTTATAAAAATGATCATTAACAATTTTTTTTTTCTTTTAATTGTATTTCCTTTCTTTCAAATTATCAGCTGATTATTAGCCAAAATCCAAATTTCGTTGAACTTTTCGAAACACAAAAAAAAAGACTCAAGAACCTTGAACCAGTTAAGAAGTATAAAATGTCTGCAGGGCCGCAGCCATAACTTTCCCATGGATATATGTAACCTTTTTTTCGGTGGATTTGATTGGAAATTTTTAGGAACAGACTTTGGACATGTAACTTTTCAATTTGTGGGCCCTCTTGCCAGAGACCCTGAACCCTGAATGTCTCCAATAATATACGTACACTCATATCAGAAGCTATCAGACTGTATACATTTGTTCGGTCAGCTAAGATATGTATCAGACATTCGACAAAATGTCGATTTGTTTTTACAATACGGCCACTTTAAGAATAATGTACTGACCACATGGGCATTGATAACACATTTGCCAGACCCCACAGTAAATTTATGGAAATTTACCATGTTTATTGAAACAACACGTAAACAGTTTCTTGATGTAGACTATCGATCATGTAGGTATTTAATGGATTGTACTTAAATTTCCTATCAAAGTAGTTCCCCGCCGTCTTCTTATTAATGAGAACTGGACAAAAAATTATATTTGAATCCCGTCAGAATCATAAATATTTTTTTTCGCAAATTTACAACGTTCTCATTTTAATGTGGTGGTCGGTTTAAAAAAAACAAAAACTTCCACAACTGGTATAACCGAACTGATAAAGTATTGACACTTATTATTGAGTCTGACGCTAATGTTTCTTTAATCTAAAATGTATTGTAGTCAAATTGGATTATTGTACCCAGCACTCACTTGGAAGCATTTCACGTTTGAGAATAATCAGTTTGATTGTGACTAACACAAAAAAAAATTAAAATAATAATCTAAGGAAATATCATACTAAATAAATCAGATTTTCTTAAAATTGATAACACCATTAACACTTTAAAAGTATTTCGATAATGTGTTAAACAAAATATATGTTAAGCAAGGGTTAGTAAGTATGCACCGGGTACTTTTGTAATCGTTTACACAAATTCGTAATCGTAAAAAACTTTTTTGTGAAACAGAAAATTAAACTAAAATGTCTTGAATCATTACTTTTTATATTCTAATCGTTAAAATAAAAAAATTTTAAAATGGCGGATGTATTTTTATAATCGCTATTATAACTAATAAATCAATATTACCATTTCGGAATTTCAGAAATTTATTCGAACCATTTTGACAGTTTGAAAAGTGCGTCCTGTCGTACATGTCAGAAATTATCGGATACTTAACGCATAATCGCACTTATTTCTATAGAAGAAGAAGAAGAGTGTTTGGTTTTGTTATTCCAGGACTTAAATTTGCACAAATAACAATTGCTTCAATGCCATATCTGAGCTGTCAGTTTTGTTTTTCTAAAAGACAAGTCCACAATTAGCAGCATTTGAATTTGTATAGAAAAAATCACAACTTGCAATCAACTTCGGATATGTTAACCGCAAAATGATTGCTGCTACGAGGGCATCGACCCGGGCGGACACTGCTGAAACCCACAAAAACGCATTTCTTCTCACACAACTTATTGTTACTTTAACTTATAACTGAGGATGTTGCTGCTGCTGCTGCTTATAATGTTGCACGGGGAGCTATGTCAATGCATCTGCATATGAATACGCGACCGCAGAGCAAAGCAAATGTAAACACAAAATTATACCGCAACGACATCAACTGCAGCGGCCACAATAATCAGCGAAGGTATTCAAATGTTATGTGCAACGATTCGCTTTCGTTTGCGGCAAAATATCGAAAAATGGCAGAGAAATTCCGCAAGAGCTGTGGCTCTGCAAAAGGTTTTTGTACGGAATATAATCGGAAGACTAAAATCACAAGCAGCCAATCCAACGCGGCTGCAGTGAAATAAATTGCTTTGGATTCAACATTGATTTTCCACTACTCCGGACTTCAAAAGTCATATTAATTCGCTCTTATCATATGGAGGTTTATCACGCGTCACAAAACACCTACGGCTCCTGCACACACACAGTGACGAATAAGGTCGGTTGTGGAGTTTTCCGAAAGAAAGTGAAATTCTGCTTTAAATTGGCCATACTTTACGATGAAATACCAACAACAACAAACATGTTAACCCGTATTCCAACCCCATCTGGCCCACTCGACGAGCGTCGCTGCAACAGCAGAAGCTGCGCTATAAAAATAAAGCTCCCCTCTTTTTCGCCTCAACTCAAGTGACTTCTTTTGCCTGAAGCGAGTGATGGGAAAATCTCGGCATATACAAGAAGAAAAAAAGTGGTGGAAACTAGTTTCTTCTTCTGTCAATATGACCGACCGGGCCGCGGAGGTGGCTGTTGACTCTGGCTCTTCGAACTAGTCAGCCAAGTTGCTGACTGCACATGCGCACAAAGCCAATTTCTTTTGAGAATTTCCAAACTAATCTCGTTTTATGTACACTATACGCTACGCAAAATGTGCACGCGATTTTCCTCGGCGGGCATCATCTGCAATTTTGATTGTGGGAACAAAAACAAAAAAAAGTGGGCAAATTTTCATTATCTTTCGAGTATTTGAGGCACGTATGCCAGCGGTAGTTGGTAATGCAACCGCAAGTGGCTTCTGCTTTTTGCTCTCTACTGGCAACGCCGTCTTCTTGGAAGAAAAGTGAAAAGGGCAACAATAAACTCGAAAAAAATTAATAAATAAAAACAAGAGAGAAACCATTAAATGCAAAATGACACACTCACATAGGCATTTTGTCATAAGCAATTGGCCATAACTCACTAACTTGGCTCACAATCCGCTTGTAATGGAAATGATGTTGGAAATTAACAGAAACATTTCTGCTACCAATGCCAGAGGCGGGCGATTGTTCAGTGCCTCGAATTATGCGCATTTAGACAAAAGCCTGTGATACGACGTTTTCCATACGGCCAACAAAAAAAAAAGTCTTGCAATTGCCCATTGGAAAATTTCGAAAAGGAAAGTTTGGCAATCGTAAAAAAATAATCAAAATTATTCCTTCAATAAGTCAAAGTTATACATGCAAAAGGCAATGAGGAGATGAATGAGCTGCACAAATATTTCGTTTGATAGAAACATTTTAGCTTTATACAAATTCTTTGGCAATCCATCAAATATTTGCTGGGAAAAGTTGGTTCCTTTTCATGTTTACATCAGATCAGATCATGAGGAACAATTGCTTGTTCGCTGCTCCAAATTAAACTATCAGCTATGTAGACTTTTCTTTGAAACAAAGCCGATGGAAAAGCAAAAATTAATGGCATATCATTTGACGTTGAGTAACAGACAGAAATGCGGAAAAGCGATCAATCGATGCCGCATCAATGCCGCACACCATACACACATATTTGTGCAACATTTGGTAATTAGCGATTTTGCAATAGATTTGAATATGGCGCCAATGCGAATCATGTAATCGCAGTAATTACAAATTAATGGGAACGCAATGCATACACACACAACTGCAGGTTAGATAAGGCGAGCGGGGTGGCGTGAAGCGGGGTTGGCAGACAATTTCCAAATTCAACGAAATAGTTAAATGAAAGCAGCGAGTATTTCGCAAATGAATAATAAGCGGGTAAATTTCAAAATGTAAATCCATGAACCGCTTCCGGAACGCTGCCGCGGGGATTCGGTGAGGAAAATGCAAAAATGTGTATGCCTCAAAACCGCAAAACTTCGAGGCTCATAGAGAAAGGATCAAGTTTCAATACATATCCCACGGTATCTGCAAATTTATTCGTATATCGTTTCCTGTAAATACTATACGAAAACTACAGCGAATTGAAATATGAAAATTATGGCTTACAGCGTTAATAACCGTACGTAAAAGACGAGACAAGACGCCTTTATTGCTGAATTGATGGCTGCCATCAACAATTGCTGAGAGAGGATGAACTGATGGAGTATTAGAGACATTGCGCTATTGATAATCACGAGAAGCGAAGTAATTTGAGTGAAAAGCCTTTTTTAATTTGACGTCTCACAGCTTGTCAAAAATTACATTAATCTAGACAAAACTTCATTCTTCCGGTTCCACCTCGAAATTTACTAAGCGCCATCTACGCTTGTATGTGGCCAACATAATGAAACAATCAAACAAACAAACAATTCCCCAGCGGAAACCATAGAGTAATTTTGAAAATTCCATGGTAATTGTCGCAACAATAATAAGTGTTAAGTCGTTCATACATACTCTGTGGCGATTGTTTGACTTTTCAATAAGTCAGTGGGGAAAATTGGTTGCGGTCTTAGAAAAGCAAACAAGCCAATAACACAAACAAGGTGATGGCAAACATCCCATTTAAATAGTTGCTAGGAAATTCATTTCTTTTCACTTTTGATAACTCCATTGCGGAGAATTTTTTCATAAATTGTTTTTCGGATTTCAATATTTTTTCTTGATTTTCAAAAAATGCTGTATATTTTAAATACCGTTCATAATGGCAAGGCATTAATTCCATTGTTTTTCTGCTGTAAATACGATTAATTTTGGAATTGTACCAACGACAACGAACGAAAAAGAAAAGTTGGATTTACTGCATTCGCAATGAGATGAAAACAATGAAAAATGGAAGCTGTCATAAAAAAGTGGTTAAATAATTACTGGCGAAAGAATATTAAGTGGAATGAAGAAAAAAAGCCAAACAACACTTTCTGCTGCTGATGGTGGGCTGTGCGACTGGCAAAATACACTGAAAATATCATTCGACTATTTTTCAAAGCAATACGCTGCTGCCTATTTTTGTGGATAAGTTCAATAGGGGGAGGGAAATTTTTCAATCGAAATTAGTTTTTATTTAATTGACAAGTGGCAGTTTCATTCTTTGGCTTCCATTTGCCCTCCAACCAGAGGAGAGTAGAACCCAGTGCAATGAAGTTCAATAAACTGGAACTAAAGTTTGTGCTCAGTAAAAACTTTTTTCTATGTTGATCTTTTTCAACGTGTAGACATCACTCCGCTCAGAGGCTATTGCTGCTTCTTTCATTCACTTCTTTCAAACGTGTCAAAGTTGGCCACAGAAAATTCGCTGCTTTTGCCTTCGCCATGACAATGAGACGCCACCACCGCGTCGGAATTGGCGACACTGGCTCCCACACGATCCCACCTGAGCCGGCATGAGCAACGGAAGATCTCAACATTGGTAACCTAATCACATTGTTGGGTGCCTGTTTTTTTTTCGGTTGGTTCAATTGTTGATGTTGCTTGCTGCCGAATGCCAAAAAAAAACATATACAATCATGAACAACTACAACAACAAAATGTCACACACACACCCATGGCACCACTTTCATGCCAAATGAGAGGAAAAAAGTGAAAATCGTCTGCGTGCAAATTATGCGCTTTTCACACGCGCCTTCCAAGCTACCTCGGCGCTTACTCCGCCCCTGGCACCTTCAACTTCTTCCTGAAAAGGCCCCAAGTTGGCTGCTGCCAAGTTGGCGCCCTATGTTGAGTTTGAGGCGTTGTTGTTGCGAGGGGATTTCTAACTCGGTTTTTTCAAATTTAAATTTAACTTCAGTGGGGGGGGGGGGTGTGGCGAGTTGGGCGGCATGTCAGTTTATCTGCTGCTTCTTCTCTATTATTACTTTTTTGTTGTTTGATTTCGCACATTTGCTTTCCATCTCCACTGCTGGATAATTTAATTTGGTTGTTTTTCTATTTGTTTGTTTGTTTGTTGTGTCTTTTTTGTGACTTTGGGAATTTAAGCTTGAATTGGCGCTGAACTTGGGTGTTGAAAATTAAAATTATAATGCAAATGAAAACAAAAGTAAAAGTTTTATGTTGGGTCGCATTTGTCTTGGCCGCCGCCGGTCAAGTGTACAGCAATTACGCGGCAGTTGGGGGTAATTAAGATCTCGGAGCGGCGATAAGTGTAAGTGAACTTATTAAATTTACGTTTTTGGAGCTTAATTGGTATCTAGTGGCGCTGCACACTGGTTACATAAGTTCTACAACCAAAAAAAAAAACTTTGAATTGAAACATATATCTTGTTACGTATTCGTTTATTTGTTGTTATTTTGTTACAGAATAATATGTTTTTTTTTTTTTTGGTTATGCTGGGAACGCCAAATTGTGAAGATTATTGTCTAATTTTGGATGGAAGTCTGTGGTATTGGATTAAAAATCTTTGTAAAAAAAAATATTTTAAAGTAAAATTTGACCTATCTAAAATAGAAAGTTCTTAATGAGTTTTAACTAATCCTAAATCGTTCAGAATTCAATTGCTTCGAACTGAAAAGCCTCATGAACGGAACGCTCATGAAGAGCCTCAGGTCACTTTTCGTCTGTCAAGTAAACTCCATGAACTTAAGCAAGTGGGGTCAAACGAAATAACTTGAGGTAGGTGATTATGCCTACTCAATTAGTCATTGTCGTAAAATATTGGTGATAGGCAGTATATTTCATTCTAATGCCCTGAAAAAGTCTCAAATGTGATTATTAATATTTTGGTTATAACTTCACAAAGCCAAAGCTCGACTTACATCTGCTAGACATCGAAGCAATTAGTCGAACTTTGCCCCAGTGCTGCCTGTCAAGCCTCTACATAGTATATATTTGTTGTATATATAAAATTTCATTAGCAGGTACTTTGTTCACTTCTCATGGTCGTGAATTGTGTATTGGACTGCCTTACTTTCTTTTTCACTGCAAACAATATTCACAAATAACCGTATGAGCATGGATATGTTGGTAATAACTGTCGTTGTTGTTGTTGTTGTTGTTGTTTTTGGTATTAATGACCTAAATTTCAAGTGGCATTCAAGCAGACAAAAAAACGAAAAGGCGAGAATATTACAAGTAGATATAAAAATAACTTGCTGAAGGCTGTAATTTGACATGTCTTCCCGAACACTCATTGCGGCTTGAGTAAATACGAACGATTTCTCGAATTGGCATTTTACATACAATGTACGGAATTCAATCGGCACAGTCATCCAACAATGTGTTGCCTTTAATTGCCTCTCCAATGGATGTGTAAGCGGCCGTCTGACGTAGAAGACGCATTCTGCATACTCTTTGAGCGCGTTCGCCTCTTCCCCACTTCCCCCTTTAAGTCAACAATTAAATGGAATTGTCGCATCTGCACGAATGTATCTGCGATCGGCAATTAAATGTGAGTTCGGTTTTAGTGCATCTTTCTTTTTTGCGGACATGCGACTGGCGCTATCGCTGTGAGCTGTCAATTAAAGTGCAATTATTATTGCATAATTGTTGACATTAAGCAGTCAATGACTTCACACGCGCTCTCCATACATATGGCCAATAAAAAGTATAAAACTAGACTACCGCCACTTAGTCTTTACTGCAGCGCCGTAAAACGTAATGCGAAAGTGGCTCGGTGTTGACTCTGGCATTAGCTGACTGGCAGGCGCGCAATCGTACGCCAAAACGAAATCAAAAGTGTGCAAAAGAACTGAAGTGGCAAAGTGCTTAAATAAATACGTTGCGGCACGAGCACAAGTAATGCAGACAAGATTACAATGTTTAAATTCAAATCAAGAGAAGTATTTGTATCATTTATTGGATAGTTTGGAGGGGGCAGTCCCCAGATAGGTAACCACTTTATGGTTGCTTCCCGGAAAAACAGGAATACAACGAAGTGGTCAATAGAGATCAACAAGAGTGAACCAAAATGATAAGAAATCAGGACAAACAATTGAAATTGAGGACAAACGATGAACCAGAAATCACTGAATGCCATATTCATTCTCCTTATTTAAATTACTGACAAAACCAAAGCGCGGCATTGATATTACAGCCTCCATTTACTCTTTCAAATTGTAAATTTGGGGTTTGACTATATGCCTTCGACGCTACTCCAATTGCTTACTTGAACTCATTGCCCATGCCTGAGCCAATTACACCTCTTATGACTTGGTGAACTCTTGTTGACTCTTTAACAAGTTGAGACGCAACCGAAAATTAGTTGCACGCACGCTTCAGAGATTTTATCGCTTATTATTTTAAAGGTTGTGCGGCATGCCTTCCCGATTCTTGACTAGTTACTGGCCGCCACATGTGCAATGGGGTCACACTTGAAGTTATTGTTATTGTGCACAGAGCTTTGGGCCTGCCCTTCGCTTCCCGACCCTCGTTGGCATCCATCAAATTCTTGTATAACACTCGAAAATAAGCGTACACATAAGACGTAAGTAATGCCGAGTTCACGCTTTTGCCAAATACTCGTATGTACTTTCAATTGAATTTGTTATGCGCCGTGTGCTGCCATTGCGTTTCAGGGTTTTTCGAATTAAACTTTTTTATTTATGGTCTTTAATTGAAATGCATTCCACCTGCTTTTTTGTCTTTTGGTCAAATTAAAATGTCTGTATTATTGCAGATTTATGTAGTTTAGTGACTTCATTCGTGTCAGGTGCGTATGGTGAATTGTGACATAACAAATGTTTTAATGCTAGCAGCAATTGAAAGTATGTATGGTATATGCAAATAATCGTTGCCGAGTGGCTAAGATTAAGTTGAAAGTAGAGTTTATATTCGCACCATTTCTTGAGATTAGTTAGGGAAATTTATGATTTAATAAAGAAACAAACTTTTTACCATCTACCACACAGTGCAACACTGTGTTCTGATACCAGATCTGGATAGGTCTTGTTCTACATAATAACATTTTTGAAGGGGTTTTTCTGGATTAGGTTGAATAGGCGAGGTTTTAAGGTTTAACCAACAAGGTCAAAATCGCTTATCATTAAAAGTGATTTTGACCTTGAAAAACTAATCAAGAAAAACGCCTTCAGGGAGTTACCAAGACTAAGACTTATCCGGATCTGTTATTAGACCGGCAATCAGAAAAATTAACCCTCATTTCGTCGCATAGTGTAATTATAGATTTTAAAAAGTATAATTCTTTTCTTCTACTTCACACATGCAGTAATTCTCCATGGTTCCCAGCATTCACACAATTCAACTGAAAGGTTCGAATACTCAACACCAACTTGCGCTCAGAAAATCAAACCTACAACATACTCGCATGTAAAGTGAAAACAACCCCGAAAACATCAATCAAGTTAGATTTTACTGCCCTGAGATTTATTGCACCTGCATCAAATCTGTGGAAAAACACTTTATTTCACTTCCAAATTCAAGCGAAAGAAATCAAGACAAAGCGAATTCCTGAGATCTTTCAAATGACTATGCATCTCATAAATAACACTTACCATTTTGAATACTGCAGATGAAGCATGTAAACCGTGTAAAATTCCTTTTCAAAGCCAAACAAATGCTTTTATCTCCTTGGGTGTGCTGTGTAATCCTTTAACAGGTAGAAATTCGAAGACTTTTGAGAATGTTCGAGTGGAAATTGAATCTTTTTAGTTTGGTTATTGCATATTTTTGATCACTGAATATTTTCCATCACTTAATCAGATATCGATTGCTTTGTTTATATGCATTTCGTACTTTAATTTCTTCAATATAATATTTTTTCGCAATAACACTGATATGTACATATATTTGCTAGCGAGATTTTCAACGTATCTTCACCGGTGATAATCTTGGGACAAACACGTAAAACTATCAACTGCACATGCGCGCATGCGCCACGAAACTGAGCTCTGCATCTGAATCGAAAGCAGGTAACACCGTGATTTGCTCAAAATGTGGCAGCAGCGCTGAAATTCAAAGAGAAACAGAAATAGCCCGGTTTGAGCACTTCAGCACAGCCGGCAAAGCAAAGCGCATGTATGTAGGTAGGAAGCACACAATACACTTGCAAAAATTCGTTAGCATTTGTGGTTGTAGCATCAAAATTATTTTTTATTTTTAATAAAAAAAAAAAATATTTATTATATGAAATTCTTTGAAAAAAATGGTAAAAAAGTGGTCTTGATTTTTTTAATTGCAAATATGTATTTCGTTTTGCAATTTCCCTATTCTGACTTTTAAATTTTTGGTTTGTTTAAAATTATATAAAAGAAAATAAAATAATTTTTGTATTAAAAAGAATTTTACATAAATAAATAAAATATCTCTTCGTACATAAGAACAAGTGGAATTCGTCAAAATCTACTTCGTTTTCCTTATCAATATTTGTTTGAAGAAAATGATGACTGTATCAAAACAATTAGAAAACTCCACCCAATCAAGTACATTTCAGATTACATTTGTTTACAACCAGAGTGCTTGTCATTTGTTATTTGCGATGTTCGAAAAGGCATTCCAGACCAGTCGTAGATGCATTCCCATACCTTGACTAATTGGTAGAATGACTTGATTCATATCGGCCCATGGAGATACTACATCGAAAGAAGATAACTTATCAAACACACATTATAAATGAATGGACGTATTGGGCGTATTGAATAATATTTTGATAGTATATATTCTACTACCGAAATAAACATTGGCTACGTTCAATTTTCAATAGAGCTGACGCCTGACATACGCAAGTCACCAAAGTACGTAAATCGACAAGGTTGTTATCAGTTTGGAAATTATGAATGACCATTAAGATTGCTGAATCGATACTTCCAGCCAAATCATAGCCACATCAAATCTCAAATGAGTGAAAGTTGCAATTATTTGAACAATTGCATAAATGCTCCCCCATTCCGAAAGAAACAAAATACAAATGAAGGCAAATAAAGCGGCGAATGGCGCAAACGCCGAATTTACACGTCAACCGATTCTATTGAAATGCACAACTTTAACCCGCCTCAACTTGAATGCAGTCCAGACACGTCTAGGCAGTCACAAGCCCCAGCTCAGCTCAGCCCAGCTTAACACAATTCAAATTTTCAATTACACAAATTTCCAACAGTTGTTTGTTACGCAGGTTAAACGTTTTTATTTGCTCTACGTGAGAGCAATGTCAACTACGCATTTTCGCGTTGTACATTTAAAAGATCGTTCATTTATAAAAAAAACTACAACAACAAATATCACAAGATAGTGCCAAAAAGCCGAAAAAGCACAAACTGAAAATGTGAAACAATCATGACCCTTTGTTCACCAACAACAGGTGCCTCCTCATTACGATTCCAACTCGGCCTGTAATTGTGCACATCTTATATAACTCGGCGGTTATCGCATTTCCAAAATGGTTTAAGATGATTTTATCTTTTCAATCTTACCTGCTAACATTTCAATTTAATGCGTCCCATTTCAAAGTGAAAATAACAAAAACAATGAAATTATTTAAAGAGAGTACCGCTGGTTGTAGGGCGTTCTAAGTAAGAAATTAAAATGAAATCAATATATTATCATATTGTGGTCATTGCTGAATTAATCTCTAATGAGTCGTAATCAATACATTATCACTGACCCCGAAAAAAAAACTAGTAGCCTACATTGATGTCGAAACTAGTATGTAATCGATACGAATAGTATTATCGTTACATGTGTTGCAAGTGATTTCGATTACTTAATACGGCACACTCAGTGGAAACGTGAAAAGAAATTTACTGTCGCTCCGTGCAATTTTTTGCGATTTTCCTCTGAGAGTATCATATATTCTGCTCTCATGACGCACGGTGGTGTACTTGAAATGCCTCAATTGCCGAAACTCCGCAGAAGCATCGTCAGGTGGGTATAGGCGTTAATTGATATCGTGTGTTTTATACTTGGTTGTTTTGAGCAAAGAACCAATTAAGCTTATTGGCATTGCCACTCCTCTTGCTTGTGATAAAGCAATTGCCCTCATACATGCATTTTCGAAGAACAGGAATTAATTAAAAGATATCACAAGTCATTGGCGGTAAGATGCCTGCAGAGGGTATTGCAGTGCATTGCGAATTGCTTAGAACAACTTTTAATCCACTGCTCGCAATGTTTGTTTGTTTGAGATTAGTATTTCAGATCGATTCACTTGTGATTCATTGAAAGAAATTAAACTGGAAATTGAAAATTACTTTTGTACAATGAAATTAAGTACATACAAATGATAAGATATACACAGTTCCTTTTTTTATCTAATTAAATTCTATTCCAATTTTAGTTGTTTTTTTGTTTGTGATTCATTCAAATATTTAATTCAAATTGGCCAACGACTCAATAACAAATGTATAATCCCTGCTGCCGTTGGTAACGAATTTAAATACATGGTACAAGTAAGTACACGGCGCCTCACAACGATGAAATAATACGTGAATACATTTATTTGTGATATGATCGACGTGAGGTTTTTTTCTTTAAAGTCAGTACCAATTGAATTGCTATCAATCACATAAATCTTGTGATGTTTCAAGCATTAAGCAAGGAAAGGGTTTGACGGTAAAAAAATCATGTCATTTACGAACAATTTTAAAGAATTTAAGAACTTACAATACTACTGACATTCATTTTCAATTCATATGCTAAGCTTGAGATTATATTAAACCATTACCACAATCAATTGATTTGCTTAAACCGAAACTTGATAAAGGCACTTCCTGTGAGCGACAACCGAATTATGATTACAGGTACAAAGAAATGTGCTCATTCCATGATTGTATCAGCGTTTTATAATTAACTAGACCACCCATTAACCGTCATTATAAATTCGTTAAAAACTTTGCAAAAATTTGGAATTCATAAAAGTTATAAATTTTGCCACACCGTTAAACTAGCAACACAATAACAAATAATCATAAAAACCATAACCAAATTTTGACTACATTTTTTCATCGCTTTATTTGCTTTAGATAAAAGTAAGTACTGTTTTTCAAAAAAGGTGATTTTTCCACTGTGAACTAATATTAAATTGACATCAATGGCACACATAAGAGAATAATTGCGCCATTAAAAATTCGAAAAAAAACGTTGATAAGCCGAATCTAGTAAATTGCCCACTAATCGATCAATCAAAATGCGAAATCAAAAGTTCGAGGTGTAGGAAAAATACCAGTCGAGGACGTCACCGAAGACAGGTGAAATGAAATGAAGTGAGTGTATCGGACATGCTGACAGCCTTCGAATTCTTAATCAGTGTCGAATTACTCCCATCGACATTCTAACTGAAAGCAAATTGTGAAATACGTTTTCCGTTTCAATTAAACATTTTATTTCATCGTTATTTTTTTTTAGTATATTTTTATTCTTTCCGTCCATGAAGGCATCGAAAATGTTTGTTGTTGTAGTATATGATATTCGTTTTTAAAATAAATAAATAATAAAATGTTTTATTGACTATTGCAATGCTATAACTTAGAATCTACGGGCAAATTTGGAACCTTCCGTTCGTCCCAAACAAGTCAGAATACCCTCGCGACCACAGGCTCCAGTCAACAAATGGAATACTTCACCAGTTGGGCACTCCTTGTCCTCCTTGTGGAAGGCGTTGAAACGGTTGCTCCACGTGCACGAATAGTATTTTGAACAGTCGCCGCGATCGGCAAAGGTTCCCTCAACCACGCAATCGAAGATATTTTTCAACTCGGACATCATTTGGTCTTCAGCAGCTATTTCGCAAGAGTACGAACTTTCACAGAATCCGACTTGAGGGTTGAATAACTGTCCTTGCGGACACTGCAAAACATGATCGCCGAATATACCTTGTACGTCACCGCAGAATATGTATTTATCACAGAAACCGTCCATTGGGAAAAATCCTCCAGTTGGGCAAACGAATGGTTTTGCTGTGGTTGATTCTGGTGCATCAGTTGTTTCAGGATCTTCGGGAGCATCAGTGGTTTCGGGATCTTCCGGCGCATCGGTTGTTTCAGGATCTTCGGGAGCATCAGTTGTTTCGGGATCTTCGGGAGCATCAGTAGTTTCGGGATCTTCCGGCGCATCAGTTGTTTCAGGATCTTCGGGAGCATCAGTGGTTTCGGGATCTTCCGGCGCATCGGTTGTTTCAGGATCTTCCGGAGCATCAGTTGTTTCAGGATCTTCGGGAGCATCAGTGGTTTCGGGATCTTCCGGCGCATCAGTAGTTTCGGGATCTTCTGGCGCATCAGTGGTTTCAGGATCTTCGGGAGCATCAGTGGTTTCGGGATCTTCCGGCGCATCGGTTGTTTCAGGATCTTCGGGAGCATCAGTTGTTTCAGGATCTTCGGGAGCATCAGTTGTTTCGGGATCTTCGGGAGCATCAGTGGTTTCGGGATCTTCCGGCGCATCAGTGGTTTCAGGCTCTTCGGGAGCATCGGTGGTTTCAGGATCTTCGGGAGCATCAGTGGTTTCGGGATCTTCCGGCGCATCAGTTGTTTCAGGATCTTCGGGAGCATCAGTTGTTTCAGGATCTTCCGGAGCATCAGTTGTTTCGGGATCTTCGGGAGCATCAGTAGTTTCGGGATCTTCCGGCGCATCAGTTGTTTCAGGATCTTCGGGAGCATCAGTGGTTTCGGGATCTTCCGGCGCATCGGTTGTTTCAGGATCTTCGGGAGCATCAGTTGTTTCAGGATCTTCGGGAGCATCAGTTGTTTCGGGATCTTCGGGAGCATCAGTGGTTTCGGGATCTTCCGGCGCATCAGTGGTTTCAGGCTCTTCGGGAGCATCGGTGGTTTCAGGATCTTCGGGAGCATCAGTGGTTTCGGGATCTTCCGGCGCATCAGTTGTTTCAGGATCTGCGGGAGCATCAGTTGTTTCAGGATCCTCGGGAGCGTCAGTTGTTTCAGGATCTATCAAAGGATCAGTAGATGGATTTTCAGTGGGGGCAACCGTTGGCTTTGTCGGAGTCTCTATCGGTGACTCTGCGTCATCGGCCGCTGCAACTTGTTGTAGTAAGTTACCACCACAATATCCTGCACTAGCGCTAAACACTTGACCATCGCGGCAGGTTAGATATCTAATTGTTAAGCCGCCAGCCTTGTTTTGGTAGCATCCATAGAACTCGGGTGTATTATCAACAAGCGGGAAAAAACCGGCCCGTATGCATTGGTTTCCTTCCAAGGCACTTCCTGCGACGAGCGCAACTAACGTTACTAGTAATAGCCGCAACATTTTCTTCTTATATTATGAATTTTTCGTTGGTAAATGCTGCCACACTTAAAATAATTTTTTTCGATTTTCGTTCGCGTTTCAAATTTGTATTTTCGATTATCAACGACCCGTTACTTGCCGCTGAATTTAACAAACTAATTGGTAAAACTTTGCAGTCAATTCTTTTATACAAGTTGCGCCAATTTCTTTCCTTTAAGAACACATTGTCTGATTGCTAGTAATTAACTGATAAACAACCTCAGCTTTTATCAATTAAAATACTGGCACACATACTTCAACCTGCAATGCCTTATCAAGAATACAAACAAGTAATCGACGCATCTCATATATTCGCTGGAATAGAGTCAGACACACCGGAAAGCTACCATTGCCTTTTTCCATATAAACACTTACCATTTCTCTATTATTTCAAATATTTTGATTAAATAAGAACTGATTAAGTGCCTGCTTAAAATTTATGGCAAGATAAAAATTTCAATACATTATCTTTTTAATACATAAAAATGTTGGTCCTTATGTCTGAGTGAACATCACGGCAAAACCACTGAACGTAACAGAATCATACTTACACCATAGGTTGCTTTTGAGCTCCGGAAGGTTTTGATAAAAAAAAATGTTAGCGTTCAAAAATAAAAACGAAAAAAATTCCAAACAAGTGTTTGAAGACATTTGAATGGAAAAAAATTACTAGACGAAAAAGTTTAAACATCGCAGAGTTATTTGTCTCCATTTAAGCTTGGGACAAAATAGAAGGAGTAAATGGATTTTGGCCCGCTGATTTCAAAAATGTATTCGGTGTGTCTCTAAACTTTAAGAATTTTGCTTAACAAAATTAAGATAAAACCCCTCTTAAAGAAAATATCGCAAAAGGGTATTTTTCTGATAACTGTTTCCAGCAATTGGAAGAGAGCGGATACGACCACAAATTGCAGCCAGAAACTGACGCTCACAGAAGCAATCGACTTTCACAAATAAGAAATTCAAGTCAGGCGCCACGAAATTATAAATATAAAAGTATTTGTCCTGATTGCTTATAGACTGGCTCCAGTTTTGCGGGGCTCACGTTAATTATATGTCCGAGCAATGCCGGGGTATAAAGCTAGTATTTCAATCAAAACAGAGACAAGCCGAGTGAACTTCCGGGCAAGAATTTAAATTGAATAACAGATAAGAGGTTTCCGGTGGGATTTAATCAATGTAAACATTTTCTGACTTCAAACCACTTTCTTCCTTTATTAAAGAACTTTGCTGCACTAAATTGTAGACAAATCTCATAAAAATTAAGCATACCAACATCAATTTTTGAATACTTTATGTATCTAGGTCTAAAACCAATCATCGTCTTAAGCGGCAGTAATGGAAATACAAGCAGCTTGCTGCTGATCAAATCCATGCCCAATGGGACACTTCATGCTAACAGCCTTAAATTTGCCCTTCTTACTTATGCATGAATAATAACGAGCTGAACTGGCTGTGGAAGCAAAGTTCCCCTCCTGCGTACAAACGAAATTCTCCTCCTCCTTTGAAGAACCTTTCAATTTTTCTTGCTCTTTAGCCTCCTTCATGGCCTTCTTGGCCAATTCCTTTTGCAGTTTCTGTTCAAGCTTGTCTTTCTGCTTCTGGGCTTTGAGGCGGGCTTTTTCCTCCACTTTGAATTGCTTTAACTCAGCTTTTACAATATCCTTATCATCCAGTTGTGTATCGTCATCGAGCCCATAGTTTGGAGGCAAATTCTCCAAGTTGTTTATGTCAATGAAACATTTTCCCAGTTGTGGTACGAAGACTTCACCCACATCACACTTAACGAGATATTTGTGAAAACCGTCACCAGTTAGCCGTGCTATGCACCAATAGTACGAAGAATTGCTGTGGGGATCGGCAGAAGTGCCAGCTAGCTCGCATGTGGGACCTTCGTCGTTACAAGCAGATATATCACGTGTACAACGTCCGAGTTCGACGTTGAATGCTTCTTCCTGCGGGCAAGATCTCTCCACTAGCTGGAGCTCTGCGGCGACTAGTGAGCAAGAGTAATACGAGTGGCAGTCGGTGTCATGCGAAACATTCCCTACTGCTGAACAAGGCGTGGGCGGTTTCTCGGTAGATGCAGTCGTTGACTCTACGAATGTTTCTATGGTGGAACTTTCAGTAGTATCACTTGGAATATTCGCCAACGAATCAATGGTTTCTACCGGCAGGTTTCCTTCAGTTGTTAAGTCCTCTTCAATTTCGCCTTCCATAATATTTGGTTCCTCTTCGTTTTGGCATTGGTCGTTTGGTATCTGTCCTAAAATAGCACCACTATTGCAATCACACCAACATTTGGAGCTTTGTGTACCAGTACAGTTGGTGACACAATTTGCTTCTTCGGCATTAGGAGAGACAGGTACATTGTCCACATTGCTACTTTCAGTACGGACTTCCTCAGCAGTTCCTTCGTCTCCAATATCATTATACGCTGGGACATCAGTGACTGCATCTGCTTCAGGAGGTTTCGTAGTCTCAAAAGCATTTGGCACTACAAGAATTAATAGGAGTTTTATTTCAAATCTAAAGAAACGTGCCCATTCAAACTAGAATACCCTCAAGTTCATCCAAGGCTCTTGGCACGATCTCAGCTCTACCCTCCTCCCCTTGTTCCTGACTGCGAATACATTTAGCTATATGCTGCAAGTAGAAACCACAAGCCATTTGAATTATTTCAAAGAATCTCTACTAAATTCTGATTTGCATTTACGAAACTTACCAAAATGCAAAACACAATCAAAAGTTTCTTGGCGGAACTCTTCATGTCGATCGAAATGTTGGAACTACTTCGCAAAGAAATGAAAAGCGGCATTTTATATAGACGATTGCTGCGCTTTATTAGCGGATTTCCTTTCATTTTAGATAAATATGGAAAGTATGTCATCAAAGCAGTTATCTTTGAGATCTGCAAATAAATATGCAAATACAAATTTTGTATATAGTTGCATTCGTCAATAGGGTAAGGCAGCATGCGGCTGAGTACACCCTACAACAACCACAAAAGTACTCAAAAAGAATCATTAAATGTTTTCTTATATAGAATTATTAAATTGAATTAAAGCTTCACTGGTAAAAAATTATAAACAACTTGTTTTGTCTTTCAGGTTGTTTTAAATTGTGTACGATGGTTGAAAGATATCTCATTCCCAGTTTTGCTCAACCTGAAGAAAAACATTGCATACTTTTAGAGAATCTAATTAAATTTTTGATTTTACTGATTTGTTTTACGATTCCGAGAATCTACTGATTCCGAACGAAGCGAGATAACAGCACACATTTCACTTTCTTCTCTCTTTAATCGCATTTTAATTTCTCAATCACGCTCGCGCCTATCTGGCGGTTGCTGGTGGGAAAATCAAGTCAGTTTGACGAAAGATACGGCGGTAATCGGTGTTCGTGACGAAGTTCATTCTGCGAACGGATGACGGATGCTCAGTGAAGCAAATAATTTGCTATTACTCTTCCGGACGATCATAGTGGATTTGAACGGGCTTTTGTTCGATATCTCCGGATTCCCCCACACATTTAAGCAAAAATGCAAATTTGAAAAAATTCGGAACATTAAAAGACACCCACAAAAAATGTTCAGTTTGAAGCAAGGGTTTTGGTGTTCCATTCGTACATGGCTGTGCTAATCTGGTGGATATTATCTTTTGATAAGAGCTTTTATCAGCTTGTTTAAATTAAATTGTGTATATTTGAAAAATTGTGATGTTTATGACTTGTACTACTACTACCACGAATGTAAAATTTAAAATAAAATACATTCACCGTCTGCGCGTATAAGTTCGGAAGTACAACTTGCCGAGCTCGCGGCTGCACACCGAGATTATCCGAAAATCGCACAAAATGGAAGTCCATCCGGCTGGTAATGTCTATCGAGAAAATGCGCACGGTAAAAGTCCTCTGGAGAAACCTCTGATCGCCACTCCCACACCAGTGCGACGTGGGCCTCGCGCCACAGCCACAGCCGGAGTTCAACGCAGGCGTGTGATCAAGAAACACATTCAACAGAAGTATCTGCTGTGTGGGTTCGCAATACATGTACATAGTAATTTTCCAAAAAAAAACCTATTCTTACACCTCACATTTGAATCACTGTGAAAAATGCCGTTACGTGTTCTTTGTCACCACGTCCTGTTTCATTCTAACCAACTTGTAATCAATTTATGCGTTACCGTTTTCTCAACGACTCGCTTATTTGTTTCAAGGCATTTCTGTCCACACCCGCCTATTTGTACGGCAATGTGGTCGAGTCCGATAAGGACTTGGTGCTCCGCATATGGCCCGCAATTGTGTACCAGGCTACGGGCCAGATTTGCCGTTCCATTTTAGAGCACTTGGATACCGAGTATCGCGGTCGCCCGCGCGAGACCACGCAGTTTCGACGAGTTTTCCTACTGGCCACTCTGATCATTTGCGTTTCCCTGATGATAAGCGGTATTTTCTTCTCTTCGGCTTGGGTGACAATCACCACCACAACGCAGGCAGTGGCTATTGTATTTTATGGATTCTTCGCGGGTGAGTATTGCCATTTTCACTGGCTCATCTGAAGTCGTAATGCATCTCGCTTTTAGGCATAGGCTCAAGCTTGTTCATATGGAAGACCCATGTCATTCTGGAGGCTGTTCGTCCACGTGAGGATAAATTCGTGCGCAAGACCATCTTTCTCTGCGGCGAAGCTTTCTGTCAGCTCTTCCTCTCCTTCGTGTTTACCAGTCTGCGTACCTTGTATGGTACAGCTCAGTCGATAGTTCTGATGTCAGCACTTTTGGTGAATCTTATACCGCTTAGCTTAATCATAACTCGGCATCGGGAAGGAGCCATTACGAAGCGCATCTCGGTGATCAAAACCGAGGCGGGTGGCTTTACACCGCTCCACCACCAACTGGGTAGATTTACTTCAAACTTTGCCGATGTGGACATTCAAAGGCCTTGGAAGAATCCAATGATGGAGCTCAATGCGTCAGCTTCACTGGTGGCAGCGGCAGCAGCAACGGCAGCTGCTGATTCCCACACCAATTACATGCTGGCTACCGATGAGGCGTACGTGACCTTTGTCAACCCCAATGGCGTAGAGATCATGGAAATCATACCCGAAGAAGATGAGAATGTGTCCATAATGCGCTCCAGTTCGGCCACAATTGAGAACTATGGACGAGTAAGTGTGGGCGCCTCGCAGACCATGAACAAGTCACATTCGAATGGCTTGCAACGCAGCAAGGATGACGGATTTGGTCATTTGGTAAGTTTTGGCGGGTGATCATGGAATTGAAATGCAGTCAGCGGTCTATGTTGCGATTACTTTCTGTCATCGTTAAATAGGTGAAAATTCAGCGTTTCTCTCGTGATGTAACCTCACATTTGTGGTGGAATTTGGTAGACAAGATCTTCGTGCCGCTGAGACGGGCTCTGCTAGTACCGAAACTTTACTCAACCACTCTGCTCTTGTCTAGCGACATATTCTCGTACGTGATGTGCCTCACAGTTCTGCCAGGTTTGGCCGTAAGCCATCATGCACTGAAAAATGCCGAAATACCATTCCTGTTCTCGCTGCTCGCCTTTCCTTGGATGTGTTTTTCCTTGATGACGCCACGATTTGGAAGCAGCCTGTACAGACACAAATTCCGTTGGCATACCTTGGGCTGTTTGTGCAAGGGACTGGCTTTGATATGTGAGCTACAACCCATTTGTGTTTATGGAAAGTCTAACTAATTTTGATTTATATCTTTTGTATGGCAGTTATTAGCTTTTCCACCTCAAAGTTGCTACTAAGCGTGAGCAGCGTTCTACTGGGCTTTGGTCAAGCGGTAACGCTCTTTCTTCAAGACCTTGTTTTCCAGATGAGCATGCCACGTTCCCAATGGCAGGATATTCAGTTTCCAGTGCACTTCACGAATGGCCTTCTAGTACTCGTTTTTGGCATTCTTGCCCACTGGGTTGTAGTGAATTTCTCCTTTCAAGCGACCGTAGCCTTGGCCGGAGCTTTGTACGTTTTCAGTATTATTTTATGGCATTTAATATTTATATGCTGCAATGGCAAAGATTAACACTTCTACGCGTGTGGATGTGGCAATTTGCCGCATACCGGCCACATGAAAACGAAATCTTCATTACTGTTTGTCTCCGAAACGTGTCTGTGTTGAGATTTGTTTTTTTTTTTTGTTAAATTTATTAAATTCTAAGGAGCAATAGCAATCCCTATTTTTAAGTCCTATATATCTGCAACATAAGAATTCTTTATTAAATTCTAAAGTACTCCAAAATGTTAATGGAACTTTACTCAAAAATTCAATATTAAAAATATAAATAGCAGTTTGTTTTGAAGATAAATATTAGCACTAAACGACGACAAAAACTGATTTTTTTTAAAAAAGATTTTCTTATTTATAAATTATTGACTCTTTCCTTAAAAACCTGACGTGCCAAAAAGAATTAGAAATTTTATTCTGACATTCGCGAAGTTTTTGTTTTTTATCGGTGGCCGTTACCATATCTGTAATACTTTTATATTGTCAGTATAGTGAAAGTACATTCACTGATATCAAGAGACAAAATATATGAAAAAGTACATTCGCAGTTAGGATTTCTTTGTCAAACTAATGCAAAATTCAATGCTTGCTATTTCGGTCTTACAGTGAGCTCAACACATTGCAGAGATAGGATACTGGCAATATAGAAGTATTACATATATGGCCGTTACACTATCGCATTTTCAAGAACAATTATTGAGAAAGTTTCGCGGCGTCTGCGAAATTTCGCAAGTTCACAAAATCGGATCTATCGGAAAAAATATTCATCGTAGATAAAAAAAATTATTAAAAAGTACTTTGTAGAAAACAAGGAACAAAACTGCATAAGAAAAAAAATTTTATATAAGTATAAATATTTTGGATAAAAAAATGTACGTTTTTCCCTTTTAGGCAAAATACAACTAAAAAATCCCTCAAAAATGGAAATTACCCTCAATTTGGCAACACTGCTTTGAAACCCGCAGCTCGAGAATTAGGGATGGGCACAAGAACGGATTTTTCGATTCAAATCAGTGTTTCAAATGGGGTCCTTAAACCGGTAGAAAAACCCAGTTGTCTTTGTTTTAATATTTGAGAGATTCTACATTTTTGGCCGTTGTTAACTACTCGCAATTTACACTTAGTTAATAAAGCTATCGGTTAGACGTTTGGCCGAACATGGATAAGTTATCAACACACTCCCCTTTTTGAAATCATTTTGGTTTTTAATATATTTACTTTTTGTTCTTCAGTTTTAGTTTCACATAACTTTTACTTTGACTTTCTTTTCTTATTTCTTCAATTACCACATTGCAGTTATAATATGATTATGCACGTAAGATTGGGAAATATTTGCATCGGATATTTTTAAAAACAACTAGAATAGTATGGGACTGAACAAATATTTTATTTTTCTGATTGTAATTCCCAGTATTTGAAAAATATTTGCCTAATCTCACCATAGCTTAAACACTATATTGAATATGTAAAAGTATCGATTGCAAAACTGGTAACCCTGTTTTTGTTGAAATTAATCAAGCAATCTTTTATCGAAACAGTGAAAAAATGTATAAAAAACAATCAGCGTTCCGGTTGTTTGCATACAAAAAAACCCGAAGAAACACCGGGTTTTAAAATTAAAAAAAAACCGGTGTTTGAAAATATTTGTCGCTTTTACACATCCCTACATTTCATGGAAAAACGAATGAAAAATTTTCGCACGCTAAAATCACAATTAATACGACGAAAACGGTGAAAGTGGATTTGTAGACATTTCTAGATTGAGTATTGAGTAAATGGCGAAAAAGTGCTCCCCGCTGTGCTCCTTGTGCTGTTATTGATGATGTACATTGAACACACGCCCCTGGAAGACAACCTGCAATTCATCCTGAGGAAGAACGAAGTACCGGCGCAAGCTGTACTTGCAGACGCTTGGCACACACCAAACGATATACACCTCAGATCATCGGAAGGAGGAGGAGACTTTGTCGCGCCTCCGAAGCCAGTAGCGCACAGCAGCAATTCCCGCGAGCGATACCCGGTACCGCCGCCGGTGGAGGAAGACGAGGCAGAGGAGCCGTACGAACTATTCGATGTGATAGACTCAAACGGAGACCAGGTGGAGGAGACGCAAAATACGTGGCAAACAAAATTCAAGCAACACCGCCAGCCAAGCTTTACTTCAGAACACGAACCTTCAAACGAAATCGTTATTGAAATAGAACCCGAACCAGACGCAGAATACAGCAGGAATCCTCCGGCTCTCCAAAGAGTAAGTGGAACTGGACAAGATTTGGAAACAATTGAATTGCAAATAATATTATCTACTATATCTTTTCAGATTATTTCACAAGCTAAGGCCCAACAACACCGTCGAGTGCGTCGCCCTATTCCCGACGCTATACCGATCCACCTGTGCCCGTCCCGAGATCAGGATCGTTCTTTTCGCGACGTGAAATCGTCGGCTCCGAGCGGTATTCGTCTACTGAACGGTAGTTTGCCAATCTTTAAACGCCGCTACAGCCAACTGAGCAGTGGCAGTAGCGATTGCAGCAGCACAGCAAGCGTGACCTACTCTTACGTGGAAGACGAATCCGATTCATATTTCCGACACAACGGCTTTCTCCCCAACGTACGCGAAGAGGAGAACGTACACAAAGAAGACGCACAGGAAATTGACTTTATTCACGGACAAAACTCTCAAATGGGTATCGATATCATCCAGTATGTGCGAAAGTTATTCAATATAAAGTCGAATCCCCACTACGATACACAAGACGTGAAGCGGAAAAGAAGGTGGGTAGAGGGGGATATGGTTCTCTCGAATTAAAGACAAATTAGATTGCATTTGACGTTAATCCCTAGTCCTTTATAATTTGCTGAACTTCAAATGATCTAAATAATGATTAGATGCTTTAAATTGGATGCGACTCAAAGCAAACTTAAACTGAATTCGGGTCAAAATAAATTTTCGGAAAAATGTACAATTCTTTGAGAAAATTGTTTCGCTTTTAAGGTTTTTTTTTGTATTAAATTTAAGCGAAAAGAAACAACAAAAATAATTTACAAATGTGTTCCCCAAATTATACGCTGTACTCGGTATTTTTCAGGTCAAATGATTGGGCACGAAATACCGTAAATTCGCATCAAATCAAGTATCGGAAAGTGGAGAATCGTTTTCCCAAATTCATTGAGCCTACGCTGGAAGATGGTCAGTGAGCACTGGTGTGTCCGAGAGATGTTATTAAAACTTTTGGTTATCTTTTATTGCAGATGATTTGGAAATGATATCATTTCCCCACAAGCAACAGAGCCGATCAATTCAAAATATTAAACTAAAACCTCCAGCACTCTGCCCTGTCAGAAGTCAAATGGATACGTCACAGCGCAGATCCCTACACTCGATTGGTGAGCGAGCGCCAGCAGAACAAATAATAAGCGAGAATCCACCATCACCATCACCGATGCCTTTTGTATATTCCACAGAAAAACCAAAAGCACGCAATTCTATGTTTGAAGTGCCGCAAACCACACATAAATTGATCAAGAATACCACATTTGCCGATGTGGAATTCTCCGACGATGACGATGAGCCCATCATAACAGGCTATGGCGGCAGGGGCAATGCCAGTTCTGTGGGCGCTACAGGCGGCGTCGCAGATATAGGCGGCGGCATCAAGAAGCCACCTAGGCAAAGTGTTTTCCACATTCCCATCAGTCATCGCGCAGAGGAGCGACTCGGCTCTAAGCCGCAGCCGCCGCCACTGATTGAAGCACGTACTGGTAGTATTTTGGCCTCTTCGTTGGTACCCGACCTCGACACTATGCGCCGGCCCAATCACACCGAAACATTGCGTCAGAACAACAAACTCCCAATGGGCGGTGGGCATGTATTGGGTGGACAGCCATCAAGTTCGATATCGTCTTCGGTCGCTTCTACTTGTAAGTGCTTATATATAGGACACTAGGCCAAATATGGCCGCAGTGATGAGACTTGAGTTTACCTCTTTTGAATGTAAGAAACTAGTAGTGTGCAGTCCACATACTTGGAATATGCCAATTGGTTGTCAATTTGATCGTAAAGCTACGGCCACATTAGGCAGATAGGCTTAAGTCCTTCTTTTCATATAATACAAGAAACCGTCCCCTGTAAATCACATATACAATGAATTTATCATCTCCATGGGCGTTGGTCTGTCCGTCCTGAAGGTTGAAAAACACAACTCAAATGCTGAGATTTTGGAGTAATAGATCCACTTTTTGATCCACTATTTAGGGACGGTTCATGTGGGTGTAGGTTTTTTAAAGTTAATTCGTGAACCTGCTTACGGAAAAACACCCTTGAAACGAAAAAATTTCCCATGAAAAGTGAAATTTCTTTGGAGCACTTATTACCTTCCAATACCCTTAAAATCCCCGATATATTTTTATTTGTCGTTCGTTTTAGCTGCCTCGGCACGTGAATACAATTGGTTCGACAACATTCGGAAGAATTCCTGGTCCACCAATGCTCGCACTATTCTCACTCAGGAGAGTGAGACCAAAGATCGCGAGAAATACCAACAGCTTCTGGAACAGATGGTGCCACGTATCTATGGCATCCCGAGCAGTGCGACGCCACAACTGTTGGCCACTAAAACGGCCCAAAACTTGGGTGGGCAACAACGACGCAGCGGCTATCATCTGACCGCTGCCAGCAGCAACTCGCCATTTGTCAACCACAAAAAATCGGAGGCGAAGCTGAAGCGACCGCCACTTTCGTCCACCACCATCAATCTGGATATTGACGAGGACGCCGTTGATGACGATGTCACGGTCGTGGGGGTCACCCATCTGAAAAGACTACCATCGTTGAATAGAACCGGACCAACACCCACGGCGCTGATCATCGACGATGACGACATTAGCGACATTATCGACTTGGACGACCAAGAACGTAGCGTGCTGTCGGCATGCTCCAAATTGAAAGTAGATTCGGAAATTCGACTGGATGAGTCCAAGAAGAAGAAGGAGCCAAACGACAAATTGTATGTGGTGGAATTCATATTAGTTTTGTTTTTTTTTTATTAATTTGCATTTTTTGGGCTCATATCGCAGACCCTATGTGGCGCCTGTGAATACTCTGAAAGAGCGTTTCAACACCTCCACCCATATGAAGGCCGGTTGGCTCGAGAATTGGCAGTCGGTGCGCGGCCAAAAGTACAGCAACCGTCAAAGAGAAGTCAACGAAACGGTCAAGGTGTAAGTGTGTCGACGGGGATTGAATTAATCGTTTATTTGATTGATTACCATTCTTCTCAGAGCGGATAAGCTAACGGCTGAACGCCAAGCGGCTGAATTCGAGAGAGAGATTGAACGCCTGAGCAAATTCCAAATCATTGATCCCGACTTTTTGGTCACTGATGATTTCCCCGAGCCGGAGGAGGATGATGAGCCCGAATTTATCGAATTGACCGGCGATTTCCAGGCACGCATTAAGGAGGCAATTTACGGACCACCCGACCAGGTCAGTCACCAGCGAATGCAATTGCTGCTTAGTCCAGGATCCATTTCAATTGTCGTTTATTTCAGGTGCTCGTTTCGAAGTTCAGTTTGAACATTACACGCCGCGACATTCACACGCTCCTGGGCCATAGTTGGCTGAACGACGAGATCATCAACTTCTACATGAATCTACTGACCGAACGCGGCGACAAGAAGCACGAATCGCACGGACTACCGCGTGTCTACGCTATGAATACGTTCTTCGTGCCGCGTCTGTTGCAGGCCGGCCACAGCGGCGTCAAGCGCTGGACACGTAAAGTGGACATCTTCGAGAAGGACGTCATTCCCGTGCCGGTGCATGTGGGCGGTGTCCATTGGTGCATGGCGGTCATACACATGCAGAATCGCACCATCAAGTACTACGACTCCATGGGCACGCCCAATCCCAGCGTACTGAAGGCTCTCGAGCAATACATACGCGACGAGTCCATGGACAAGCGGAAGCAAACATTCGATACCAGCCAATTCGAGATCGAATCGGTGCGCGATGTGCCGCGTCAAATGAATGGCAGCGATTGCGGCGTCTTCAGCTGCATGTTCGCCGAGTACATAACGCGCAACAGGGAAATCACGTTCTCGCAACAGAACATGGAATACTTCCGACACAGGATGATACTGGAGATCGTGCGAGGCGAGCTGCTCCACTAGAGCGGATCGAAGCGTCCACACAAAAGGATTACAAATTTTCATTTCTAACTTCTACCAATTGCTTCGTGTCTCTTTCCGATATATGGTGATAGGGTGATTATACGACCAGGGGTGCGTACTCGTCGATATCGACCGAACAATTCGCCTGCTTGGACATTTTAACGTTCCAACATTATCGAAGGAACAAAAACGACGATGATCGATTGCCGAGTCGACCTCAGCTGTAGTTTCAAGTCATAGGCGGAAAGCTTTAAAATATTCGCGTACACTTCGATGCACTCAGCGCCAATCTAACAACATAAATACGCCATGAGCTTGAGCACAGAAATTGTACAAATATTTTAAAACCAACGCCAAACTACTAACAACTACAAACTACTGGCAGTGCCCACATTCATTTATGATTATGGCGACTGCCAAGTACCTCCTTCAAATGGATCAACCATATATCAGAAACTGAAAAATTCCATTTTCGCGCAGCAAATGATTCATTTTTCATTATCAAAGCAACAAACTACTCGTTCAAACACTAAGAAATGTTTAGAACTATCTTTAATACTTATTTTTAAAATCAACTTTAAACTTAATAAAAAAACAAAAACAACAAACAAGCAAATGCAAACAAAAAGATATCAGGTATCAATGATCAATGATGCTTAAAGATGGATGACACTTTGAAAACTATTTTGCAAAACGAATCTTTAATATTTCAATAATTTTGGCTTGAAAGATTTAGGTATTTTCTCATTTAACCCTATCCAGGTTCATATTTAATTTCATTTCAAATAAAAGAAGCAAAACAAATAAAAAGAATTTTTTTCATTTCAATAGGGAGTAGGAGATACTATAGTATTCAAATTCGCTTTCTGGTCAAGGGATTAAATAATAGAAAAGAAAAAATTTAACTTTACTCTACTAAGTTGACAGATAATACACTGAATTGGCAGCCACTAAGCTGATACTAAGATTTAGTAGCAACTAACTATAAAAATGCGCCAAAGTTCTTTGAATGTACAAATTTAAAAGAACACTTTACTTGTATGCCAATTGTTCTTGAAAATCACTCTGTCCGCAACTTGTCCATGCAACATGTGTCCCAGCAACACTAATTCCATGAACTTGTATCTATACAAACGGCAATGTTTAGATACAATATCTTTGGGCTATGAATGAAATGCAAATGTTTCTTTCATTCGTTCATGGAACGTTGCGATAAGCGGACGAACGAAACGGATACGGAAACTAAAAATTACATATCTAAAGTCTGAAGTTAAAAAGTCGCCTTTAAAACGACATTGAAAAAAGTTAATGAATTAAAATTCAAAATTGTCAACTTAAATTTGTTTATTATAGCCAACAATTACAATAACAAACGGAGGGCAATTGAAACCAATTTAGGCGCCAATCGGCGTCAGCCTTCAAATTTGATTTATTTACAATTGTGAAGTGATGGAAAAATAATCGAAAATACGAAAAGAATGAAATCATAAAACAAACAGGTTCGGCTAACAAGAAATTTTAAAGTTATTTTTGCTGTACAATCTAACTGAAAGAAATGCCAAAAGCATGACAGTATCATTTCGCAAATATAAACAAGAAAATACAATTTTTAATAAGTAAATCTACTAGCAGATGTGATCGTCTGAGATGCGCAAATTCTACTTACTACGCCCATCTCGTCTGGCCCCCCAGTGCCCCTCAAGTGCTAGTGATGTCTCTCGCCAACTCGTCGCTCGTGCTCTATTTTGCGATTGATCTTTGCGCTCTGATTGCCAGCGATCGATACAATCGAACATAGAACTTTACATAGTTTTGTAGTTTTATAAAAATTCCTCACTTGAGTGCTGAGTTCAGTTATGTGTTCTTCACATGAACTTAAAATGACTAAAGTTCATGTAAACACTGTTTTGATAGCTGCGGAACTCGGCTCTGCGTAAGCCCAGGCAGGTCGGAGTACAGCGTACGCCGGAAGGGAAAATATAATATTATATACACCAATATTATGTACAATGTTGAAACTTTATTTTGATCCGACCAACAACGTTCAAGAAATTTAAAAAAAATAGGAAAGAATTAATGTAAAACTTTGAGTATTTCTTGGAAGCGTGTTATGTTTTTTAAAATTCATAAAAACTTTTATTATTTACCTTTTAAAAATGTTGCCGATTTACGTGTGGTTGTGTCTTTGCGAGCAGCAATCAGAACTTATGTATTTCGCCAGTCTCCGTCAGTCAGTCACACATGTTTTTAGTATTTTTTCGGGTAATTTCGGGCACACCAATTTTAAATATGTTTAGTTTAGTTTCTTTGCTCGGCTTTGTTGTTTTTGTTTTGTTTCTTTTCTACAGAGCGTCAGACAGACACAAGACATTGTGAGCGCGAGTATCTTGTAGATAGACGTTCGTATAGCAGCAGCAGCAGCAGCGAGCAGCATGTATCTCAGCACTTGAAACTTTTTCAAATAGCAGAGTCGGTTTAGTTGGTGTTGAAATCTCGCGGCGGTTAGATCAAAATTGTCTTGAAGACCGAAAACCAAAAAAATTATAGAAAATATATATACAATTTGCCGTGTGTCCGGAGAAGATAGAAGTATAAATTTAACCTTCATAAATAGCAACTTCCAATACAAACGCATGCCACAAGGTATTAAAATACATTTATGCACCACAGTGTAAGCATGTGGATGTGCTTATGCATTGCAATTAAAACATAAACGTAACGTTCTAAATAATCCAACGAAGAAATAATTCTAAAATTCAAGCATACAAAAATGTGAAATGTGTGAAGAAAATTTAAAGAAAATTGAAAAAAAAATTCGATTTCGAAAACAATTTTCGGTGGTGATGGGCAAAAGTGGTCTCAAATCGAAGGTGTGTGGGTGGGGAGCACGTTAAAGAAAAAAAACTTCCAAGAAGTTGGGCGGAAGTGGGTCAAACCATGAGTAACCCATTTTGTCCCGAGGTAAAAAAATTGCACGGATTTGGCCAAAAGTGGTCTCAAATCGAAGGTGTGTGGGTGGGGAGCACGTTAAAGAAAAAAAACTTCCAAGAAGTTGGGCGGAAGTGGGTCAAACCATGAGTAACCCATTTTGTCCCGAGGTAAAAAAATTGCACGGATTTGGCCAAAAGTGGTCTCAAATCGAAGGTGTGTGGGTGGGGAGCACGTTAAAGAAAAAAAACTTCCAAGAAGTTGGGCGGAAGTGGGTCAAACCATGAGTAACCCATTTTGTCCCGAGGTAAAAAAATTGCACGGATTCACACTAATTCACATTTGCCTACGTACGAAAGCGTCTATTTTTAGAAGTTTTTGATCATTTCGCGTGAAAAATTCATTTTTGAGTTTGGCTGCTGTTTTTCGGTTTTGATTTTTTTGTTTGTTGTTTTTCATATTTTTGCTTTTGTGATCTCTCAGCGGATCGTTTGGTGAATTTGGAACGATTATGTAATTGACGCCTAATTAGAAGCTTATTTGGAAGACAATCAAGCGTCTTCTAACATTTCCTTTGGAGTACTCTGTCAGGTGGCAGTGAAAAAAGTTACTACAATCAGTTAGGAAGGTGTTCTTTGCAAACAACTGCAACGAATGACTATCCGATCAGATGCATTTGCCACTTGTTCTTCCCGTCAAATGGTTCACATTCATGCCACAGGTTCATGTCGAAATTTCGGAAAAAATCTTCGAATTCTCTTATCGTTTGCTGGGTTATTTCCCCACACTCTTCCACACTTCAAGCCGTTCAAGGCAGACGCATTTTGTTTTTTCCGAAAATTCTTTCAAATTGAATTCAATTTAATTTAACGGTTTCGCACTGATCGTGATCGCATATAGGAGCAGAAGGCACAAGGCGGCCTTTGGATACGTTTGTGTACATGCGTGAGAGAGCCAACAACGAGCGGGCGACCGACTCATGGACTCATGTTTGGCATATTAATTTATTTCATATACTTTGGGTGTATATTGTGTATAAATTATTTGCAGTTTGTTTAATATCGTGTCTTACTCGGCCATATGGCGTTTTTCCATTCAATTGTTCTGTCAGTTTGCGCGCGTTTCGAATTGATCGTCGATTCAAAGTGGATACATTTCACACAAAACACACAGCGAATGCTCGAAACTAGATACAGGCGCCCACGTAATTAGAACATATCTCGCAAGAAATCTACGAGGAACACCAACTGCGCTGATCTCTGGTCGAAATTAGCAAATGATTTCCATCAATTGACTGCGAACCAATTTCATTTTCAATGTACAACTCTTTCCACTGACACCATTCATAAATAATATCTTGTGTAAAAAACCGATCATAAACACTCAATGACTGAGGTCACACAGCCCAAACAAACCTCACGCCCACTCACACACACACTCACACTCGCACATGAACGCACACAAAACACCTACATCACCTACACAGATCGGTCGCTGAGATCGAGGCGATTTTGTAACAGCCCGCGGCGGCAGAAATAATATTGAATGAGAAGGAAAACAATAAAACTTAAGTAATGTGCAAATGTGTATTAAGTTCAGCAAGTGCAAAAGTGCTTTGAATTAAGAAATGCCAGTGCACAAGTGTAAACAAAAATGCAGAGACTTTAATGTAAAAACATTGAATTGAATATGACTTGATTCGCCAGATGGATACTTGGACAAGTGCGGATAATTCATTGCGCGGACAATTGATTCAGTTCCGCGAAGTCTTTAATGATTTTTATATAACCCAACGACAATCCCAATTTAATATTTTGAACAAAGTCATCGTTAAATTAGAACAATAAATCAGTGATGTCACGTATACAAAAAGAAAAGCCCTAACCCCTCCTCACTCCATTTAGATTGGAAATGATCAACATACAAATACATTTCGGGAGTCATTTAAATTAAATTGATTAAACTGATCTCGAAACAAAACATAATACGATCAATTTCATGCTCGACTTTAATATCGTCTGTGGGCTTTGCTCGATTGAAATCTTTTCAGTTTTCTGAAAATAAATTCCAAAAAACATTAACAACTTTAATGGCTAAACAGATCGCGAATATCGCTTGGCATTGTTCGGAGAATCTCTCTGTTGGCTCGTTCGAAAAACCTCTCTGAAGCACTCGAAATGTTTCGGTTTTGATTTGGCGACATTTGAAGGTTCTTTCGGTATTGTTTTTATAGTGGTTCGTGGATGGTTGCTGCTGGTAGTACCCGAAAGAATGTAGTCTTAAAGCGATCTTGTTTTTCTTCAGTATTATTATTAATTTTTTATTTTTTTTATTTACTTTTGTGCGTTGTTACGTCAGCCGAATTCTGACAGATATACTATGTTTTGGGGACAGATGTCGAGACGAAACTAGCAAGAATAGTGAAACGAAAACTTGATTTTAGTTTCGTTTTTGCTGAAGTCGTTTTTTGTCTGAAGTCAAATGAAGTATGTACAAAGTAAAGCAAATCAGCCAAGGTTAAGAGTAGACTGGAGATGAAGGTGTGTGGGCTTTTAGCGCTATGAACTTTTCTTAATTGTGTGTTTTTATAAGAGATAAGATAAACGCAGAATATAAAGAATTTCGGTTTTCGGTTTTCGGGAAGAATTATTTACTTGAATGAATTTGGAACTTTTCATATTCTATGAACACTTCGCGAACAATTAACTTAATGGCAGTTAGTGGTGGAACATAAATAAAGTCGAAATTTTATTATCGTTTATTAGCTAGAGCCGCCTGAAGATACACAACACCATTTGAACACAAATCCTAACGAAAATATGTCGAAAATATTTTACAAATAAATTTTAAAAAAGTGCCAATTTAATACAATCATCAATAAAATTTTACAAACTACCCGAAAAAGCTTAACTGCTTGAAACCCAAACGAAATTAAAATGGAAACATCGAAACGAAGGACTCCGGCGCACAGCTGCGATCGGGATTCCATCTTATCCACTCCATGCAGCTCATCACTAATAGTCACTCTGCTCCTGAGCAGCTGCCTGTGCTTGGTTTTACTGCCCGAGTACTCTCAAGGCTACAACATCGATCTGCCCAGCTATATTACGCATAGACGCGAGCCAAACACAATGTTCGGCTTCAGTCTGGCCTTTCATAATAGCAAGGCTCGCACCGGACTGTCCAATTCGTAAGTAGATGGAAACACATACATATAAAATAAGTTCTCTTAAATACAATTTGCGGAATTTCGAAATACGTATTTTAAAATATAAAATAAACTCTAACTGTTCTTATCATTCCTTCAAAAAAAGCATCTAAAAAATCCCAAAATTTAAGTTTCGTACCCATAATTTTTAAGATATCTTCTTTTTGAATTTGAGTGATGCTGTTGTTATTTCCAAGCAAAGGCTAAATGCAGAGTAAATTAAATAACAACGAACCAAAGATAAAGTGAAATTACTTGGGAATTTTGTACGATTTAAAGGAATTTGAATAAGGGAATCAGCCAAAGTATGACTAAACTCTTGAAAATACCCATAAAGCATGGTAAAAGGCAGTGAGGTTTGTGGGTCTCTTAACTCTTCTTCTCCGTATTAACAATCCTAATGTTCGATCCTATCTGTTGAAAGAGTTTCGACTGCTCTACATTAATGCAATTGTCTTTGTAATGAATAAGCTGAAATTTTGAGCAGGAAATGACTCGATAAATCAAATTAAACTTTTTAATTTCGTTCGCTGCACCGCTGCCAAATACAAATGCAACGCCAACGCCAACGCTACACGCTAACAAATTAAATCCCCCACCAAAATAGTGTGCCGTGAAATTAAAGTGACACAATACTAATGCACGTGCATTGGAACTCCGATCAACATCCGAAACGAGATTGGATGGAGCGAGTGTCATTTGTTATGCGATTTCATGCACATACCGCTCGCTCAGCTGTTTTGTTTTCAAATATTTTTAAAAATACACACAAAATAAACGTTTAAATGTTCATTTTCCTTAAAGTACTTCATTGAGCCCACTCCTAAGTGTGTACTTCTACATCCACTTCTATGTGCAGTATCTGTTGAGTATGTGTTATCAGAAATTCTGTTAATAAACGACACGCCGATATGCCACCCTCCCCACACACGGCCTGGCCTCACTTGAGCGCTTCTGTTAATTATTGTTTCTTCAAAACTGCCCTCGTGCTCGCCCTCCTAATTACTTAAATTGAATTTCGGTTTTCTTTATAAATTATATTTATTTTGACTACAAAATATTCCCCATATCGCACACGAACCGAGGGAAGGGGAGCTCATTATACAGTGAAGCTGTTTGAGAGTGATAAGTTGCCAAAATGAATGTGACAAGAGCGGTTCTTGAGGTTTTCTCAGGCCCTGTTGCATGAACAACTCCAGTTCTCTAGTGGATAGGTTCCCAAAGCTAATGAAATGCAGCACTGAATGCGACAGTTTCAAATAACGAATGTGTCGTATGACTTCGTGTTGTAATACGCACAGATAAGGCTTGGATTCTGAGCCAACAACAGTCTCAGATAAAAATGAAACCAAAAATAATAATATTTTGAAAACCTCAAGTTAATTTCTTAATCGTTGCTATTAAATATTTCCTAGTGTGAATTTGATATGCATAAAAAAATCGAAAAAATTGTCTTCGAAAATCCCACAAACACAAACTATAAATTCACAAGAAAATCATTTAAAAAGTTGTAAACAAATAATGAAAATGCAATAAATTTTCAATGTGTGGACCTAGGCACACACTGCATCAGTCGTTGTTGGTGCACGGAGTAAAGACACTGCATCCATCCACCGCACTAGCGCACTAGCTCCGCTAATAGACCGAATGAAACTGATAGCCTTTTGCTCTGCAGCGGTACTTTGCGCCCTGTCAGTTGTGTTGGTTCTTTTTTCTTTGCAGTTATTACATTCTGTTTGGTTCGATTCGTTTCTATAACCGCAAAATAGTTGCAGTTGCTCTAGTGTCGAAGAATCCACGTTCCACGTACTTTACGATATGATACGATGCAACTGCGACTCCGGCCGAGTGATCTCTGTCAAATAATTTTTAGCTTTTCGATGCTTAAATGGAAATTTATATGTCTGCCGTCTTGTCGTCTTGTTATTGCCTGTCTGCCTCTTTATGTGTCTGAATGGCCATTGTGGAAGCACTCGCCGCTGCCTCTAATGACTGTCAAAGGTCACATTTTCATTCATACGCGAATCGTTTTAATCGGAGCCGCTTTGAAGCCAATACAAAACACAGAACACCCTTCGCCCAAGACTCGAGGGTATCAACATGGGCATGGGAATTATTAGTTAATAAAAATCTAAAGAATTTAAAGGAAACTTTGATAACTCGATCTGGTGAACTCAGTGGGTCTGACAGTGGGCAACTAGTTCATCGAAAAGAGGCTTCTCAGCGAATTTCCTCGTTCATAGGCAATTACTCGCTTATTAAAGTGCAATTGGCTGGTTAAGCCTCTAAGGCGGTTGAGAGTATTTCTAGGAACTCCTATGTGAAAAAGGCGCTTACAAAAGCTAGTGTGTAAGCGCCTACAAATGTTTTGTTATTATTTCTGTGTTTCCTATGCGCATGCGCCTCGATACCAAATACGCGAACACACACACGCACGCCCATGAAATTCCCTTTTCTTTGCCATGAATATTATATGTTGTTGTTGACTTAGGTTGCTGCCAGCCATTGTTTCCTCATACCCACTCTGAAGGCGGGAACCATGCGCGCTTATCTGGTGTTTTCCCATTCATTAACTTTCCCAACACCTTTTTAACGCACAGCACAGCATAGAACACAGCCAGCACTGCAGGCAACATCGACACTTCCGTACAAATTACAAAAGTACGGGTGAATTTGGTGGTTCGTTCGTCGCTGGTCCGTTCGTTGGTAGTTCGCTTGGTCAGCCTACCGTAATGTCGCCTCATGCAGGCATTTTGATGATTGTTGAGGGCTAACAATTGTCTTCTCTCCATTGCCGATGTTTATCTGCCAACTGATATTGAATTTGTGGTTGCGGGGTAACTAAATGTTTTCGTTTCTCTCTCTGTTTGTGTGTCTTGTTGCCTCCCAGTCTTCGGATAATTGTCGATAAATATCAAATTGTGGCAGCAGCGGCAGCAATTAATTCTTGGTTTGTTTGAAAGGAAGAGTATCGTGGCGAATTGCGGTTATTTACTTAGGTGCAAAGAGAATTGGCACAGAGACAAACGATTTCTTGAGCAATTGAGTTGAAATAATTCTATTTTAATATATTTGTCTGTGCAAATGTATTTACCTTATCCACCAAACAGCCTACATGGCATCCAGTGCTACTGCAACAACAGCTCCCACAGACGACATCCGTTACACGTCTGCTAGGCATGAACAACAACTGCACCAGCAACAACAACAGCTGCTCGAATGCGTGCCATTTCCAATACAAGCCAGAAGATGATTTGCAACCAAAAACGAAAAAGGCCCGAACAACGTGGTGGAAATAAACACGCTGTCTGTCAGTCACGTTAACTTCAAGTTGGAACATTACCATTACCGCATCGCATCGCATCGTCTTCACTTCGCGCTCTGTGGATAGGAGAACACAAGAACAATACAAAAAGCTACAAACGAGTGCATATGAGAACAACCACAACCACATGAACAAGAACAAGAACAACTAAAATGATAAGTGAAAAATTGCAATTGCCAATTGCTCATTTCAACTTTAATTTCTGAGGAAGATCGATGCTTGAACTTCGTATGGAAAAATAAATCAATAGTTGGCAAACGCCAACTGGAATGAATACCAGCCAGACCCACTCGGTTTAGAGCGATTGCCATAATCTGCCGCAAAGTAGTACCGGATTTGTATATCGTATCGGAACATCTTAAGTAATCGCCACGGCAATATGGCGATCGCCATCACTTGATTTGGAAACTTGGTTCAATGCATTCGCTGCTCATTTTGCTTAATTTACAGTTTCTCTGGAAAATCTCTTCAGGAGGTTTGGCTGATCGTTTAGATCGCTCTTAAATGATTCCATTCCAGCTGATTCAGCGAAATGTTTGATCACTTGTTGCGCTAGTTTTGAAATAACAAAGACATATATGAAATGCAGTTTATGGCGATAGGCCACACGAATTGGGTGAGTCGCTTTTACTATGGCACGAAAAAGAACCTCTTCTGCGTCTGAAAATTATCACAGTGACACTTTATTTAAAATTGGACACAATTGGATATCCAAGAGGGAATATACTCTGGTACCTTGCCTTTTATTTGGGTTACTCATTTCGACATTTAGTTCTGTTGGCCTTTGTTTACACATTCGTACACACTCCACTTAGATTTCAGTGATCAGTGATCACGGTTTTTTCCCATTTGTTTACAGACACATAGTAGTTCTTGTTGTTGTACTACTGTGCTTCTATTTTGGTACTTAATCGCAAAGCAAGTGTCGAGGAGCAGGAGGAGGCTACTTGTGTTTCGGATAAGAGAATTTTATCGCAGTGACGCTGCCACGCCACGCACGGAACACAATAACGTTGAGGGCACTTAAGTATGAGTATCGTGTATCTCGATGGGCTTGTTGCCACCGCCAAAAGCAATTGTCATCAATTGTGAATTAGAATACTCGAAGGAGTGCTTTATTCTCTCTCCCTCTCACACATAATTTTTTTGCTATCATTAACACAATTAGGTTTTTTTTGTTGCTGTCATCTCAAAACTATTTACAAACTGATAAGTCAGGTATTTCTTCTATCTTTGAAGTCGTTCTGCGCTTGTGCTTTGTGTTTTTTTGTGTTTGTATGCTTGTATGTTTACTTCAAATTTGTCTATTCACGTGGTGTAACTGTGGGTGCGTGAATGCCTTTTTGCTATTGTAAACATTGCAGCAGTTCATTAAAGCCATTAGAAGATGAATCTCAGCGCGTGCACCATCATATGCTCCGCTTTGGGTCGGTGCCCTAATGTATCTTTCCATCCATAAAATAAACAAATTAAATGCTTTTTGAGAAGAACAATAAAAACACAAGATAATATAAATATAAATTTAAACTTTCGCTGGTGTTTACGGGGAAATGCCTTTTAGGAGTTGCCTTTTTCTTAGTGTTTCTGTGTTTTTTTTATTTTTAGAATGAGGCTGCTAAAAGCTTTACTTAATTTTGCTGGCAGCTTTCTTTCTCACGCAAGAAACATTTTATTATAAAATTAGATTTTGTATTAGGAAATGCGAGCTTTCGAAAGCATGCAGCTCTCACAAGATGTATAATATTCTAGCTATTATGATGTTTTGGAAAAACAATTGAATACAAAGTATTTCCGAACACATGTAGAGGTCAGAGGCGTTAAGGGAAAATGAATTATTCGGAAAAACGTTCGAATCATGCTGGGACTGTTAATAAAGTAACGCCAAGTAATACACTCAATTGCATACATTGTCAGCCGGTTTACTACATTTTCACAATAATGAAGTTGTAAAACCGAAACTAAAAGATTCCCATTCCCCGATGGCATTAAATTAAACGCACGCGCCTTCCTCTGCAGCTCGATACTAAATGGAAATGGAAATGTGCGCTTACTGTTCACTGCTGATCCCTCACATGTGCTCGACATCCGTTCGTTCGATAGAGTCTTCGAGCGAAGGGAAACGAAATGAAAATTAACATTTCAAGGCTTATTGTTTTCCGTAAAGTCTGCCGAAGACACGTGAGACAGGCCGACGGACAGACATAGAGACGGTTAGGCATACGGGAACGCAATTGCTGGAACTGACTTCAACGTCAAAGTCATTCATTGGGAAATTGTAGAAGTCATGCTGAAGTCCATATTGATTCTCATGTCAGGAATATCACCAATCTTTGATCGCCTAGAAGAGCGGCGGTTCGATTGTCATGCCAGTGAGTAAATTTTAATGAAGGGAAATGAGTTGAGTCGAGCCCGGCCAAATCTAATGAGTTTTTAACATTTCGAAAGTGATCGAATAGGAAAGGCAATGCTGACATTTGTATTAATTTCTTTTAATGGGCATTTTGTAGAATTTGAAACTGATCTGTGTGTCTTTGTCTGTGGCAAACGTTTTCTTTCGCATGGGTTCCGGTACGTGCGAAGATGGAGTAATTAAGTTTCTAGAAATCCGATAGAATTTTCGTTTATTTTATATTTCGTAAACCAAATGAACAAATGTCTATAAAATGTTCATTCTCGCACATGTTGTACATTCGCCCAAACAATTTCTATTCTCTTTAATTAATGAATTGGGCAACAAATGCTTTGGAATTCCACCGACCCACACACGCTCGAATTGGTGTGCGTACAATTTCAGCATTTGTGTTTTGTAAATATTGTAGATTTTCAAGCAATCTGCGTACATTCTCATTCCTTAATTGAAGACGCTTTATCTTCGGAGTAAGTTGCATGTAGAGGAAATCTGGAGAAGAACATCGTATACTCGAGTGAACTGTTCTTGCGTCATGGCTAGTGTTTGATGAAGAATGATGATGTATTTGAGAAATGGTTATCTGTAGTACATTTCATAGATTCTATTGCTAAATGATGTATTGATCAAGTATTGACTAATGGACCTCTTCTGAAAGTGCAAGAAGTTAAACGTTTATTTTGCGTTTGTGGGTAAAATAACTGATTTACTATTTACAAGTGAGTAAGTTTCAGGTCAAAGCCGACTTATATATACCTTACACCTTACACACACAAACCCGCTGAATTGGGGTACATTCCGCCCATTTACAATGCAAACTCCTTCCAGCAGCTAAGAAATATATATCCAATGTTTGGAGTATAGCGAGACGCATCTCGGGTTTGTAGTCATGATCACTCTCTCAGCGACTTTGTTTCTACCTCATCGCAGAGTTATTTGAAATGTACCAATTTGACAAACAGTATAATAGATTGAGTAATGGTGTGGTTGTGGCAATGAAACAGAGGGATTTCGGAGAAATTTGTATGTGTGATGAATATCGGATAATTTTTTTGCAATTAGTAATTTTGTTCATATGAGTATATGAGTACAACCAATGTGAGTAACGCCTACACCCCTTTAATTGTTTTGTATTCTATTGAAAAGTTTGACCATATGTTGCTGAAATTCACAAAATTGTTGGTGATTAAATGCAAGTCTACTTCAGTGGACAGTGGGTGAGTCATGCACGAAATTGCGTTGCCAAATAAACAAACGCGTGCCATTTCAATCTTGCCAAAGAGACAAGCGGCAAACAAATTCGATTGGAATCTAGTGATCGAAGCGTCTTTTAGCCAGGGCACCGTATACTCACTGATAAACAAATAAAAAATCACCAAAGACTAAAAATGAAATGAAAAATTTAACTAAAATAAATACTTGGCAAGATTTCAAATTAAAAGAAGATTAAAATAATCAGATTGGTACAAGCGGCATAGTAGAAACAACGATGTCCTATATTCTTAGTAGGACCCGAACATGCAGTACGTTCGAATTTTATATTCTGACCACACAAAAAGATTACATTTTTTCGGGTATTATTTTCTTCAAGTAAAAAGAAACATTTTAGGACAATTGAATACACTGCGTGTGCGTGTAGGGTACAACGAGACAAAGATAAGAAAAAAAAGATTTCATCTCATGTTTGAAAATGACTCACAACCGAAATTTAATTAATGAAAATTACTTTATCTTAAAGCGAAAAAAAGTGGAATTTTATTTCAGAAATGAATTTCTAAATGGAAATACTATAGTAAGTACTACATTACCACTCTTTCGTTAGTCACTTGAGTAAGTCATTTCTTATTGTATTTACAAGGCTCTGTGTCACTCACGAAAATCTCTCTACACGCTAAAAGACTTAAACAGCAAATAAACACTTTGTTATTCTATTATGACTGCCCAGGTAAATGTGTAAGCTTTTATTTGATTTAAATAACGATTAGCGCCCCGTTAACAAGTTTCCAATTGCTGCTGCTCAATGTTGCCCGTTCAAAATAGACAATATGACGTCATAAATTTATTTTAATTTGAATATGAGTATTAAAATCTTTCAAGTTTGTGAAAAGTGTGTTTGCAATGAACCTGCACGACTCCATGACATCATATTTGGACATGCACAATTAGACGTGAACTTGGCTATGCGCGTATTTGCTTCGAGAATATAAATACTTTCGAATGGCCGAACTTCAAATTTAAATTTGCAGCCATAATATTTGCTGAGTATTAAATGCTTACTGCCATCGAAATTGAACTAAAATCTTTTGAGCGCATCTGTGCGAATTTTCATTATTTAACAAGCCTCTGTTGGTGAAGAGTGATTTCAAAGAAACACCCCCTCTCAGATCAATTACAAAATATTGCAGCCGAACCCCCAGGCTGTTGATTTTATTTGCAATGTTTTGACACAATTTTTTCGATTGCGGCAAAATTGTGCAATTGAATTGACCGATATTCAACGGGGGTGACTGCTTTACAGTACTTCGTACACTGCGGCAATAGCTTCGCTGCAAGGAGGGTGCAATTACTATTGATGGTGGTTTCCTTGCGTAAATGTTAATGACAGCTGTCAGAGAGCTGCTGATGAATTACAGAGAAAATTTGAATCAATTGAAAGTGTCAACGGCTATGGACAGTCGAATGCGGAACCCACATTCTTTTCGTAGTTTGGCTGATTGTGAGATGAATCAATTTTGTTATTTCATAATTTCTTCATTAAACGCAAGGGGCTCTTAACTCGAATAAAGATTCAAAATAAATGCAAACTTGAGTCGATCATTGACGAACGTGTGGTTTTCACATATCGACACTTAAGATTAGACCAAACGATTACGTTTTACTGTTAGAGAAATCTACCAGGACATAGCCAATCCATAAGAAACCCCAAGCTCTGAAACTATTTTCACTGTGGAATTGGCGAAAAGTGCATTGAAGCCTCCTTAATCGCTGAATGGCCACGATCGTTCTCGAAAATCCAGACACTGAATAATTTATTATTTTCCAACTGCTGTATATTTGTAAGTTTGCGTGTAAACGATCGTCTGAATGAATATTGCGGCTGGGTGTGAAAATGAAATTGCACTGAATGAGAGGCTGCTGCTGCATACACGATTGCAATTCACATTGAAAAGCGGACAGTAAACGGAGTGGGGGGTGGTAGGCGATGGTGCATCAATCTAAAATTTATGCTAAAATATACTTTGAATCTTCGAATGTGCCGTTGTACAATTGAAGCTATTTGTGGACCGTGTGGAATGCCAGAATGGAATATGTTTACTTTTTGTTAGATTCAAGATTAAAAGAAATGAAATGATACTGATTTCGTACAGAAGCTAGAGAATTGCATCCAAGCATTGTGCTCACTCGAATTAACTGACCGCATTTATTTAATTTCGCCTTTTTTCTGTAAACTCTGGTCATAATTGAATTGAATTGAATAAAGCTTATTATCACTTTTATGGTAGAAATGACATTGTCACTTGATGACTTCATTATCAATGTAGTCATTGCGGTTGGCCGTAGTAATATGTGTCAATTAGTGAATATTCTATTAATTCTTTTGAGTCAATCTTAAAATCGCCATCTTACTTTATTTTATCGAACCTTCAGAGTGTAGGCCTCGCCCTACTAACTACTAAACAAAATAGCCTGCAAGATTCACTGGAATTCTGAGTGAAGTGTGCAAATGTTGTATGAACATATGATTTCACTTCAATTGATGCTGATGATTTTCGCAGTGACTGTAATTTGCAATTATGTGCAGTAAAACTTTACTAACTTTACCACTTTAAATGGAAAATTTATGACCGCTTTTATACACTCATTCTCCTTTCATCACCGCAATATTTAAATGTCTTTCTTCGTTTCGTTTTGCAGATTGGTTGTTGGAGCACCCAAATTTGATACCTCATCATATCAGCCGGGTGTAGTAGAGGCAGGTGCCGTCTTCAAGTGCGGCATGAATGATGGCGACTGTAATTTGGTGAAATTTGACTCATTAGGTAAGTATTTATAAAAAAAAACAATAGATACTGTATATGGGCTAACATGAACTTTGAACTGGAATGTGAACAAAGTCATTGTGTTAAGTGCCTTTGATCGCATTAGCCAATTTGGCGTACAAGCGAATGATTGATGTCGTTTTAATATGCGTTTCTCAAAATCACTGTCCATTGGAAAATTCTAACAACACCAAAGAAGCTGCTCACGATTACGATCGCATGCCGCCGCAATATTAGCCACATGCAACATATGTTGCACTCGCCGCCACAGACACGATTGCCTTTGATAACACAAACTAATAATAACATCAAATGAATATTTTACGACACCTTTCGAACGACAACGACTTCACTTTCCATACCAAGTTGGACCGGCGCGCGAGCACAGAGCACAAATGATGCCATCAAAGCATCAACAAAAACAACGCACACATTGACTTTGTAGGAAAAGCGTCTTTGAGTTTTTAGCTTTGGGTACCATTTGTGGCACAGCGTAAACTAACATTAGTTTCTAAAAAATAATACCATTCCGCGGGATGTAGCGATGGCCCAGCAACACAAGCACTCGGCCCACATTGATCTCTTTCGAGTAAGCATACGAAGAAAGAGGCCCACGCGCTTGACGTGTATATGGCCGGAATGTGTTTTGATTATTTTCGGAAATGGGCAGAAACTGTCAACGAAATTCGGTTGTTTGACATTTCAGCGACAAATTGTCCCATTAAAGAGGCCCAGCCAAGCATCCGATTAAAATACCAAATTTATTCAGCTGCTGTATTTCGGCTTTCCGCCCGAATCACCTTTCGCGTTGTAATTGAATTGCATCCAAGTTGGACTGCAGTTAAGCTCATAGACCGAATCGGTCGCTGGGCTGTCAAGTGGGTAGAAATGTTGTACGGACAACCTTTTAGCTGACGCCAGACATCTTATCGCCCGGCAATCGGCTTGCAACATTTTTCGCAATTCAAACTTTGTAATTTTCCACTGTGCCTCATTCATTTATCACATGGCAGAGATACGCGGTGTTGTTGTTGTTGTTGCTGTTGCACTTCGAAAATAGAAATAAGTTTGAAATTGAAATGCCTTGTTCCGCTACAAGTACATTAACTTCCTCAGCAAAACGCAAAAAAGTAAGCAACAAATTACGAAATCGTCGACGGAGTAGCGAATAAAAATAATTTCCATATTGCCTCAATATTGCCCATCCCCAGGAATGACTTCTCCTTCTGCACTTTCCGGCAGAAAAAAAAGACCAACAACAACTGCAAATTATGGCAGCTTAACAGCATTCGGTGAGTGCTTCACCCTTTCACCAGTACACTCAGAAAATCGTAAATTCATTCTTAAACAATATATGTTGGTGGATCGCCTGAATGATTCATAAAGTTGATCGTAGGCAAATGAAAAATTAGCCATTCTGTTGTTTCCGTGCACATTACTGCAATCCCTTTCAGTTCCCTATCTTCCTTCCGTAGTAAATTCACTCACCGCAATACCACAGCCGCCGTTTGAAAGTTTCAAGCTGTGCACGATTTGCTACAACGGATGCGCAAATAAAATTATACGCTTTGTGGTAATGCAATTGATGAAAGCGCGCGTGCGCCTCGCCGACCGACCAACCGACCGCACTCTAAAATGTTTGCATATTTTTCTCATAAAGTGCGTAGAAAAATTTATGCAGAACATCTTGCCTATGATGGCAGTGGCGGCGGCATCGGCAACGGCTCCAAGCCGCCCAGCTGAAGTGTGTGGAAAATAGATTTTAATTTCAACACTTTCCCAATAGACGGACGGACAGAACGAGACGTTCTCTTGCACATGGTCTGAACAGATCTTGCAGATGCACGTTGGATGCATCTGCAGACAGTGTTCCTGTATTTTTTGTTGTTGTTTAGTGGTGGCGGCGGCGGTGATGGTTCGCAATAACGTCCATGACACGCTGTCGAAAATGCTATAAATATGCAAATTCATGGTTATGGTGTGCGATAATTGCGGTTAGCCCATCTTAAGGCTAAACAAACACTTCGTCACAATCGATCGGGGTATCAGCTATAAGCTTGTTGTTTCGATCACTTTATGGAACATGACATGGTGGTGGGTAGGGTTAATCAAAGCAATAGTGTGATGTCTAGCCCATCAAGTTAAATAGCAGAAGCCTTTGGACGACTGACTAATTTCCTTGCAATACAAACGCCATCATCGCCAAGACATGTCTTGCCAATGATCATCATCATGATCAATTGCTAAGCGCATGCGTTAACGTCACATGTGCGTGGAGCACGTTAACAAAACGCTTGCGACGTGATCGGACTTAATAACATCAATTGCCGCCATGTGAATTAGCATCGGCAGCGGCTGGTCGGGCCTGGACTGGACTGGGGAGTAATAACGACGACGACGACCACAACACTGACAACAGCGATGATGACAGTATTAATAAGTTTTTGCAAAATACAAAATTAAAATTACCAAGAAATCAAAAGAGGAAACCGTCACCGCATGATTAGGAAGTGGTGAATTGAACGCCACACGAAGCCAAGCTCGCTTGTCTAACCGGCTGTCAATCAGCTGCAGAAATTGCAACAAATTGAATTAGAGAAATTACAGAAGCCTGCAGTAAGATGAATAATCTGTTCTTACTTCTCATTCTATTTTTCTATTTCTCCATTTACTCCATAATTAACTTGAAAAAAAAACACACACACACAAAGAAGGACTTAGTAAATGCTTTATAAAACTCAAAGGTATGATCCATAATTACACAAAAACTCATCGAGGATATCAATGAAATCGTGCACTTAGAGAAATATGTAAATACAAAAATATTTTCTGGACTTTTGAGTGATTTGCTAGTGTTTTGATTTATTATTTAGTTTCTTTCTCGTTTCTTTCAACGATTCACAGAACACATAAACCACTGCCTACATACATACACTTGTGTCAAATTTCATTTTAGAAGCTTCCTCAAATCAATTTAAATGGCCAACACATCGCTTGTATTTTGACAAAATTTTAATTTAAATAAATTATAAATTTCCGCCTTGCGTTCTGTTCTCTTTTATCTTTGCTTCTTGTTGTGGATTCATTTAATTGAGGCCTGAGTGAAGTTAAAGTCTTTAATGGGTTCATATTCTTTTTGAATTGCAGGAAATCACCGGAATTCATATGGCGATGTTATCGAACGTAAATCATATCAGTGGCTGGGAGCGACTATTGCGACAAGTCGCGAAAACGATCTAGTGGTGGTGAGTATTCCAAAGAGACTTTCTTCATTTCTGCAACACACATTCTACACATCCTACACAATGTAACGGTACAGGGTGCCTACTTGGCATCGCTCAAAAAGTTGCCTTCTATCCTATGCTAGTCACACCTACCCTATCAATATTTTCAAATTGACTAACGATTGTTCACTATCCTGTGTGGCAAATGATGACCGCAACGTTACCGCAAAGGTATTACATTTGCCATAATAAAAAACCACCAAACAATACCTAACCAGTCTAAACTACCTACCACAACCAGTGAGGCAGCAGTGTGGTCATGGCCTCGTCGCAATTGCTGTCCGTAATCGCGGTAAAATAGGTTTATGTCGCAATCAATGCATTTATGGAGCAATCACTTTCAATTTCAATACCACAATTCGCCGAGCTCGTAGAATCGTGAACTAGTTTTCCGTCAATCTGTGATACGAGATTTTCATTAAATGCACCAAACAGACGTTATTAACAACAGCAACAAAAGCAACAACAATAACAACCGCAACATCAACAACAAGTACAATAAAGACTGTAAATTTACGCCAAACACACAAAACTGCCGTTGGTAAGCAAAGGTGGGCCCCCGACCACCGACCCCCGCTTCAGAGCCGTGGGTGGCCCAGTAGGAGTAGGTGGCTAGTAAAACCACAAACACCAGCGCCAACACCAGCCAAGTCAAGTCATTGCTGTGTCTTCTTGACCCGCAGCCAGCAATCAAAGCACTTTTTACATTGCTTTCGGTTTTCATTAGGAATTTTCATGCTTAGCGGTGTACAATCTTGGCGGTATGGAGGCGGAGTAGGAGCGGGGAAGAGCCTCAAATTAAAGCACAATTGACGTTTAGGCGTCTCGCTAGATTAAGGTGTGTCCCCAAATGTGCCGCTATGGATTCTTCCCCGATTCCCTGAACGCCGTCGAAATTAAACGTTTCTTGATTGTGTTGGCGGTCGTTGTTATTTACGAGCAGAGTTCTTCGTGAGTAGGGAGGGGGCGGTCAGTGAGCTATGAAAGGTTCTGCTTTCTCAAAAATGCTCAATTAACTTTGATTTTTGTGAGTGTTGTGTGGCGTATTTCTCCTCAGTGGTAATAATCTCGAAACTGTTCTTCGGCGCTGGTGTTTTCATGCTGGTCTTTGCCCGCTTCAGTTCAGTTAGGTTGGGTGTGTGGCCTTCAAATACTTATTGGCAGGTTGAAATCGATTTTATTTGGGTTTATGTGCTTTTATTTATGTTGGCCATTGGATCATTGGGCTAGTTTCATGCAGGTGGTGTAAGTTGATGATTTAAAGTCGACTTCAGAACTTAAAGTTTATTGGCAAAGAGTATTAAAGAAATGCAGCTCAATTCTTGCTTGGAGTAAATATTCCACTGTTCATGAGATACACTTGTCTTATCAGTCATTCAATTGTTGAAAGTATGAAAGCGTCTTTGTTTACTTATCACAACATTTATTTCCTTCATCATCTGCATGTTGTCTTCGTAACCGAACAAGCGACAAGTGCCACCAACTATCAATTTTTCATTTATTTCCGTGCGGTCTCTTATCAATTCTGCTAAAAATAGCATTCATGTGAATATTTCTTTTCAATATAATAGCAACAAAAAACTTTATTCAAAACTCCATTTTTGTAACTTTTAAAAGCTTTTTAGTTGCTTGAGCAGTTAAACTGCCATTAAATGTCGCCAATGCACTGTCAATTCGCCATCAATGTCATAACTGTCCGTTAAATTTACCGCAATGCATTTTTGCTGCATTGACGGCCCAAAATACTTGTGTCGAAACATGTCAGAAGCGGTAAAAATGCATGTACGTAGAATGAATATGTCGAATGTGTCACTTTGCAATACACTGGGAATAGCCTCTTCCAGTGAAGTTGGCGATAAACATTTTTAGCATATAATACAAGCTTTCCTCGCAGAGACTTTTATTTACAAATAAATAAATATTAAAATCTTTCTCCGGTCTGTTCGCTTATGGTCTTTCGCTTAATTAACTTTCGAGATAGATAATTCCATTTAGCCCATTCATGACTTCGACCCACTCCACCATACATTGGAAGACTTCATCGCAGCCTGCCTATGTCCCAACAAATTTTTATTGCGCCATAACTACCCGAATTGTCACAACTGCGAGTGGGAAGGCAGACCGCGGACGACCACCATTGAACAAGATCATCGACACGATCTCAGAAATCGGCATTGATCTCAATATGGTAAAATTAACATTTGGAATAGCTCATTTTTATTTCGAACGTGTTGACTTCTTGACTCCACCAGCAATAGAAACATCGAAAGCGGTATGTGTGTGCGGCGGCGGTAAGTACCCCCAACACAATTGGCGTTTGAGATCAGTCGATTCAATATCGACATGGACAATATGCAAAGTAGAGTGCATTTTAGTGTCTTGAGGTTTAGTGCCTCCTTGGCATTTGGTATTTTGGTATTCCGCCCCAAACATGGCAAACGCTAACAGCGCACACACAAAGCTGTTCTCCAACATGACAAAACAATTTTAAACCGAAACATGACTGAAGCTGGGATAACAATATCCAAAAGGATGGCTGCCGAAAGCGATCTTTTGTGTAAAAGTACTTGAATGCTTTTAGCGCAAATCCGCGATAAAAACGAAGTAAGGACATTTGAAACGGGCCCTAACGACTTGGTCGTATGCTACTAATGTTTTCCGGAGGACAAGATCCAAATACGAAACATGCACTGATTTGATTCTATTCAAATCTGGCTGATCGATTCGAAGGTAACTCCTACGGAATAAATTTTTGGGTGCAGCAATCTATATTTTTACCATAGAATCTGTTAGGTCTTCCTTTGTATGCCACATTGAATGTGCTCCTTTCGGTGTACGTAGGGCATACCAACCTTAAGTAGGTTGCATGGTAGTTCATATCAATATATATTTTTTAAATACTTACGTAAACATTCAATATCTCGAATCTTGGCAAGCAAATAACTGGGATTGTTTTCTTGTCTTTGGCGCAGTTAACAGTTTAAAACTCCTTCAACTCCAGCCGAGATTTAGTCGGACCAGGCAGTGCCTGAACATGGCCGGCGGTGGTGCAACAAGGCGAACCACTGAAAATGAATTGTATTGAATTGAATTGTACTACGTTGATTTTTATTGCGATTGTCGTATTATTTTATTATTTTATTTGCTGAATGATGATCTTTGCGCAATTGTACCACAACAACATCTTCGGTTGGGGCACGGTGCGGCTGAACCTGAGTTCAGGTCTACTACGAGCTATCTGCTGCGGCGTATGTTTGCCTGCTTCACAGTGCCTGGTTTCGTTTTTTGTTTCTTCAGCGCTTTGGGGTTTTTGTGTGTTTTACTTTTGTTCCGCTGCTGACGGCTACAACAACAACGATCATGCTGACGATGATGCCGACGACAGCCCAGCTCCGCTATAAGGAATATTGCAGCATATCGCTTAGCCTTTCAAACCAAAAATGGTCAATATGACTTTTCATTTATTTTTTTCTTTATTTCTCATATAAACGTTTTGCAAAGAATCGTCGTCTGCTTTTGTAGTTTTAGCATTTATGCTCAAAATAAGTCTTCTTATTCAATCAGTTTTTTTTTTAGTGGGTATTTATTAAGATGCAGCCATGATGAGAGCTGATCTGTTGTCGACGCTTTTTTGTATTGCATGCCGAAATTCCGGTCGTACGTAATTCAGTTGGAGTTTTTCCTACATAAATGGAAAGTATTTATCTGACAATAATTTCAAGATCAAATTGCAAAATTAGTAAATAAGAGCACAAATATTACGATGAATGCTGATGAACTGCACCAAGTTACAGAGAAGTTCGAAGTTACTACAAACGTTAAGGAAAGCAGCAAACATTCACTAAGAAAATGATTAAATGGGACCATTACCATTGAAATAATAGTATGTATACTATTAGGAACGAATTTAAATTAGTAGTTGACTAATTTTTATAGGATTTAATTTCTAATAGTCTGGTATTTTCGATCTTCTAGTGAATCGTGATCCCCCAAAAGTTATTTCGCAGGCACTCCACCTTAACGTCGGACCTAACCATTTGAGGTATAATTTTTTGTATTATTTTTTTCTTAGCATTTTATTTAAAAAAAAAAGTAAACGTTTGCTGAAACTTCTCACAGCAACGTAGAGTATTCTGCTATTTGTTGGTATTTCATGAAATTCCTTTCGGAACTAAACAAACTACCACATCATCTCGCTGGTAAGTGAGTTTGTGGCATTGTTCGGGCTCGGCCATATAAGGTTGCTATGCGGTGGTGCGTAAGGTGGTTCTCTCTCTTCTTTTAGTTTGTATAAATTTGTTAAAGTAATTGCGCGCGCGTCCTACAAAAAAATGCTGTCGAGGACATGCCTGCCATATTTGGCGTGCATGTCCAAGCTCCAAGCCATTGTCATTGCTCGAAGTGGTCATATATTTTATTTTATTTCACAAAAGCTTTACAATCGTTTTATTGTGTATGGATTTTGAATTTATTGTTCATTTTATTTTTTATTTTAAACGACTTTTTTGTCTGTGGTTTGTTTTGCAGGCCTGTGCTCCGCGTTATGTCTTTCATACGATGACTCCAGCCAAATCGCTGCGCTATGATCCAGTTGGAACGTGCTTCACATCGAGAAACTTTGCGAACTTCAGTGAGGTCTCACCTTGTCGCACAAGTAAGTACACAAAATTACGTAAATTAAATGAAACCAAAAAAAAAACTCCAAATACGCTTTTTACCACATGAACTTCGACCTTTGTGGTTTGATTCCGATTCAGTGCTGCACTCACATTTGTGTGTATTTACTTGGGATACCTTAAAAACTTGTGCCCAATTCCCACAGCTACAGTTACTGAACTCTCAGGTACTCTTTCCAACTATCGAATTCAAAAAACTGGGAATCCCTTCAACAGCAATCAAAACGGCAGCAACTTTATACTTGTGCAGTGTCAAATGTCACCGACTAAAAATAAACATTCAAAGGAAATGCAATTGTCACCGAATGTTCTTGAGAGCCTTCCATTCAGCTCAACCCTGAAAGTGTTGCTTCAACTTATGCCACACGAATCACAGACACAATCCGACAACCATTTCAATTCTCAAACCAAAAAAAAAAGGGAATTGCATTCTAGATGATTTGTTTATATGGATTTAGTGGTATTTTTAGCTTCTGCTGCTTCTGCAGTGCCCTTAGCCTTAGTCTTAGTCTACCTATTCGATTTTCCTACCACATGCATCCGAAAATAGCCCAAAAAGTGTGTATATGTTAATGTTCGGCGTGAAGTCGTGAGAAATGTGTTGCAAGAATTCGAAGCATCTGTGAAACATAAATACAGAATTTAAGAAATAATCTCGATTATCGCCGATTCCATACATTGTTATGTTAAAATATTTTCCTGAAATCGATATTGAAGATGATGAAATTAAAGAAGAAGAAGCAAATTCAATATTTATTGACAAATTCATGGGAGTGAATCTCTCCTAAATTATTTGACGATCATCGCTTATACTACCCGAGCAAGCACTTTGGGAGTGTGTTCTCCAGTTGATCGCCCCCCAAACTCCATTCGATCACACAAGAAACAACAATTTTGGGAACGGTCCTAAAAGCTTTCTCGCTCCAACTTGAGGTTATAAAATGTTTAACGATTTATTGGAAATCACTTGAGATATAACAAAAACAAAAAAGCCCACATTTCCCAAGTTGGCAATGCATTCCGACATTTCTCAAAGCAATAAATACCACCTTAACACACAAAATACCAAACTAATAGTTACAGAGAATTTACAAAAGAAAAAAAAAGACGAGACGAAACGAAACGAAACAATTTCTACCAATAAACTGAACAAAAAAGAATGAAGGTAATTGAAATTCTACACGGGGGCGATTTTATTATGAGAATTACTACCTTCTTAAACGCTAGAAAGCGACAAAAACCGAAAACCTCCCCGGCTCCGACCGTTCCGCACACATAATTTAACAGGCAGACGCACTAACCCGCACTACGCCACAATGTGCAACCGTGTGCACATGTCGTCGTCGCTTGGTCGGTCGGTCGTTGTTGGCAACATTCACAAGACAAGGTCCACGCAGTCAGCCGCTCCTCTTGCGGCCGAGTAGGTTTTTTTGTACTTACTGTGCTTGTTGTTGTTGTAGTTGTTGTAGTACTACCAACGTTCAAATTGAAACACTTCAGAGACAAATTGTTATCGTTTAATTTGATCAGGCGCACGATCTTTGTGGATAGTGACATGTCGCTGCAAAAAAGAATCTTCCCGTATTTGTTGCTTTTGTTGTTGTTCTGCGCGCAAGGACCGCCGAACGGGCTAAAACGGAAGGACGCTTCTGACAGGTTTCCCATTTTCGTTTCGTTTCGTTTTTCTTTTCTTCCAACATCTTCAATCCTTGCTAGTCGTTGCTGCGACTATTGAAATGTTCCAATTCCTTAGAGAACAATTATCCTTATTTGGCATAACACAGACTATGTGCATTTTTGTGGGTCATTTTATGGAGTGTTGTGGCTGCCTGGTGGGCAATTTAGAAATGTTGTTTGCTGGAAAGTGGAAAATCATAGGCAAAATTCGGCAGCCACCTTAAATTTATGTTTGGCTTCGAACTTAATCTAATTTCCTTCTTCATATTTATTTTTAGACAATTGGGGCTACCATAGACAAGGTTCCTGCCAAGCTGGTTTCAGTGCAGCTGCAAGTACGGTAAGTAGTTTTTAATATAAAGCAATTACATGGAAATATGTATTAGAAGCCTATGTACATCTCGTTGTAAAGTTAAGTAGTTTCACACTGAACAATACACACACACGGCCGCCCTATCTTGCTAAACTATTTATGCAGAAGTCCGCGAATAACGTGACTTCGATCCTTCGCACGATTTTCACGCAAACAATTCTCCGGACATGTCCACACTTAGTAAACCTACACTAAAGAAGTAGGAAAACAAAACAAAAACAATTCCTTGATGTATTCCGTATAATTTACATCTCACAGTAACAATATTTGTTGGAAGCGCTCCTCACCAAGAATGGAATTGAAATCGTGCTATTCTCAAACAACATTTCATTCCATTTCGAAGTCAAATGCGAATAATCACAGTTTTGACATTTTCGTGGAATCTTTGAAATTGTACTTTTATCACCTAAAACGGGAAAGGCATTTCTCCTCCTCAAAAACAAAGGCGCATAGGCAAAATAAAAAATAAAACTTCATAAATACATACAGATTGTAACAGTCGAGATGGTCCAAAGAATTTATTGAGCACGCAAGGTGTTTTTAAACAATACACCACCCCCTTCATTTTAAGAATGGATAATAAATTAATACAGATGCGCTCTTTGAACAGGCACTATTGTGTTACCAAGTGTGATTTTCCGTATTTTAAACACGAAAGTTTAGCTTCTTCTCCTATTCTTTCCGTATTTACAATAGTTTTCTTTCAATTAGGACTATTTCCTTTTGTTTATACCATGACACTCATCCAAAAATGACGTTCCTTTACAGAGAGGTGATCGCATGTACATTGGTGCTCCTGGCAGTTGGTATTGGCAAGGTAAGTCGTATACATTTGGATCGTCTTAGTGTTAGTATTATTTGAGAATATTGTAGCTGATATTGAATGGACTCTGAGTCCGTATATTCCGTATACTCGTAGTTTTAGATATTTTTAGTAGTTTGACAACAACAAAAATTTTCATGTAAATTTCTAAATTTATTTAAAACCACGACTCAAGTGCCCAATTATTCGTATCTCAATGTGGAATGTTAAATATTGTCCAATTTTTATTTATATTGTTTTTTTCCTTTTCCTTTTCAATTGATTATGATTTACTTTGTATTTAACTTATTTAGTTATGAATTTACCAGTTTAGGTTGGAATTTATCAATGTTGTCGTATGTATTTTCCTCTTAATCACTCGCATATGTCAGCATTACAATTAAAACTACAAATAACTCGCAGGGAATTCCGAAACTAATAACGTATTTGATTATTCATAAATTAGTACAGCTACGAAAAATGTTATCGTAGAAATACTTAGCGAAAGCATGTACCGACTCCAGAATACCGTATTGGATGTTAGGATTGCTCTAAATGTGGTAGTGACGATGTATGTATATCCATTGGCTGCATTTTTAATGTATTTACGATAATGCATGCTTCGAAATTCAACCTTTATATTTTGAGCTTTAGCCAAATATTTAATATTTAAATTAAGATTTTCTGTTTTTAGCATAAAATTACTATTTTCTCTCTATCCTTGAATAAGCTAGGTTATTTCGTACTTATTTTTTACTATTCGTAAGCTTATGTTTAATGTTTTTCAATACTTATTATTAAATTATATTATTTTCTTCTCGTTTTCTGCCCGTTTCTGCACTTTCCTACAAATTTATAAAAAAAAAAAAAAAAAAAATAATTTGTATACTACTGTTAAATGTGTGCGAAATGTTGTTGTGTTGTTGTTGCTCTCCCAAAACCAACCACCTGATATCCAAAATCCAACCTGATATCCACCAAAAAAATAAACAAAACAAAAAACAATCAAAAAATAATAATTACAAAATGAATACTGAAATGCCATCAAATATTGTAAAAATCGCTCAATTTTGATGTTAAATATAAAAAGGACAAGCCTACTCAATATCGCCAGATGCAACATTCCCATATAAGCCGCCTTTTTATCAACCTTTTGGCACCAGAGGTAATAAAATGCAAAAGCAAAAACTCTACTACTCTTTTTTTTTGTTGTTCTAGGAAAGCAAAATATTAATAAAAGCAAAAACACGATTTTGTACAAAATTTTTTCATTATCTTATATTTTAAACAAATTAAATATCTTTAAGTTTTATTGATTCCGAACTGTAAATGGTGTGCTGCTTTCAATTGTATAATTTTGAGTTCAAACAGTGTGTACCTGAAACTGGCGAATACAAATTAATGTACAATCACCGCTTTTGCTTGTAAGATCATTGAAGACGCAAAAGCTACTTGTTCTATACTTATCAAATGTAATAATATTGCTTTGCGAAACTTTTGCCGGAAATGATCTTACAAGTCATACTACACGTCCGCTATTGGATTGCAATTTATTGCTCATGGTTGCTGCCGCTGCTAATATATATTTCTTTGCTAGATGCCAATACATTCCAAATCATAATCAAATTGGTGTCGTACATATTTTTGAACGTAACATAAAATCATCAATATTTCTGTATACTTAACCTCATTCGATAGCTTTAAGAATTCGGAATCGTTTGCCATTCGATGCGATTTTCGATTTTACTTCACCATCAAATTCCTAATTCAGGTGAATGTGTGCATTTAAATCCATTACGTTGCGTAGTAGATGTCCTGCAGAACCAAGCCCCTCAAATGACGGGGGTTCACTACAGAATGTCGTAAGTGATCATAGTTATTAGCGTTGAGAGTGAATTGAAAAACTGTTAGGAGGTATTCCACTGACGGCTAGATAGACAAATAGTGCAACTAAGCTAAAGCGAGTACATCCTATTCAAATGTAAATATAATTGATCTGGTGGAGGATAGTATTTGTAGTATTTGTACATTGTTCGTTGTATCGGTTCAAAAGTCTCTAATTCCTAGGAAAATTTTGTCAAAGTGGGAGTCCTGTTGTTTCTCGTTATTGGTCAGTCGTCAAGTAAACATTCTCGTATTTGAAATCTAATATTGTAAATAACCTCGTATAGTAGTTACTAGCTTAACATTTGGTACCGTTAACCACCGTTAATAGTAGAATATTTTCCGAATTATTTCGTTGGTGATTGGTGCATTACACTTTACCCCAAGTGACCGTCAAATGAACTTGGTTTTAATATCTTAATTGAGCATGTCGAAAACATACATTCGTAGGCTTCTATTAATGGCTTCCATAGAATCTATAGTGTATTGCAAAGTTTGTCTGAACTAATATAAGCTCACATCCTTCATATGTATTTACTTGATCGAATTTACGCAATACCCACTCGGCCAATACTCATGTTTTCGTGTCGCCAATGAATAGGCCAAGCTTACTCCTACGATGTCACACGCATGGAGAATCAGGTGTTCTCCAGTGCGGAGAGCGGCTCGCAGGATGATGACTCCTATCTGGGCTACTCCATGACCACTGGTGACTTCAATGGCGACAAAGTTGATGATATCGCCATTGGCATGCCTCGCGGTGCTGGGCTCCTCGGAAAGATTGTGGTGAATGGACTGAACATGGCGCATATATTGAACAACATTACGGGCCATCAGATTGGCGAGTATTTCGGTTATGCTCTGGCCACTTGCGATGTGGACGGTGACGGCTTGGATGATCTCATTATTGGTGCTCCCATGTACAGTGAGCATGGCAATGTCGAGGGTAAATACGACGTGGGTCGTGTTTATATTCGATTGCAGAGAAATGGTTCAGAGGTAAGTCACATAAATTTGTTGCTTTCGCGAGAGCCTTACTCAGCGCGAGACTCTTTTTTGCTTTCAGACTGATCGCCTGACAACTGAAATCATTCGGGAAGGCTACAATACAAAAGGTCGCTTTGGTCAGGCCATCACTTCGCTGGGCGATATTAATCGTGATCGTTATGGAGACTTTGCTGTGGGTGCCCCCTACGATGGCCCAGAGGGTCGTGGCATCGTTTACATTTTCCACGGTTCGGCCAATGGCCCTCGAGAGAAACCATCGCAAATAATCAAATCCGAGGATATCGTTGAGGGTGCTCCCTATCCGCGCACCTTTGGGTTCGCCTTGGCGGGCGGTGTCGACATGGATGGAAATACGTATCCCGACTTAGCCGTGGGTGCTTATGCTTCGGATCAAGTTTTCATTTTCAAAGCACGTCCAGTGGCCGCTGTAAGTGCCACCACCGAGTTTGTTAGCTCGTCCAAGTTGATAAATCTCGAAGAGAAGAACTGTACCATGCAACGCGATCGCAAGAATGTGACCTGCACGAACATCAGAGCGTGCTGGAGCTATAGGGGTGACCAATTGCCCGCGAAGTTGATATTTGATGTGTCCTGGGTGCTCGACGCGAAGAAGCCGAAAAATCCACGCATGTTCTTCCAGCTGTACGAGGGCAAAAACACCCGAGAAGAGGTCATTGAATTGCAATATGGCATACCCAAGTGTCTCGTAGCTACCGTGTTCCTGTCGGAAAATGTGGACGACAAGCTGTCGCCGTTGGAGGTTGAGACGCGTTACAATTTGCGCAGCAGTCGTCAGTCGTTATCGCCAGTGATAAGGCGTAAACGAGATGCTTTGGAGCCGGTCATTGATCAGAATAGGGAAAATGTTCAGCGCGATGCCATTAACATTCTGAAGAATTGCGGACCGGATAATATTTGCATACCAGATCTGCGCCTAGACACTACGTAAGTTCGATGATCGAGGTCCAAGCACTAATTGCTCATATGACTATATTTTTAGGCACGTGGAGATGTACCATATTGGTGCCCTGGAGCCCCTCACAGTTAATGTGTTGATCACCAATAACAAGCAAGACGCATTCGAGGCTGCCTTTTATATGGTCATGCCGAAAGATTTGGACTTCAAGAAGGTTAAGACCATTGGCGACAAGGCCGACACAACCATTACTTGCTCGGCGCCCTCCGAACACAACAACCACACGCTGAAATGCAACATTGGCAATCCTCTGCCCGCGGGAAAAGTGGTATGTATTTGCAACGAGTGGAACTCACTCAGCTATGCGTCTAATCCTTGCCTTCTGTTTCAGGTACACTTTAACGTCGAAATGCAGCCTTCGCATAAGGCGGGCATGGGCCCGAGCTACGATTTCTTCATGGAAGTCAACTCAACGAATGAGGAGAATGCTGTGACACGCTTCGATAACATCAATCATAAGAGCATTGGCATTTGGGTGCAAACTGACTTGGAAATTAAAGGGTAAATGTTTTCGCAATGCAACACTAATTCCAACAAATTCTAACTTGAGCACTCCTCCCTAAATAGGCGATCGTACCCCGACTTCCAGCTCTACAAGGCGTCTGATTATAAGTCTGTGGAGAACTCTACCAAAGAAGAAGATCTCGGCCCGCAAGTCGTTCATCTCTATAACATACTCAACAAAGGCCCAGCGGCCATTGAAGAAGCTGTGGTACTAATACACTATCCATACGAGACCGCAGCAGGGGACCTGCTCATGTATATGACCAATCAGCCAGAAACTGATGGCCACATTCGCTGCGATCCACATGTATCGGTCAACTCGCGTAACCTGCAACTGGATCAGAATTTGGTACGCAAGTCATATCTGGAACTAAGGGGAGCTGTTGAGCGCGCTCAGGGAGAATATGGCCCGAGCTTTAGTCGTCCAAATGCTGTGTCCGTAGGACGAGAAACGAATGTCCTCAGCTTAGAAGAGACAATACGCTTGGAGAAGGAAGACGAACAAGACGTGTCCGGTGATGCTTCATACATTCACTCGCAACGTGCCGCTGCCGCTGCAGCAGCAGCGAATGCACAATCTGGCAGCTATTCGGGTGGCAGTGGTGGTGGCTCTAGTTATTCTGCTTCTTCATGGAACTCAACTTCTGGTGGACGCCATTCGGGTGGCATTGGTGATGGTTTTGGCGGCAGTAGTTCTTCGTCTTCTTCGTGGAACTCAACTTCAGGCGGACGTGGTCGGCCCTCGATAATTGTGTCCACCAAGAATACAACGGTGCACTACGATGCCAGTGGACAGCCTCATGTGGTTGAGAGCAGCACCGAATACGTAAGAGAACTCGAACGGGCGCCCGGCTATTACTCGCAACAACAATCGGCAAATTATCAGCAGGGCGGCGGTGCAAATGCTGGAGCCGGAAGACAAATTCAGACAAACTCACAACACTACCAACAACAACAGCCTCGCGGAAACATACTATTGGCGGGACCACAGGGCGGTTCCTCAAACTATCAACAGTCTCACACCAACTACGGCAATACAGGTGGCTCCTCGGGTGGCGCTTATCGTCCCCATCAGCAGCAACAACAAGCCCAACAGTATAATAACCAGCGAGCCGGCAGTGCATCTTCTTACAACGATTTGGCAGGTAATACAAATATGGAGAAGGTAGCGCAAGGCCAAAATGGCTTCCAAGCGGGCACTCTGGATCTGGGCATGCTCAACCGTGGAAATACCGACAACGAATTGCGCGATCGCAACTCCCAAGACCACGGTTATCATCAAACATATTCGAGTTCCGGCTATGTGCCACAAGGAGGAGGTGCAACCTATCACCAGTCGAGTTACAACAGCGGCGGCAAGCCCTATTACGGCATGGAAAACGAAGACTATTACGATGAAGAAAACGGCCAACAAGGTGCTCAACAACAAGGCGGCGGACAGCAGTGGTCACACTCCTCCTCGTCGTCGCAGCGTCGTGTACGTCGCGAAGAAACTGCAGCGCCAACGCAGATCGACTTGAACTCACCATGCAAGGCGGCCAAATGCGAAACTCTGCGTTGCGTTGCCACCAACCTAGGCAAGGATGAGGGTGCCTGGGTGGCCATACGTACGCGCATGGTGGCCAAAACAATGGAGAAATTGGCCTGGAACGTACCATTGAATGTGTCCACAATGGCGGTGTCTTACGTAACGAAGCTGCCCTACATTGGCGAGCCCAAAGACGAGATCATCAAATCGCATGAAATTTTCTATACGGCCGTACCTGAACCGACGCCTGTACCCGACGTTGTGCCACTCTGGGTTGTGGTCCTGGCAGCGTGTGCGGGAGCCTTGATATTGTTGCTGTTGGTGTTCTTGTTGTACAAGGTATGTGTAAATCGCCTGTGAGCCATGAACCACTTTTATTTGAATTCACTCAAAATGATATGTTTCTTTGCAGTGCGGCTTCTTCAACCGCAACCGGCCCGTCGATCACTCCATGGAGCGTCAACCGCTGCGCAACGGCTACCATGGCGACGAGCACCTGTGAGGCTGTTAAACAGCGTATTTTTACAACGAGACGAACTTTTTTTTTACAAAATTACCTTTTTTTCTTTAATATCCTTGCCTAGTCAGTCACGAAATTTATGTTGTATGTAGGAGTATTTAAAACGAAATTAAAGAAAGAAGATTGATTTTGGAACTATCCGCCATTTCGTCGGAGAAATTGGTACGGTGTTGAAATTGGAAAAGTAGATTCTAAAATTGCATTGCATTGATGCCATTTAATGTAGCATCAATACAAAAGAAACAAAAAAAAACACTTGAATTTTGAATTAATGTAAAAAGTGCTATATTAATTTACTAAAACACTAAAAATAAATAAAAAAAATTAAATACAAAATATAATAAAAATCTTGAGCAAATGAGTGAGTGCGTGATGTAGAATTTGTTTAGTGTGTGCTTGTGTGCGTCTTAATGAAATTTAACCATTTTCAAATAAATCAGTTGAAGTTGAACAGTTGTAATAAGTTTATGAAATCTCAACATGAAAAAATCGATTTTAATTTAAGAAATATTAATAATTATGTTGGCCCAAACCCCTTCCACGCAATCTGACAAAGTCGATTGGAGTCTACCGTCTACTTTATTTTATTTTGACTTTTTTTTTGTCAAAATCAATCAAACTCAGTCAGATCGTGTGGAATGGATCTTTATTTATTTCGGATGTAATAACAAAATGCAAAATGTTAATTTGTAAATACTAAGTAGTGTGCGTTTTTCAAATAATAAATTAAGTTGAACCTAATCGAAATAATTTCACAATTCGCCTACTTTCATTTCATCTGGTTTCACTGCCTTTTTCTGCCCAGAACTAAGAAGCTGTGTTTGTGTCCAAATGTCAGATTTTGTATATTTAATTTTGTATTGTTACTAATAGTTTTTCTTTTCTTAAGTCTAAGGAATTGTTTGCTTATTTAATTTATTAACTGTACTTACCAGCGTCGATCATTTAATTTAAAATGTGAAATGATTTGAAATAAAAAAGAATCTAAAATAAAGTGAATATTTTGTAAACGAAATTTTGGGTGTTCATTTATATTGGAAACTATTTAATGGCTTCGAGGAGGTGCAGTGAAATTGTGCATAGAGAGAATATTAAATTGAGATCGAGTCTTCTTGGACAACTACGGCGTATACGTTACCAAAATGGAGGCAATTTTTCATCTTCTATGATTAAGATAGCAATGAACATTGAACGATTTTTAGTATCCCAATTATGTTAACTGTGAAAAGTTTGAATTCAGCCCCATTAGGATCTCTTCCCAGGAACAGCGTGCCCATTTCGTAAAATAATATTAAATGGGTTCGTGTACAGACTATAAAAATATATGAAAACACCAAAATAGGGCTGCCAGAGTTTCTCAATCTTTCTCTGCTCTCAAAAAAAGTATACTTCAACAAACCAAATATAACCTTTTTTGCTTCGACGAAATCTTGAATGCATTTTGTAGTTAATCACAGTAAGCAGAATTGTCACTTGTCATCATCAAATATACCAAATCCTCCTCCTCATCATCATTACCATCCATCGTTATATGCGATTTTCACTATTTTACCCAACAAATTCGAGAGCGAGAGCCTCAATTAAATCCCCAAACACTCGGGGGAGCTAAAATTCAAAATACAATCTCGCAGTCGTCGTTGAGTTGCCTTCGCGAGTGCACATGCTGAGTTGAGAAGCGGCCTGAGTGTTTTTTGCAGAAATATTTCTTTGGAATTGAAAAAAGGCAAAAAGGTTTTATTGTTTATATTATCATCTACCAAACGCCAGTGTTGTTAAATAATTACTTCAAATAATTATGTGAAAAGGTGTGAAAAGTGCTCCACTAGTGAAAATCGCTATTATGCAAAATTGTACGCAGTTGAATGTTCGTGGATGAGCAGAAATCTAGTGAAAAAAAATACAGATTTAAGTTGTGAATTGTGAATGGTGGCAATTACGAAATCAAACCAATTTGCTCGGTGTCTGTGTTTAATTTATTTATTTGATAGGATTTTGTGTTGAGCGGAGTTCATTTGCAGCTGTTGGATTTGGGCAGGTTGAAATGTAAGAATTTTTTAATTTATTGTTTCGACATTCTAGCAATATTGCAGTGAAATTTTCTGTGTATAAGTTTACCCAGAAATTTTCAACCTAACAGTGTACTTTGTCCCACAAGTGCTCTCTCGAGCGTATTTGCTTTGTAATAGAGTGGCCATACACCGACCACATTTCCCAAGCAGCATGAAAATATCGGATCTAATTGTAGGGATGTCCGCAATCACAATATATTCTGAAACGGCCCGAGTACTATCTCCAAAATTGTGACATTCAGCTCGCAAATATGGAACAGGCTGCAGTTGATATGAACTGAATTTCTCACTTATTAGCTGGTCACTCCATGTTTGACTCACCAAAGTGCACCTGCTCTCATCAAACATTTCATAAAAACTATCTCATATCTGTTCTCTCGAATTTCATTGGACAATCGTTTTGGTTTTTACTAAATCTCGTAGGTACGTTCGTACTAAGCTGCGAGCTGTGAGCTGTGATGTGTTGTGCGTACATTTTTTGTCTTGTACTCCATGAGTTCGGTGCTGTGGAGCAAGGTCGCCTAGCGTAGCCGTGATCTTCATATGAAATCAAAAGTGGAGTTAGCAATGCAGCGAAATCGAATCGACGATTGGCGTTGTGATTCCATGAAGTTCTCATTGTCACCGATTGCCCACGTTAGGTGATGGGTCTTAGCGTGTTTCGAAATGATGATTTTCGCTTCACTCATGCAGACTTAATTGATAATTGAATCGAGCCGCAACGGACCCAGACGACAACAACACATATTTATCTCTCAACTGTTTCGCTCGTTGTTTGTTGTTTGTCTCCAACGTTTTGTATCTAATTGTTGTTTATTGCTTTTGATTAGATAATCTTTTGCACATGCGATGAACTCTGTATACAAATAATGACGGACAAGTTTAATTCCGTTCCTATTCATAGTTTAAACTTTAAAGTATTTTGTATGGCAATTTGAAATGATAAGACAACAAAGCGACATCGGGTATATAAAGATATTTGACTTCCAGTAGACGTGCAAGTGGATGAAGAAAACGCGAAAGTCAAGTCGATTCTTTGTTGGAATAAAGCCACCCGAGGTAGTCAAAGAAATGTCTACAACCCAGTTTGCCGATGCTGATAGTAAAATTGGTTTAATTTGTATGTCAAAAACATGAGGACAAATCAATACCTTAATGCACAATCCATCTCATGGATATTCCCCAAAGGAAATAAAATCCATTTCCATGCCAAAGGCAAGACATCGCACGATAGTGCATTAAGGTATTAAAATGATTTATCAACAAACAAAGTGCAAACATCAGTTCTGGTTTCCATCACACACAGTATATACTGTCAATTACATTTCCCTCATCTAATTTCGATTCGCTACCAACTTTCGACATTTCCCGGGACGCAAGACTTTTATTTTTCTTATCCTTTATCTCAAATTGATGCTACAACGTCGGTTGCTTCCTTATCACGGAGTCAGCGGATGCGGAAATGCAGTTCTGACTAGTTCATGGGTACACTGAAAAAAACTATTTTCGAATATATACTTTGAAAATTCCCAAGTTGGTCGCAATATCCACGCAGGACCCATTTTTACCCAGGAGAAATAAAAGAAATAAAAAAGTACCATACCGACCACGCTTCACAGATGTACCTGGGGGTATAATAAATGTACAGAAATATATAATTATTAAAATTAATAGGAAAGAGACTAAACATTTTCGCAGTGCACTCTCACGCAAATTGAACTGGCGGCATCCTGCTTTCGAGCAGCATCTGATTCTGCTTATACTGCCAGCCTGGATGAAACGTGGGACATGCGCAATTGAAATGTCAAAGTTGAAATACTATTTCCTTGTTTTTGTTGGTGTACTCTCGTATTAACGCTTGTTTTCTGGTATCGCTTTGGTGGCGTACCCCACCCGTTATCGCCTTCCGCCCCCCAATCACCCATCAAGTGGTTTTAATAATACAATTACGCTGACAATGAGTGACTGGTAGACATAAGAAGAGCCTGACTGACGAACTGACGGTTGTAAAGCGTATGCAATGAATAGTGAATCTCGCTGACGGCGACGATGAGTCGAGGAAATTTAAATTATTTCGTTAGCAGCAATCGGTACGCAAAATTGGAAAACTTTCGTATTTATTTATTAGATTCCTTTTTTTTGCGCAAATTGTTTGTATGTACGCAGCAGTAAAATTCGTTTCTTTATGGTTAGCGGTTTAGTGCCAGCAATTATCTTTGGTGCGAATGGTTCTAATTTCATTGAAAACCATCAGTACAAATAAGCTTTCTATATTTACACTTTATGCTTGCAAAAATTGGCAAAGATTCGGCAAATATTGACTTTCGGTTCATTATTTCGGTTCATTATTTCATTTACTTAATTGTTTGATAAGAAAAAAAATAAAGTCTGAAACCGAGGTAACAAATAAATGATTGGTGCGCCGTCCACACTACAGACAAAACCGATTCATCACTTTGTTTCAACATATTTTACCTAATTGATTAAAGCCATATCTGAGGACTCCGACGTCGCGTCGTCAAAATTACGATTCGCATCAGTCACTTGTATTTAAATTATTTTAAATGGCAAAGTATAAGTTTCTTGAGAGACACGCTACAAGTCAAAAGATTCTAAATTTATTATCTTACATAAGTACATGTCACATTGGCAAAAGTATAAATGATTCATTCCTACTTCTAATTGCTAACAATTAAGCTATTTACTCATTTCCAGCTAGTGCCTTTGTAAGTATCTAACGATGCTTTCGAACGGGACCAAATGTACTCAAATAATGTTTTATAGATCCCAATTCTTAGAGTTTGCTGTTCCAAATGCTCGGAAGTAAAATGTTAATTGAATCTCTTGTATATTTCTTATTTTCGTAGAACAAACTTGTTTTTGTTTTGGCGGGTTCAAAATTTTGTTTCAATATTTAAACCTTGTTTTTTTTAAATTTAAAAATTTATTCTCGTCTTTTTTGGAATTGTATAAATTTCTTCGGAAATCATCTTTAGGCCATATTTTTATTTTTAACTCCAAACTGTCACGTAGTATTCCCGACATGTCCTTTTAATTTGCTTAACACTTGTACGTTCTCGTATTGTTTGTTGACATTGCCTGTCAAGCCAAGTCCAGCATCAACACATTTACTTTATAGACAAACTCTGACGTCATTGAGCAATGTATATATGAATGCGAAATTTTTGCCCTTCTTGGATGAAATGAGTATCCCGAGAACTTGCACTTGTGGGCAGCATGGGTGAGCGAGAATGGGAACGAGGCAATATTGTTGGTTTTGCGTACAAACGATGACGTTACGGTCACAACTATGACGTCATGACAGCATACTTTCAGTACTCACATAAGTAATGACGTCGGTTATGTTGTTGGTTCAGTTTTTGAACGGAAACGCGACGAAGAGAGAACAAAAACAATATTAAAAGCTCCGAGAGTCCTCTCATGTCCTGTTTTGGCAGGAGATTGCTTAGCAGTGGTGCTGCCGAGTTAACAAAATAGTCGAAGTTTTTCAAAATTGTACAGATAGTTGCGCAAATCAAATTGGATATACGAATCGAAGTAATTTTATGAAAAATATACCAACATGATTTTTCGTAGCATCCGGTCGAAATGCGCACATCTCGTCAATTCATAAGTCAATTAAAAAGTTCAGTTGCATACAAATTTTGAAATTCACTTCGATAATAAGTTTAATTGGCATTCCTTGAAAGCTTTTGCCTTGGCAGAAAAACCAACCATCTCAGGTTCCAACGTAGATTCTCTGTCAGTGCGAGTTGAGGTCTGGTAGCGTTCGGTCACGAAGAAGTGCTCTCGAATTGCAGTTATTCACAAGCAGGAGCTGAAAGTGTTTGCATTTACTTGGTGGACACTAATTTTGGACAAAAAAATATGAAAAAAATTTACAAAACTTAGCAATTAAAAGAGAGAAACAAAAGCCAATCAATATACTCGTACAAAAGCCAACATCTTCACATCACAATTCTACAGTGTAGCGCTTATGAAGAGATAACGTATCTTCAAAAGGATAAGACGCAGTTTGTTATCCTGTACGGAGGTACGCTGAAGAAATAAATTTGTATTACTTGTGAAAATAAATTAAGTAGTTACGATCAAGTTAAAGTAATTGAGGTACTTACGCAAAAATCAGTGAGTGAGACCTACGCACTCAGCCAGACAGAGTAACATTTCTCATTGACCTTGTAGGCACTTTAAAGTTCCCAAAATGTGTACAGGTACCTTAAGTTAATGTGTAAAATGTGTACACATGTATGTGCCATTAACACATTTACTTATTCAGATAATTGACTGAAATCACTCCGAATGTGCGTCAAATTCTCCACAGACCCCGTCGTCCAACAAGTATGTATTTTTAGTTCATCGCGTGTCCAATAGCAGCCTACCAATTGCGTTTATAGGTCCCCAGTGTGTCTATTAAAGGCTTAACAAGTGTTTTTCAATCTGGCCAACGTTCTGCAATGGAAAAGAAAAAAAAAACAAAAACACCTTCGCACTTCACGAAATTCGGGGGAATTCAGAAAAAGCTTTCGAAGCTAAAATGAAGAGGCAGTAGAAAGCAAATTTTCTGCTCATCTCTCGTACGTCGTTCAGGAAAATTTTACGTTAATTTGTTTATGCTAGCAGACACCTCATTAACTATTGATTTCTGTAAAACTGTACCACCAACTCAAGATATTTTCGTATTTTCGAACACTTTATGCGACACACTTTCGCACACTGACTAGCCGCACACATGCAAGTGGGCCAAGTAGGTTAATATGTGTTTCTTAAGGACCATATTAGCAGTTGAATGATTTATCAAAGGATGTCATTTAGCTGCCATTATCATCGATCGATTGCCTCGAAGGAATGCACGTAAAGGCACGTAGCTAAGTTTTCGAATATCTCGAGTTTCGTTACATTTTGATTACCGAGCTGGCGAGTATTGAGGACACTCACTGTGCCAAGTAAGCTGGAACCATAAATTCTAAACAGTCTACTGTCCGCTACTGTTGGCTTCCTAGACGCAGTTGTGATACCATTCTAACGGTCTTCGATGGTCATGCACCGCACCTTGTCGTCTAATCGCCTTAATTACATTGATGGGTGGCGCTAATTTAATAACTTTATATCAAATTCCTTTTATAGTTGCAACTTGGCAACACCACATGTCCATTATCTCCTGATAATGACAAACTTTCCTAATTGAATATTGTGTTTTTTTTATTAATCTTTAAAAAAACTGTCTATCCAGAAAAGTGTGGTGTCATTTCCAAACAGTTTAACGAAATATAACAACAAACAAAGTTAAACTACAACAATAAAAAATATTATCAGTCAATTGACGAATTCAAAGCGCCAATTCATTTGATTAGATTATAAAATAAAGAAGGTGCGAAGATCGTAAAGAATTCCAACAGTCAACTGAACTCCAGCTATGACGCATTTAGGTTTTCTTCAACTCATTCTTTGTTCTACTCTTGCAAGGCTATTGCCAGATTTTGACCCATTTAAAACAAAACAGACACATTTGGTACCCTACACCTTATGTGGCACGGGTATATTCACTTGGGCAGTAGTTTTGTGACGCCAGTATGGAGGCGTGATTTTGAAATTTCAAATATGCTGACCAGTTAACTGTCCATCTAAGTAGTATACAACTTGGTATAGAGGAGTTTTTGTACCAGTTGGTGTAAGGTAATTGAGCCGCTCAGTTCCATAAGTAGTCTAATCGATATTGAAATTCACTAAGTGCTTGCCACTACGAAACTGTATGCCTCATTTATAAGTCGACTTTGACCGACTGAATCTTACTCACTTGTTGTTTAAGATTTTAATGGCGACTTTCAAAGGAAAATACTATAACAAAATATTAGCCAGAGCTAAAATTATATTTGAAGCTTTTTTCTTAACATGTTCAATTGCCTTTCAATTGTATTGCTCTGATTTTTTATACTAAGCTCAGTTAACTTGCTCCCAGCGTTGTGCGGTGTTGACTACTTAAATAACAGCGCTTCGTCAATTAGAAATTTCCGACGCTTTGTGTCTTCAATTGCTATAGTATTCCAAATGCAGAGATTTTTCAAATCGTTCATAGGAAAAGTCGCATTTCCCCTGCACTTTTATAAACATTACATCCTTTAGGCAAATGCCACAAACATTCACTTTATACTTTACTAATTTCAATCGTATTTAAAATGAGTTTTATATTAAAAGAAACAGCAATTGCAAAAACGTAAATTGAATTTAACAACGACACGAAGACGTCATCAATTGAAAACGACCTGTCTTGCCACAATACTGCTTGTTCGACTATTTTTAATTGCAATTGACAATTTCTAAAACCTATTTAGTAAAGCAGCTAAAGCAAGCTTGCATGTATGTACTTGAAAATCTATTTAAAGGTAGTTCCAACGAATTTTTATACAAGGTTTGAACTTTGTTGATCATATACAATTTCGGAGTCAGGGGTTTTTATTGTATACAAATCTGAACAGATTTCGACTTACAGACTTATTCTGGCCATGAGTGACAATGACAAATCAATGACAAGTCTTGTCACCTCCTATTTAGGCTATAACAATTTCAATGACTCACACGCTAACCTCACCAAACTGTTGTCAGAGAACTGTCTCTCTCAGGCTTTCTAGAATATGGGTGATAGATTTATGTTTAATAAGTTTTATGATTAATTTTTGTATACAAAACAGTGTGCTGGTAAAATGGCCTGAACTCATATGAAAAAGTCTTGTAAAATGTTCCTCGTCACACAGCCAAAATTAGTTAAAATTTGGAAAAGTTATTGGCATATTCATTGAAAACTTCTAGTTCCTACTCAATTTTAGATCCAGAGAGTTCCAATAAAGAAACTAAAGTTACGTATAATCTTCAATTGACTATGAATGTGCGCCATAATACAACATTTTTTACTTTAAAAACTCAATATGAATGCTTTGATGAAAAAACTAATTCTGCATAATTGCGATTTAAATTGTCCCTACGCAGGTCGATTCGTTGGTTGACCGGACAAAAAAGTTCTTCTGCTCCCGAAGGAATATGAAATGGTGGGCACTTGGCATTGTGCGACTCATTTGGTAGTATTATAAGATTTGTTGTTGTTATTGTGTACATTACTTAATGTTAGAATTTTCTGTTGTTGACACACAAGTGCAATTTTCCGATACGAGCGGAATTTGAAAAAACAAATAAAGCTTCTGGTGGCGGAAGAAGAATTCCAACATGACGGAAGCCAAAGCAATGCATTGTTGTGTGAGAGGTCAAACCAAAAAGAGGAAAAGTGCGGTTCAACAAGAAAGTAGATCAGGGTTGTTAGAATTACAAAATCTTGAAAGAAAAATACATTCAAATCGATCAATTTTAATTTGGATATCGACAACGCATTGGTTAACTTTTTATTAGTTAATTCGCTTGATTGCGATTGTAATTCACACTTGCGTGAGTGGAAAGCTTCTCGCTAGTTGGGATATTGCCTTATCGAGTTATTTATAAACCTCACAAGTTTCATATTTACCTTTTTAGTACGCAAACGAATATCTAAATGAAATATTTTATGTTTGCAGGACTTATAAATAGCGGCGTTATTGCACGCTCAAACGATGTACTCCATCCACTTTCTCTAATATCTGCTCACCCGAAGAGATACCATTCGTAGAGAATTATATTTCGTTTATATGCCTTGGTAAACCGAACACCCACCACGCCACCACCCACACCCACACCAACATCATAGCCACCACCACCACCACCACCACCCGGGCAAAATGTTAATAAAAGAGTATCGAATACCGCTGCCCCTAACAGTGGAGGAATATCGCATTGCTCAGCTGTATATGATTGCGGTAAGTGGCAGTACTTATTCCTGGGAGAACGAAGAACTTCTACAAAAGAACGCGAACAATTTATTTTACTTAAACAGAAGAAAAGTCGCGAAGAAAGTCATGGCGAAGGCAGCGGCGTGGAAATCATCACCAATGAACCATACAAGGATGGCCCCGGAGGCAACGGCCAGTACACAAGGAAGATCTATCACGTGGGCAGTCATTTGCCTGGCTGGATCAAAAGTAAGTTCACATATAATTGTATTTATTGCAATCAGTTTCTAAGCAACTATCTGCAGGTTTGCTGCCCAAGAGCGCACTGACTGTCGAGGAAGAAGCCTGGAATGCTTATCCCTACACAAGGACTCGCTACACTTGTCCATTCGTAGAGAAATTCTCATTAGACATAGAAACGTATTATTTTCCCGACAATGGGTACCAAGACAACGTCTTCAATTTGAGTGGCAGCGATTTACGAAATCGTGTTGTGGGTAGGTGAAAGCTTTCGAAAATGATAAGAAAAATGAAGAAATCGATGTTGATCATTGATCATTCCAGACGTTATTGACATTGTCAAAGACCAACTCTATGGTGGCGATTATGTGAAGGAAGAAGATCCAAAACTTTTCATATCCGAGAAGACCACACGCGGTCCACTCAGCGAAGAGTGGCTGGAGGAATATTGGCGAGAAGTGAAGGGCAAGAAACAGCCCACAGCGTCCAATATGTCGTTGATGTGTGCCTATAAGATATGTCGCGTTGAGTTTCGCTACTGGGGCATGCAGACGAAGCTGGAGAAGTTCATACACGATGTGGCTCTGCGTAAGACAATGCTGCGGGCTCATCGTCAAGCCTGGGCCTGGCAAGATGAATGGCATGGTCTAACCATTGAGGATATACGTGAAATTGAACGACGCACCCAATTGGCGCTGGCAAAGAAAATGGGCGGTGCTGATAATAGTGACGGTGAAGACGATGAGGATGACGATGATGGTGCGTTGCCCCTTCGCATAGGATTTCAAGTACAAACAATTCTTCTTCTTTTTCTTATTCAAGCAGAAAGCACTTCAGAGGCCCTCGAAAGAACCACCATTGAGACAACCACCAATGAGCGTAAGAAGTCCATGGGTGCTCCTCCGCCAATTGTCACACAAGAGCCGCCGAGCCCTGAAGGCAGCTCCGACGAAGACGGTGCCGGTGAGCTCGATGACAGCAGCAGATCGCGATCGCAGAGTATTCAACTGTCAAAATCGAAGTATGGTTCGAAAGGGGCCCTTCACTCGCCCGTGGGCTCGGCTCACAGCTTCGATTTGCAGGTACGGTTCACGGTTTACTCTTGTACCTGAGTGTGTTTCCTATTGTTTTCTTCCATGGTTGTTTAACTTGTTTGAAATTCTTTCACAATAACGTTCGACCATCCCTATAACCGAGTCCGTTTGATGGTGGAGCGAAATCTTTTTAATTTTAAGACGCGGACTTTTCTATTAGTTTTTACTGTTAGCCTATTTGAAGTATTGATTTACACTAAATTTATAACTTATGTACCTACTTGTTCGAATGAAATGCTACCCAGCCGCATGCTAAAAATGTTCAACGTAAAAACGTAAGTTGCGTGTAGAGTTTTTTGAAAATACTAATTGTACTGACGACTTTTGTTGCATGCCAATCACCTTGAGCTAACTACTAGTTGCCCAATGTCATTCCATTCGATTTGTTTTCAGGTGGCCAACTGGCGTATGGAGCGCTTGGAGGTGGATTCCAAATCCAATTCGGATGAGGAGTTTTTTGATTGCTTAGGTTCGTTACCACTTCATACGACTCCTAACTGTTCACAGTTGAAACCAAAAATGTTTACTTAGCAGATACAAACGAAACCAACTCGCTTGCCAAGTGGAGCTCTTTGGAACTGCTGGGCGAAGGGGACGATAGCCCACCGCCGCATAGCGGAGCCATGAGTAGAGATAGACACGATGACAGTATTTTCAATCAGGACTTTCTTATGCGCGTGGCGTCGGAACGCGGCAACAAGCGCCAACTGAGATCGTCGGCCAGCGTAGATCGCAGCCATGATGCTTCGCCGCCCGGTTCGCCCGGCACACCATCTTGCCCCACCACTATACTGATTTTGGTAGTACACGCAGGCAGTGTTTTAGGTAATATTGGCTTGTGCATGTTCAAGTGAACCAAATTCATTTCAAATCTTCGTCAGATGCCACAAGCGAACTGACTGCAAAGAAATCAGATGTCACCACATTTCGCGGCTCGTTCGAGGCTGTCATGCGTCAACACTATCCTAGTTTACTAGCTCATGTCACTATCAAAATGGTGCCATGTCCATCCATTTGCACAGACGCTTTGGGTATACTCTCCAGCCTGAGTCCGTATTCCTTTGATTCGTCGCCCTCGGCTGCTGATATTCCGAACATTGCCGATGTACCGATCGGAGCCATACCCTTGTTGTCGGTGGCCTCCCCCGAATTTCACGATACCGTCAACAAAATTGTGGCTGCCGCCAATATTGTCTACCACGAGTTTTTGAAGTCCGAAGAGGGGCGCGGCTTCTCCGGCCAAATTGCCATGTTGGGCGATTCGATGGGCTCGCTGCTGGCCTACGAGGCTTTGTGCCGATGCAACGGTGCTGGCGATGGCGCCAGCCGATCTTCGCGCACTGACGATGATGAACGCTTCAACGATTCGGATTTGGATGCGAAACGTCTGTTGGTCGCCCCATCGCCCCGACGGAGACGTTCTTCGTCTTCGAGTGATACGCGTGCCACGAAATTGGATTTCGAAGTGAACGACTTCTTCATGTTCGGCTCGCCACTGTCAATCGTTCTGGCCGCCCGAAAATTGCATGATTCCAAAGCCGGTAAGATCACTCGGCTCATACATTTCGGAAATAACCGTTTAATGCATTCGTTAATTCAATTTAGCTCTTGCTCGCCCCAACTGTAATCAGGTCTACAATTTGTTCCATCCTACCGACCCAACGGCTTCACGTCTAGAGCCTTTGCTCAGCGCTAGATTTTCGATGTTATCACCGGTGAATGTGCCACGCTATGCTAAGTATCCGCTAGGCAATGGACAACCTCTGCATTTATGTAAGTCATGGGCCAGCCGCTGGCTTTTGCGGTACTCCAAATAAATGAGCAATTAGTTAACCAATTGTTCTTCATCCAGTGGAAATTATTCAGTCTCATCCGCAACACTTTAACGACGCCGCGAATCAGCTAGGAGGAAGGCGTTTATCGGATGTATCCATACAAAGTACTATTTCCGGCTTAATTGAAAATGTTTCGCTAAGTACAATCCATGCTTGTAAGTGGCTAGTGGCTTGCGCCTCATAGAAAAGCTTTCCGCCCGATTGCAGAAATAAAGCACAAACCTAATTGCAAGCTAATGTTTTTTCCCACTTGCAGTGCAAATGAAATGGTGGGGAACGAAACGTCTGGACTATGCGCTATACTGTCCGGAAGGATTGAGTAACTTCCCAGCACACGCCTTACCTCACTTGTTCCACGCCAGCTACTGGGAGAGCGCCGATGTCATAGCATTTATTTTGCGTCAGGTAATTAGCATTCGCAATGGCTTTAAATAAATATTTTATAGTTGGCCGTTTCCTTTGGCAGATTGGCAGATTCGAGGCCATTCCATTTGTTGGCTCAGCCGACGACAAGGACGCTGTCTCCTTCCAACCTGGACAGCCGCGCGAAAAGTGGATAAAGAAACGGACTTCAGTCAAACTGAAGAATGTTGCAGCCAATCATCGCGCCAACGATGTTATTGTACAAGAAGGACGGGAGCAGCGTCTAAATGCACGGTTCATGTACGGTCCACTCGACATGATTACTTTGCATGGCGAGAAGGTTGACATTCACACAATGAAAGATCCACCTGCGGGCGAGTGGACATACCTGGCTACCGAGGTGACAGACAAGAATGGCCGCATCTCATACAGTATTCCCGACCATCAGTCACTGGGCTATGGCATTTACCCTGTGAAGATGGTGGTGCGTGGCGATCATACCTCAGTGGACTGTTACTTGACAGTGGTGCCGCCGTTGACGGAGTGCGTTCATTGTTGAAATAGACAAATTCCATTTCGATTTATATCTCTCCTTAATGTCGTCCTTTCAGATCTGTGGTGTTCAGTATCGACGGGTCGTTTACGGCTTCGATGTCGGTTACCGGACGAGATCCGAAAGTACGTGCCGGCGCTGTGGACGTCTGCCGACATTGGCAGGAATTGGGCTACCTTTTGATATACATAACCGGCAGGCCGGACATGCAGCAGCAACGCGTTGTCTCCTGGCTGAGCCAACACAATTTCCCACATGGTTTGATCTCATTTGCGGACGGCTTGTTGACGGACCCGCTGGGCCATAAGACCTCATACTTGAACAATTTAGTGCAAAACCATGGAATCTCAATAATGGCTGCATATGGCAGTAGCAAGGATATTACAGTCTACACCAATGTGGGCTTGAGGCCGGAGCAGATATTCATTGTGGGCAAGGTATGAACTGAGGACACTTCATAGTAAAAAGCTATTTTACTTTGAAACCGATTTTCAGGTTAGCAAAAAACTGCAATCGAATGCCACGGTGCTCAGTGATGGCTACGCTGCCCACTTGGCTGGCTTACAAGTGGTCGGTGGCTCGCGTCCTGCCAAAGGCAACGCTCGCATGGTGATACCGCGTGGCTGTTTCAATTTGCCTGGACAGACAGCGAATCCCAGACGACGAAGGTATGTTGTGCACTGATCGAGAGCGATTTGTGTTCTGTACATGTACATAAATGTGTATCATTTGAGTTTAGCTTGGAGTTTAGTTGAATTGAAAGTTTGTATGGTTTTGGATTTCTCTTTAGTTGTTTTCGTTACGTTCAAATGAATTTACTTACAGCGCACACTCTATACCAACATAGAAAGCAACTTTTATTCGATTTTGTATCTCTCATTTGCAACTTGAGAAGCATCAAACCAAAAATATTTCATTTCATTGTCCAATAGGCAGTAGGCAGTACAACTCATAAACGATTAGCTTCTTGCGACATTCCAACTTCTGAAATGTTTCCTGGATGTAGAGTGTGATTGTGCTTGTTGATTTGCGTTGGTTCTGTGATACATTGGCTTTATTCTGATTTACTTTTAAATTTGTTTTTTGTTGTTTCGTTAATTTGTTTTTTAATTTATTACAACGTTATTATTGTTTAAATTTGTTTCTTGCACAGCAACGCTTATGAGCAAGCCGCAAACAACAAGCTGTCATTTTCGGAAGACTAAACTAAGTGTTTACTTACCGAATAACATTGATCACTGTACACAGACGAAATAGTGACATTCCTCAAAATTCCCAAGTTATATGTCATTAACATTAATTACGAGTACTTAATACAAGATTGATTAATACACGAACAGCAAATATTGTTTGAACTTACAATGTATTTCCACTTTGTTTATATTTACTTTTTTTATTTGTTTATTTTCATTGAATTTTTGTGACTCCCGCTTTGTACCCCAACCCGCAACTCTATCACCAACCATCCTTTGCAACACCGCCTCCTCACGTATACCCACCTGCCCAATGCATCGTTGCTGCATTTAGGCTGCATGAGCAACAGGACGTTTAACTGCAAAATCCAATTGCCGCGTTAGTTGTAAAATTACACATACCTTCATATTTATGCATACTCGTAAAACCCGGTGAAATGGTAAAATCGATGTTTAGCCGACAAGACAATTTGCTGTATGATTGCAATTGAATTGGCCACGATTGGATGTTGTCAACAAAAAAAAACTTAGAAATTTGTAGTAGTTTTTTGCGATATCAAATGATATAACTCCTCATCATATATTCTTTATCCTCGCCCCCGCTCACAACTGTCTCTACTCCCGCACCCCGAAACATCCCAACTCCTCCACCAATTAGCAATGAGACCGGCCTGTCATCGCCCATACGGAGCGGCTATCTGAAGCGCAAGACGTACCTCAGTCATCATTAGTCGAGATCCGGCCATCGAGCTACACGAAAGTGTTACAAAAGCGTGAACTCACAATCAGTCCAAAGACAAACTCATTTTCTGGACACCTCCCTAGCAAAATGAAATGAAACAAGCAAAACAACAGCCACGCTTACATGCTTGGGATTCGTTCTCGTAGTGAGCAGAAAAACAAAATTGTTCAGAAACCTTAACTGTAATATTCCTCAGCCAATAACTAGCAGCAATTTTGTAAAATCGCATAAACCCAAAAATTACAAAAACAATTTTAGAGCAGACTTACGTCTAATGTGTCACGCGGTAAGTACGAGCTTTCCACAGAACAACTGGGCATCGACGAATTGTACGAATAACAATTGGAAATTGCAATGAACATTGAGTCAAATGCCTACAATATTAACCAATATGGAGACCACAAAACGTCTTCTTCGATTTCAATTCCTTGGTGTTCGTACAATTCCAAGCGCCGCTTATTAGGATACAGTTTTTTTCTTTGTTTTCGTATAATTTTGCTTTGTTTTAACATTTACGAGTATTAGCGTGGTCCAAAATCGTATGGGGAAATCGACGTAAATAATCCACCAAGATAGTTCCACTCTGGGTGACAGATTAAATAACAAAGGGTCTGGGATTTTAGCAGAAATGCTGTATGAATCCTGTAAGTAGCTTTTGGAGTACCAGCGAAAAACGTAAATTTTGGACCACGCCAACGAGTATATATGTAGCATCTGACATAGTATATTAATAAATAATTATGTACTAACAATTCTCAGTCATAGAATCCCGAAACAATATTCGAGACATAGATTTAGATGACGCAGCTTAGCACATCAGCAATTATTGATGTTGTATATAAGAAGGCGACTCAAGATATTGTTGGACATTACAGGTATTTCGTAGTGGGTAACTGACTAGGGTGTTCGTACCCTTGACACCACAGATTCAAACGGAAATAAATAGTTAGATGATATTGGGCACAACAACAAAACTTGCTATGTTTTAAAGACTTTTTGTAATTGTTTTCTTTCGATTATGTTTGATTTTTTTCAATTTCAGAAAATGCTTTGAAAGACTATTTTGCATTTGCATCTTATAGGTACCTGGCTAGAAAGACTGTTTCCTCCTGTTGTTTGATGGTGTTTCAAACTACCTAAAAAGCTGATGAACTTTTGAAACAAGTACTTTACATAAATGTTAAAAATAATATATGTAAACCAAGATATAAAATTGAAAAAAGTAACCAAAAAAAAAAAAAACTAAATGATTCTAAACTACATATGACAAAGAACAAAGTTCAAATTAAACTAATAATTACAAAGAATCAAAAAAATTGTTCATACTAGCAAGCAGAACTTTATCATAAATGTTGTAAGCAAATCTACAATTCGTATTATATGCAATTGAAAACCAACTTGTGTTAACTTCAAATTTGAGAGGAAAAACGATTGAACGATTTTTGAGCTACTGTTGTGCAGACTTGCCTTCATTTCGAAAAAAAACACACACAAAACCTGAGCTACTAGTAGATTTCATTTTGTGATACATAGTATTTTAAAGCTTGTGTTACTATTTATGTATGCTTTTTCAAATGTTGCATAACTGAACAAAAATCTAGAAAATAGAATGAGTCTTTGTGTGCTTCAAAGAAAGGCGCCATTTTATCTACTTAAAAAAATATAGACTGGTATGAGGGTTCGTTGACATCTCTGAACTTTCTAAAGTCGATAAAATGGTTTTGGACTCTGAAGAACACATTTTAACCAACACAAATTGAAACAAATCTAAAAAGTATTATTTTTTCATTTTATTCATTCAAAACTGCATCAGATCAATCTTGTACTATTGCATGTGATAAAAATTCGAACAATATTATTTTTTTGAATTTACCAAAAACTGATATTACACAAACAAGAACAACTATTGTATTTATTAACTGTAAACGATTCTAAATTGATGTATGTGTGTGTGCTAGAATTTAAAAAAAACTAAGGTCTCTATTATTCACCTCTGGCTACTTGTACACAGTGAATATCTTATTCATTTTTAGTATTTTGAATATGAAAACAGGGGGAAAATTCGAAATTCCCGCTGGGTGGAAATATCCAGAAGTTAATAATACAGACATAAATCAATTCATTATATTCGTTCTCTCTCAGTAATATATACTTACATGCAATATACGTTATTTACTATATACATACATTCAAGCATATTCAACCAGATGGATTAGCTTAATTAATTTACGTTCAATGCAACATCGCGTTGCAAACATTTACTAGATATACGTACATTTAAGAATACCAAAGTTGATGATTCTCATTAGAAGTGCATGTCCAAAAGGATTGCGTATTTCGCATTTCAATTTGTATAACATGGAAATATGTCGCAGCTTACCAAATATTCTTTAACCCACCTTTACCTGAAAATTAAAAAAAAAACAATGTGGTAAAAATAGTACAACAAAAGAACTTCAAATTTACCAAACAAAAAAAAAATTAACATATTTTTGGATATTAATTGATTAAACCGAATGTATTCATGTGCCAAATTCGAACTCAGAACAGGAGGTGTCGAAAGGAAATGATGCGCGAAATAATAGTGAAAAAGGCGCTTTGATGCAAAATTGCTTTAAGGACAGAGCATTCCGATTCATGATCACCGACTTCGAGTCTGTTTAATCTCGAATTTTCTTTCAATAGCTACGAACAAAAGATTCCCAGAATCACGTCCAAGTTATGAACTTTTCAAATCGATTCAATATTTTATAAATATTCCACTATCATGGTTAATATGAATCGGTAAATATGAATTGAAATTTATTCTGGGAAGAAAATGTTCGACACTATCTGCGTGGGTTGGCCCATAGTTACTAGGAACAGATTAAAAACTGCTGACTTAAACCTACTCTCATCTAATTATTTTCAATATGCCACCTCTCACTCTTGCGAGCTTGTAATCGTACTTGAAATTAATACAATTTAAGGACATGCATCTAATAGTCGATTCATTTCATGCCTGACCTGCCCCTCTTGCCTATACAAAACTGACCACAAAAATACATAAATTTCAATGAAGAGCCGCCGCATCGAATCACATAATACATGGATGGCATCGATCAGTATTTAACAATATGTTTTTTTTGGTTAATTGTTGTGATCACAAGTTTTCGAGAGATCAAATATGTTAAAATTAAGCAAAAGGAACAAATACAAAAATAAATATATATTTTCATGATACACTGTACGTACTCTCACTTTAAAGCAGATCAGAGCAAATGGAAGTATTTTGGAATTCGCGATATTCGAACGAGTAAGTAGTTCTATTGTATTGTTGGTTAGAGCCCAAGGACATGTTAAGATGTTATTTACCTATTGACGCATTAATGCAGATTACACGCAAACAAACATCATTCAAATGTAAAAAATATTATACCTACTTGTGTAAGAGAAATATGAGAAGAAAAACTCAAACAATTTTGTTATGTAATTTATGCATATTTGTGAACGAAAAAAAAATAATTATGAATGTTTAATAAAATTATACTCAAAAAATTGATTTAATTGAAATAATTTAATTAGGCTGCGTTGGGAGGTTTGACGTAATTTTTGCTCATTTTGCATTCGTTTTTCCTAGTAGTACAATCTAACAGCTTCCACATCGTACATATTGTGTGTACGCTCGACCCACTGTGCAAGAATTTCTTTCTTTGAAGTTAAATAACAATGTGCCCGCAAAATCTCTTAACATTTCCTCGGTAGAGACCTCCCGATGAGAGCACAAAAAGGGATTTAACGCATGGAAAATTTCAAGAAACTAAACGAATCCCTCTCAACGTTAACAAAACATTTTGCCGGTGCTACTCTATTCTTTAGGCAAGTTCATTTCACTCGTGAATATCTCTTAAAATTAGAAAATTGCCGCTAGCAGTGCGAAGAGAAACCGAGAACCAGAGAGCGAATAGACCCATTCAATACAGAAGAGATAAGGTTTTTAATTTTGGCAATTCGGCGTTTGAGAAATATAAAACATTTCAGTTTGTGACAAGCGCCAGTTGAAATTCTGAAGTGCTTCCGGTAGGACGTTTAAGTGAACTCAGAACAGAATCTTGAACTGAACTGAACTGAACATTAAATGAACAACTCGAAACGAATCGTTCTTCCCGGTGTGTGTTCCATATAACAAATTGTGAACCGTGGAATTTGTAAATCACGAATAAAATAGTGGCCACAATAAGAAACTACATATCATATCCTCAAAGAAATGACGCACTTTCTTATATAAGCTATATAGCAGAAAAAACACATATTTTTGGACTATTCGGTGTATCTACTCGAGGCGCGGAAACCACCCGCTCCCAAATTTAATTAAATAGATAATAAAGGAAAAGTAAACAAACAGCTGAAGCGACTTTAAAAGAAGTCAAAATTCCAACATTTGCGAAAATTCGAATTGGTGAGTGAGCAAAAATGTTTTTAATTTGAAAGAATTTGTCCACCATTGGTTCGTATGTACTTAATTTCATCACTTTTATTGATTTTTTCTAACTGACTGACGGCTGTTGCTGCCGCAGCTTCTCGGAAAGCGAACGCAAAATTATATATTTAACATTTGGATGTTTTTCGGCTTCTGCTATAAAAATAGGCAAGTGTTTTGACGACGGCAGCGGTTTTTTGCGGTATTGTTTAGCAGACTAAAAGTTGCGGCTATATACACGTATCCCCCCACTGCCCCACCCTATAGTGCAGCACATTCCGCGCGCTATGCTAATTAAATACTTGTTTCGAGTTATCAGTAATTATATTTGATTCGTGTAGGTTCTTTCACGATTAAAGCAGATATGTCGCAAGTGTACTAGGTGAAATGAATTACGCCTTGTTTGTGGTTGTATTTTCAAGCACACATTTCTGCCTGGACACGTTTCTACGACTCCCCTACACTGAGGGCTAAGATCATGCTCATTTTGATAGGAAGATCATTGCACTTAAAAAGCATCGGATATATTCAGGGGACTCATCAGCAATCAATTTTAAAAATAGTACAAACACAAAAATACTTTAAGAATATAGACCACTGTAGCACTGTAGCACAAACCACATGGACTAGAAATGTAATTACTTGATTTGTCTTGAAATCTGAAACGAAGCCATGGCTGTGAAAAGGTGGTATTGGGTGGTGTGAATAATCGAATGGCAAATGTTGTTTCCATTCAAAACCAAATGCAAATATCACTTGTTATTTCTCTACTCGGATCCTGATGAAAGTCAATTAGAATACTATATGTATCTAGAGTTTAACCAGCACTATTTTCGGACTTTTTCACGTATTAGAGATTTATTGCGCATTTATTTCATATTGCAATATTCGCTGATCATGACAAGAATTGTGACCTTTGCATCGCTTATAGTTCGGTTTAGAATGGATCGGAATTTTATATTTCCCAGTGTCTGATTTGTTTCAATAAAGTTGGCGTTAAATTGTAGTTGTAACAACAAATTCTCGATTAAACTTCTCACTATCAGTATTCAGGCCATGATTTCGGTTGACGAATTTAAAACCTACTTGTGCGACTGTATATGAGCAGACAAGCCCCCCAAAACGAAAGCACTCACGATGAGGTGTGTAGCGCGTGCTCCGCAAAGCACTAAATTATTTCCCCGAAATTTTACAAATTGCGAAATACTTTTGATGAGTTGTCGCATTATTATCATTCACAAACCTCAACTATTTCCAACATTAGATCGGTGTGTGTGTGATGAGTGCATGTATGTGATTTAAGTATAATTGATTTGTTATTAATCATAGAGCAGGGGGCACATGAAAATAGAAAGTCCACGATACAACCAAACGTTTCTTAGATTTGTACTAAAATGTCGCTAGTGCTTGCTTGGAGATAGTATCTGCTCTTCGTGCTCTTATCAACTTAAACCTAGAAGAGATTGTAAAGTTATTGCGCTAAAAAGGTGAAAATAAAATAATCAGATATCTTAATTTGTATGTGATTAGCATATATTAGGGTGAAGTCCAGTTTGTGATAACACGTGGAGAAGAGTTCTTAGACTCGTCTCTCATCTTCTCTGTGCCCTCTTATTCTCTTATTCTCTGCTTTTCCTGTTGAAAGTGCTTCGAATTAGTAAAAAATTTTTCGCATACTTTGGTTAGCAACTCGCCAATTTAGTCGGCAATCAATTAGCACCCGCAAACTAATAAATATTTTCAAAGTGGGGGAACATATGACACGACTTTAGCACTTTTGGCACCACAAACAACTTTTGTCTAATCCAAAAAAGCAAAAGCCTGTCAACATTTGCCTAACTATTAAAAGATCTCAAGGGGGAAATATAAACAAATATTAAAACTCATGATTTGCCTAAGTTTTTCTTGTGATACTGTGGTCAGTGGCTAATTAAAGAATCACCTGGTGCACTTAATTTGTTGTCCCTTTAACTAAGTGGTTTCTTTCGATTCCAGTTCACACCCCAAAATCTGAGTATGTCGAGTACACCCTTAAATGGCGACTCTAGCCACCTTCCCAGTCATTCGGAAGCTACCAATGGCAGTAATGGCAACAGCAATGGTAATGGATCTAACGGCGATGATGGCTTCGGCATAAAGTTTCGACTCAATACGATGACTTCGCTGGACAACTCCATGCCGGCATCGCCAACGAAGAGTATCAGTTCTATGAAACGCAACACCAGTTTCGGGAACCTAATGCCTGCTGAAATAAAAGAGGCGAGAGTGCGCGTCATCTACACGGGAGGCACAATTGGCATGATGCGAAATGACAAAAATGGTGCGTAGCCCATAGATAGCAACGAGTCCATCCACCATAATATTAACCGAAAAAAGCTTTTGTTTCGCAGTACTTGCACCCATTCCGAATGCTCTCATCAAGCGGATACGCAAATATCCCAATATGCACGACGAGGAGTATGCCGAGCGGCGTTTTGGTAATTCCGCTTCCATGGCTCCACTAGTTCTGCCCTACGTTCAGGGAGAGGCACGACGTGTGATCTATCAGATCACAGAGTATGTGCCGATTTTGGACTCGAGCAATATGACGATTCACGACTGGGCTCGCATAGCCAAGGACATCCATGTAAGTGCAATTTGATTTGATCGATTTTTCATGTTTAAAGACCCGCCCCCTCCCCACTTCTTAGCAATCGTATGAGTTCTTCGATGGCTTTGTTGTACTACACGGCACCGATACTTTGTCGTATACTGCTTCGGCTCTCTCTTTTATGCTGGAGAACCTCGGCAAGACCGTCATTATTACTGGCTCTCAGATACCGATTTTCGAGACGCGAACCGATGGCAAGGACAACTTCACTTCGGCTCTGATCATTGCCGGAAATTATGTCATCCCAGAAGTGTGCGTTTTCTTCAACAACAAACTGATGCGCGGTAATCGCACAGTAAAGGTCAGCTCCAACTCTTTGAATGCCTTCGACTCGCCGAATGTGCCGCCGTTGGCCCGCATCGGCATCAATGTGGACATCGATTATCGACTCATTTTCCGGCCATGCAAGGTGTCACGTTTTGCCGTCCACTCAGAGCTGGACGAAAACGTCGGCATATTGCGCCTCTTTCCTAGTATTTCGAGTTCGACATTCCGCGCATTCCTTGCACCCCCCATGAAGGGCGTAGTGCTGCAGTCGTTCGGATCGGGCAATGTACCTTCTAATCGCAAGGACATTTTGGACGAGCTCAAGGGTGCATCCGAACGCGGCGTTATCATCATCAATTGCACGCAATGCCCAAATGGATCTGTTGCTGAGCTATATCACACGGGGAAGGTTCTATTCGAACTAGGCGTGATTCCTGGCTTCGATATGACTCCAGAGGCAGCATTGACTAAGCTGTCGTATGTCCTGGGCAAAACCGAATGGTCATTGGAAATTAAAAAACAGGTAGAGACTAGAAGTGTTTCCACTACTTACGTAGTCAATACAGATTGTTCTTTTGCTTTCCAGATGATGCAATCGAATCTCCGCGGAGAGCTGACATCTACGACGGGCCCAAAAATGGAGGAATATGATCTTGTCGACGCTGTTGCCCGCTCACTGCATCTCTCATCTCCTCAAGAACTGGGACAACTTGGTGCCACACTTTTCCCTGCAATGCTGAATGCTGCTGTAATTGCCGGAGACATCCAAAAGGTTTGTACTTAATTATACCCCCACATTTTACTTCGGCAGGGTATAGAACTAAAAACGATCTAAAACTGTGTTTAGAAACGGATTTAGATATGGTTCGAGGTTCACTCTCTAATTTTACATCGTTTTAGATAAACAATCTCAAGGCTTATGGAGCTGATCTCTCAGGCGTCAACCAAGATCATCGTACCGCTTTGCACCTGGCGTGTCACGAAGGCAACTCATCGGTGGTTAATCATTTGCTGCTAAATGGGGTCTCTGTTCACATTCGCGATCGCTACGACCGAACACCACTACTAGAGGCGGTGTCGACAGACAACCACGAAATAATACAACTTCTCATCAGTTGTGGCGCCCATCTCACGGGATCTTCCCGTGCGGTAGGTGAGCAATTGTGTGCGGCCGCGGCACGTGGTTCGGTCCAGCGAATTAAATCTTACCAGCTGGCTGGCGCTGATCTCTCCCAGCACGACCCTTGCGGTAAAAATTACACTCCAATTAATTGTCTGCATTTGAAATTATTAACTTATACTATTTATTTAATTAAGGTCGTACTGCACTACATGTGGCGGCCCTTCAAGGTCATGAGGAGTTGGTTGAGTACTTATTACCTTATATGGAGAACAAAGACGAGACAGATCTTCTTGGTCTCAGCGCTCTTGATTACGCCCAACGAGCTGAGCATCACAATATAGTGCGCATTTTAACCGGAGGATCCGTCGAATAATAGTTCATAGTAAAACCAGAGTTGTGCAAAATTATGACTCGAAATTTTGAAGACTCAAAGTGGTAATACTTGGTGGTCAGAGTGCCAGGAAAAACCTCAACTGGATTTGAGGCCAAATCTGATGCCCATTAAACTCTGTAGAAGTGGAAAATGTATATAATCGTTACTCAATTTTCAATTTGTGATCATCTACAATTTTTTACAATTATTTTGTAAATTTATATTACCAGTTCATTGATGTATGAAATATTTGTTCAGCTAACCAGTTTGTGATTTAAATAAAATAAAAATTTTCGTTAAAAAAACGCCACGACAGTGTTACCGATAGTTTGTTTAAAACTTATTTTAAATTTCATAGCAAAACCAAAATTATCTATAGAGGCCTCGTAGGATAGGCAAAGTTAACCAAAGGTATTAGAAAAATTGTATATAGCAATATTCTTTTAACAAACTCCACGCGAAGATATTTATTGATCTCACCTTTCATTTACAATAGAACCTAAGCGAGTCGGACACTTATAAGTTGGGATATTTAAAATTCCATCTTTAGAAGCTAAGCGGAGCATCGTAGTACAACCAATGATGACCAAATTGTTTTAAAATGCATATGGTAGGTGCTTGAACCCTCTACGAAGTGTATTCATAAAGTTACAAAATAATTAAGGAAATAAAAAAAAAAAAAAAATTTTTAATTTTTATGCAAAGTTTCTATGCTCTAGGAGGCTCCGTTGCGGAGATATAAGCGTTTTAAGAAATTCTACAGTCAACTCTAAATATCTGCGCTTCTAGGTTTCGAATTCACTTAGTTTCTTTTGTAAATGAAAGGGGAGACAGATAACTATCTTCCGGTGCGTGGTTGAACCCTCTACGAAGTGTATTCATGGAGTTACAAAGTAATTAAGGACATAAAAAATAAAAAAAATTTTGAATTTTTATGCAAAGTTTCTATGCTCTAGGAGGCTCCGTTACGGAGATATAAGCGTTTTAAGAAATTCTACAGTCAACTCTAAATATCTGCGCTTCTAGGTTTCGAATTCACTTAGTTTCTTTTGTAAATGAAAGGGGAGACAGATAACTATCTTCCGGTGCGTGGTTGAACCCTCTACGAAGTGTATTCATGGAGTTACAAAGTAATTAAGGACATAAAAAAATAAAAAAAATTTTGAATTTTTATGCAAAGTTTCTATGCTCTAGGAGGCTCCGTTACGGAGATATAAGCGTTTTAAGAAATTCTACAGTCAACTCTAAATATCTGCGCTTCTAGGTTTCGAATTCACTTAGTTTCTTTTGTAAATGAAAGGGGAGACAGATAACTATCTTCCGGTGGGTGGTTGAACCCTCTACGAAGTGTATTCATGGAGTTACAAAGTAATTAAGGACATAAAAAAATAAAAAAAATTTTGAATTTTTATGCAAAGTTTCTATGCTCTAGGAGGCTCCGTTACGGAGATATAAGCGTTTTAAGAAATTCTACAGTCAACTCTAAATATCTGCGCTTCTAGGTTTCGAATTCACTTAGTTTCTTTTGTAAATGAAAGGGGAGACAGATAACTATCTTCCGGTGCGTGGTTGAACCCTCTACGAAGTGTATTCATGGAGTTACAAAGTAATTAAGGACATAAAAAAATAAAAAAAAATTTGAATTTTTATGCAAAGTTTCTATGCTTTAGGAGGCTCCGTTGCGGAGATATAAGCGTTTTAAGAAATTCTACAGTCAACTCTAAATATCTGCGCTTCTAGGTTTCGAATTCACTTAGTTTCTTTTGTAAATGAAAGGGGAGACAGATAACTATCTTCCGGTGCGTGGTTGAACCCTCTACGAAGTGTATTCATGGAGTTACAAAGTAATTAAGGACATAAAAAAATAAAAAAAATTTTGAATTTTTATGCAAAGTTTCTATGCTCTAGGAGGCTCCGTTACGGAGATATAAGCGTTTTAAGAAATTCTACAGTCAACTCTAAATATCTGCGCTTCTAGGTTTCGAATTCACTTAGTTTCTTTTGTAAATGAAAGGGGAGACAGATAACTATCTTCCGGTGCGTGGTTGAACCCTCTACGAAGTGTATTCATGGAGTTACAAAGTAATTAAGGACATAAAAAAATAAAAAAAATTTTGAATTTTTATGCAAAGTTTCTATGCTCTAGGAGGCTCCGTTACGGAGATATAAGCGTTTTAAGAAATTCTACAGTCAACTCTAAATATCTGCGCTTCTAGGTTTCGAATTCACTTAGTTTCTTTTGTAAATGAAAGGGGAGACAGATAACTATCTTCCGGTGCGTGGTTGAACCCTCTACGAAGTGTATTCATGGAGTTACAAAGTAATTAAGGACATAAAAAAATAAAAAAAATTTTGAATTTTTATGCAAAGTTTCTATGCTCTAGGAGGCTCCGTTACGGAGATATAAGCGTTTTAAGAAATTCTACAGTCAACTCTAAATATCTGCGCTTCTAGGTTTCGAATTCACTTAGTTTCTTTTGTAAATGAAAGGGGAGACAGATAACTATCTTCCGGTGCGTGGTTGAACCCTCTACGAAGTGTATTCATGGAGTTACAAAGTAATTAAGGACATAAAAAAATAAAAAAAATTTTGAATTTTTATGCAAAGTTTCTATGCTCTAGGAGGCTCCGTTACGGAGATATAAGCGTTTTAAGAAATTCTACAGTCAACTCTAAATATCTGCGCTTCTAGGTTTCGAATTCACTTAGTTTCTTTTGTAAATGAAAGGGGAGACAGATAACTATCTTCCGGTGCGTGGTTGAACCCTCTACGAAGTGTATTCATGGAGTTACAAAGTAATTAAGGACATAAAAAAATAAAAAAAATTTTGAATTTTTATGCAAAGTTTCTATGCTCTAGGAGGCTCCGTTACGGAGATATAAGCGTTTTAAGAAATTCTACAGTCAACTCTAAATATCTGCGCTTCTAGGTTTCGAATTCACTTAGTTTCTTTTGTAAATGAAAGGGGAGACAGATAACTATCTTCCGGTGCGTGGTTGAACCCTCTACGAAGTGTATTCATGGAGTTACAAAGTAATTAAGGACATAAAAAAATAAAAAAAATTTTGAATTTTTATGCAAAGTTTCTATGCTCTAGGAGGCTCCGTTACGGAGATATAAGCGTTTTAAGAAATTCTACAGTCAACTCTAAATATCTGCGCTTCTAGGTTTCGAATTCACTTAGTTTCTTTTGTAAATGAAAGGGGAGACAGATAACTATCTTCCGGTGCGTGGTTGAACCCTCTACGAAGTGTATTCATGAATAATTAAGAACATAAAAAAATAAAAAAAAATTTGGAATTTTTATGCACAGTTTCTATGCTCTAGGAGGCTCCGTTACGGAGATATAAGCGTTTTAAGAAATTCTACAGTCAACTCTAAATATCTGCGCTTCTAGGTTTCGAATTCACTTAGTTTCTTTTGTAAATGAAAGGGGAGACAGATAACTATCTTCCGGTGCGTGGTTGAACCCTCTACGAAGTGTATTCATGGAGTTACAAAGTAATTAAGGACATAAAAAAATAAAAAAAATTTTGAATTTTTATGCAAAGTTTCTATGCTCTAGGAGGCTCCGTTACGGAGATATAAGCGTTTTAAGAAATTCTACAGTCAACTCTAAATATCTGCGCTTCTAGGTTTCGAATTCACTTAGTTTCTTTTGTAAATGAAAGGGGAGACAGATAACTATCTTCCGGTGCGTGGTTGAACCCTCTACGAAGTGTATTCATGGAGTTACAAAGTAATTAAGGACATAAAAAAATAAAAAAAATTTTGAATTTTTATGCAAAGTTTCTATGCTCTAGGAGGCTCCGTTACGGAGATATAAGCGTTTTAAGAAATTCTACAGTCAACTCTAAATATCTGCGCTTCTAGGTTTCGAATTCACTTAGTTTCTTTTGTAAATGAAAGGGGAGACAGATAACTATCTTTCGGTGCGTGGTTGAACCCTCTACGAAGTGTATTCATGGAGTTACAAAGTAATTAAGGACATAAAAAAATAAAAAAAATTTTGAATTTTTATGCAAAGTTTCTATGCTCTAGGAGGCTCCGTTACGGAGATATAAGCGTTTTAAGAAATTCTACAGTCAACTCTAAATATCTGCGCTTCTAGGTTTCGAATTCACTTAGTTTCTTTTGTAAATGAAAGGGGAGACAGATAACTATCTTCCGGTGCGTGGTTGAACCCTCTACGAAGTGTATTCATGGAGTTACAAAGTAATTAAGGACATAAAAAAATAAAAAAAATTTTGAATTTTTATGCAAAGTTTCTATGCTCTAGGAGGCTCCGTTACGGAGATATAAGCGTTTTAAGAAATTCTACAGTCAACTCTAAATATCTGCGCTTCTAGGTTTCGAATTCACTTAGTTTCTTTTGTAAATGAAAGGGGAGACAGATAACTATCTTCCGGTGCGTGGTTGAACCCTCTACGAAGTGTATTCATGGAGTTACAAAGTAATTAAGGACATAAAAAAATAAAAAAAATTTTGAATTTTTATGCAAAGTTTCTATGCTCTAGGAGGCTCCGTTACGGAGATATAAGCGTTTTAAGAAATTCTACAGTCAACTCTAAATATCTGCGCTTCTAGGTTTCGAATTCACTTAGTTTCTTTTGTAAATGAAAGGGGAGACAGATAACTATCTTCCGGTGGGTGGTTGAACCCTCTACGAAGTGTATTCATGGAGTTACAAAGTAATTAAGGACATAAAAAAATAAAAAAAATTTTGAATTTTTATGCAAAGTTTCTATGCTCTAGGAGGCTCCGTTACGGAGATATAAGCGTTTTAAGAAATTCTACAGTCAACTCTAAATATCTGCGCTTCTAGGTTTCGAATTCACTTAGTTTCTTTTGTAAATGAAAGGGGAGACAGATAACTATCTTCCGGTGCGTGGTTGAACCCTCTACGAAGTGTATTCATGGAGTTACAAAGTAATTAAGGACATAAAAAAATAAAAAAAATTTTGAATTTTTATGCAAAGTTTCTATGCTCTAGGAGGCTCCGTTACGGAGATATAAGCGTTTTAAGAAATTCTACAGTCAACTCTAAATATCTGCGCTTCTAGGTTTCGAATTCACTTAGTTTCTTTTGTAAATGAAAGGGGAGACAGATAACTATCTTCCGGTGCGTGGTTGAACCCTCTACGAAGTGTATTCATGGAGTTACAAAGTAATTAAGGACATAAAAAAATAAAAAAAATTTTGAATTTTTATGCAAAGTTTCTATGCTCTAGGAGGCTCCGTTACGGAGATATAAGCGTTTTAAGAAATTCTACAGTCAACTCTAAATATCTGCGCTTCTAGGTTTCGAATTCACTTAGTTTCTTTTGTAAATGAAAGGGGAGACAGATAACTATCTTCCGGTGGGTGGTTGAACCCTCTACGAAGTGTATTCATGGAGTTACAAAGTAATTAAGGACATAAAAAAATAAAAAAAATTTTGAATTTTTATGCAAAGTTTCTATGCTCTAGGAGGCTCCGTTACGGAGATATAAGCGTTTTAAGAAATTCTACAGTCAACTCTAAATATCTGCGCTTCTAGGTTTCGAATTCACTTAGTTTCTTTTGTAAATGAAAGGGGAGACAGATAACTATCTTCCGGTGGGTGGTTGAACCCTCTACGAAGTGTATTCATGGAGTTACAAAGTAATTAAGGACATAAAAAAATAAAAAAAATTTTGAATTTTTATGCAAAGTTTCTATGCTCTAGGAGGCTCCGTTACGGAGATATAAGCGTTTTAAGAAATTCTACAGTCAACTCTAAATATCTGCGCTTCTAGGTTTCGAATTCACTTAGTTTCTTTTGTAAATGAAAGGGGAGACAGATAACTATCTTCCGGTGGGTGGTTGAACCCTCTACGAAGTGTATTCATGGAGTTACAAAGTAATTAAGGACATAAAAAAATAAAAAAAATTTTGAATTTTTATGCAAAGTTTCTATGCTCTAGGAGGCTCCGTTACGGAGATATAAGCGTTTTAAGAAATTCTACAGTCAACTCTAAATATCTGCGCTTCTAGGTTTCGAATTCACTTAGTTTCTTTTGTAAATGAAAGGGGAGACAGATAACTATCTTCCGGTGGGTGGTTGAACCCTCTACGAAGTGTATTCATGGAGTTACAAAGTAATTAAGGACATAAAAAAATAAAAAAAATTTTGAATTTTTATGCAAAGTTTCTATGCTCTAGGAGGCTCCGTTACGGAGATATAAGCGTTTTAAGAAATTCTACAGTCAACTCTAAATATCTGCGCTTCTAGGTTTCGAATTCACTTAGTTTCTTTTGTAAATGAAAGGGGAGACAGATAACTATCTTCCGGTGCGTGGTTGAACCCTCTACGAAGTGTATTCATGGAGTTACAAAGTAATTAAGGACATAAAAAAATAAAAAAAATTTTGAATTTTTATGCAAAGTTTCTATGCTCTAGGAGGCTCCGTTACGGAGATATAAGCGTTTTAAGAAATTCTACAGTCAACTCTAAATATCTGCGCTTCTAGGTTTCGAATTCACTTAGTTTCTTTTGTAAATGAAAGGGGAGACAGATAACTATCTTCCGGTGGGTGGTTGAACCCTCTACGAAGTGTATTCATGGAGTTACAAAGTAATTAAGGACATAAAAAAATAAAAAAAATTTTGAATTTTTATGCAAAGTTTCTATGCTCTAGGAGGCTCCGTTACGGAGATATAAGCGTTTTAAGAAATTCTACAGTCAACTCTAAATATCTGCGCTTCTAGGTTTCGAATTCACTTAGTTTCTTTTGTAAATGAAAGGGGAGACAGATAACTATCTTCCGGTGGGTGGTTGAACCCTCTACGAAGTGTATTCATGGAGTTACAAAGTAATTAAGGACATAAAAAAATAAAAAAAATTTTGAATTTTTATGCAAAGTTTCTATGCTCTAGGAGGCTCCGTTACGGAGATATAAGCGTTTTAAGAAATTCTACAGCCAACTCTAAATATCTGCGCTTCTAGGTTTCGAATTCACTTAGTTTCTTTTGTAAATGAAAGGGGAGACAGATAACTATCTTCCGGTGCGTGGTTGAACCCTCTACGAAGTGTATTCATGGAGTTACAAAGTAATTAAGGACATAAAAAAATAAAAAAAATTTTGAATTTTTATGCAAAGTTTCTATGCTCTAGGAGGCTCCGTTACGGAGATATAAGCGTTTTAAGAAATTCTACAGTCAACTCTAAATATCTGCGCTTCTAGGTTTCGAATTCACTTAGTTTCTTTTGTAAATGAAAGGGGAGACAGATAACTATCTTCCGGTGCGTGGTTGAACCCTCTACGAAGTGTATTCATGGAGTTACAAAGTAATTAAGGACATAAAAAAATAAAAAAAATTTTGAATTTTTATGCAAAGTTTCTATGCTCTAGGAGGCTCCGTTACGGAGATATAAGCGTTTTAAGAAATTCTACAGTCAACTCTAAATATCTGCGCTTCTAGGTTTCGAATTCACTTAGTTTCTTTTGTAAATGAAAGGGGAGACAGATAACTATCTTCCGGTGCGTGGTTGAACCCTCTACGAAGTGTATTCATGAATAATTAAGAACATAAAAAAATAAAAAAAAATTTGGAATTTTTATGCACAGTTTCTATGCTCTAGGAGGCTCCGTTACGGAGATATAAGCGTTTTAAGAAATTCTACAGTCAACTCTAAATATCTGCGCTTCTAGGTTTCGAATTCACTTAGTTTCTTTTGTAAATGAAAGGGGAGACAGATAACTATCTTCCGGTGCGTGGTTGAACCCTCTACGAAGTGTATTCATGGAGTTACAAAGTAATTAAGGACATAAAAAAATAAAAAAAATTTTGAATTTTTATGCAAAGTTTCTATGCTCTAGGAGGCTCCGTTACGGAGATATAAGCGTTTTAAGAAATTCTACAGTCAACTCTAAATATCTGCGCTTCTAGGTTTCGAATTCACTTAGTTTCTTTTGTAAATGAAAGGGGAGACAGATAACTATCTTCCGGTGCGTGGTTGAACCCTCTACGAAGTGTATTCATGAATAATTAAGAACATAAAAAAATAAAAAAAAATTTGGAATTTTTATGCACAGTTTCTATGCTCTAGGAGGCTCCGTTACGGAGATATAAGCGTTTTAAGAAATTCTACAGTCAACTCTAAATATCTGCGCTTCTAGGTTTCGAATTCACTTAGTTTCTTTTGTAAATGAAAGGGGAGACAGATAACTATCTTCCGGTGCGTGGTTGAACCCTCTACGAAGTGTATTCATGGAGTTACAAAGTAATTAAGGACATAAAAAAATAAAAAAAATTTTGAATTTTTATGCAAAGTTTCTATGCTCTAGGAGGCTCCGTTACGGAGATATAAGCGTTTTAAGAAATTCTACAGTCAACTCTAAATATCTGCGCTTCTAGGTTTCGAATTCACTTAGTTTCTTTTGTAAATGAAAGGGGAGACAGATAACTATCTTCCGGTGGGTGGTTGAACCCTCTACGAAGTGTATTCATGGAGTTACAAAGTAATTAAGGACATAAAAAAATAAAAAAAATTTTGAATTTTTATGCAAAGTTTCTATGCTCTAGGAGGCTCCGTTACGGAGATATAAGCGTTTTAAGAAATTCTACAGTCAACTCTAAATATCTGCGCTTCTAGGTTTCGAATTCACTTAGTTTCTTTTGTAAATGAAAGGGGAGACAGATAACTATCTTCCGGTGGGTGGTTGAACCCTCTACGAAGTGTATTCATGGAGTTACAAAGTAATTAAGGACATAAAAAAATAAAAAAAATTTTGAATTTTTATGCAAAGTTTCTATGCTCTAGGAGGCTCCGTTACGGAGATATAAGCGTTTTAAGAAATTCTACAGTCAACTCTAAATATCTGCGCTTCTAGGTTTCGAATTCACTTAGTTTCTTTTGTAAATGAAAGGGGAGACAGATAACTATCTTCCGGTGCGTGGTTGAACCCTCTACGAAGTGTATTCATGGAGTTACAAAGTAATTAAGGACATAAAAAAATAAAAAAAATTTTGAATTTTTATGCAAAGTTTCTATGCTCTAGGAGGCTCCGTTACGGAGATATAAGCGTTTTAAGAAATTCTACAGTCAACTCTAAATATCTGCGCTTCTAGGTTTCGAATTCACTTAGTTTCTTTTGTAAATGAAAGGGGAGACAGATAACTATCTTCCGGTGGGTGGTTGAACCCTCTACGAAGTGTATTCATGGAGTTACAAAGTAATTAAGGACATAAAAAAATAAAAAAAATTTTGAATTTTTATGCAAAGTTTCTATGCTCTAGGAGGCTCCGTTACGGAGATATAAGCGTTTTAAGAAATTCTACAGTCAACTCTAAATATCTGCGCTTCTAGGTTTCGAATTCACTTAGTTTCTTTTGTAAATGAAAGGGGAGACAGATAACTATCTTCCGGTGGGTGGTTGAACCCTCTACGAAGTGTATTCATGGAGTTACAAAGTAATTAAGGACATAAAAAAATAAAAAAAATTTTGAATTTTTATGCAAAGTTTCTATGCTCTAGGAGGCTCCGTTACGGAGATATAAGCGTTTTAAGAAATTCTACAGTCAACTCTAAATATCTGCGCTTCTAGGTTTCGAATTCACTTAGTTTCTTTTGTAAATGAAAGGGGAGACAGATAACTATCTTCCGGTGCGTGGTTGAACCCTCTACGAAGTGTATTCATGGAGTTACAAAGTAATTAAGGACATAAAAAAATAAAAAAAATTTTGAATTTTTATGCAAAGTTTCTATGCTCTAGGAGGCTCCGTTACGGAGATATAAGCGTTTTAAGAAATTCTACAGTCAACTCTAAATATCTGCGCTTCTAGGTTTCGAATTCACTTAGTTTCTTTTGTAAATGAAAGGGGAGACAGATAACTATCTTCCGGTGCGTGGTTGAACCCTCTACGAAGTGTATTCATGGAGTTACAAAGTAATTAAGGACATAAAAAAATAAAAAAAATTTTGAATTTTTATGCAAAGTTTCTATGCTCTAGGAGGCTCCGTTACGGAGATATAAGCGTTTTAAGAAATTCTACAGTCAACTCTAAATATCTGCGCTTCTAGGTTTCGAATTCACTTAGTTTCTTTTGTAAATGAAAGGGGAGACAGATAACTATCTTCCGGTGGGTGGTTGAACCCTCTACGAAGTGTATTCATGGAGTTACAAAGTAATTAAGGACATAAAAAAATAAAAAAAATTTTGAATTTTTATGCAAAGTTTTTATGCTCTAGGAGGCTCCGTTACGGAGATATAAGCGTTTTAAGAAATTCTACAGTCAACTCTAAATATCTGCGCTTCTAGGTTTCGAATTCACTTAGTTTCTTTTGTAAATGAAAGGGGAGACAGATAACTATCTTCCGGTGCGTGGTTGAACCCTCTACGAAGTGTATTCATGGAGTTACAAAGTAATTAAGGACATAAAAAAATAAAAAAAATTTTGAATTGTTATGCAAAGTTTCTATGCTCTAGGAGGCTCCGTTACGGAGATATAAGCGTTTTAAGAAATTCTACAGTCAACTCTAAATATCTGCGCTTCTAGGTTTCGAATTCACTTAGTTTCTTTTGTAAATGGAAGGGGAGACAGATAACTATCTTCCGGTGGGTGGTTGAACCCTCTACGAAGTGTATTCATGGAGTTACAAAGTAATTAAGGACATAAAAAAATAAAAAAAATTTTGAATTTTTATGCAAAGTTTCTATGCTCTAGGAGGCTCCGTTACGGAGATATAAGCGTTTTAAGAAATTCTACAGTCAACTCTAAATATCTGCGCTTCTAGGTTTCGAATTCACTTAGTTTCTTTTGTAAATGAAAGGGGAGACAGATAACTATCTTCCGGTGCGTGGTTGAACCCTCTACGAAGTGTATTCATGGAGTTACAAAGTAATTAAGGACATAAAAAAATAAAAAAAATTTTGAATTTTTATGCAAAGTTTCTATGCTCTAGGAGGCTCCGTTACGGAGATATAAGCGTTTTAAGAAATTCTACAGTCAACTCTAACTATCTGCGCTTCTAGGTTTCGAATTCACTTAGTTTCTTTTGTAAATGAAAGGGGAGACAGATAACTATCTTCCGGTGGGTGGTTGAACCCTCTACGAAGTGTATTCATGGAGTTACAAAATAATTAAGGACATAAAAAAATAAAAAAATTTTGAATTTTTATGCAAAGTTTCTATGCTCTAGGAGGCTCCGTTACGGAGATATAAGCGTTTTAAGAAATTCTACAGTCAACTCTAAATATCTGCGCTTCTAGGTTTCGAATTCACTTAGTTTCTTTTGTAAATGAAAGGGGAGACAGATAACTATCTTCCGGTGCGTGGTTGAACCCTCTACGAAGTGTATTCATGGAGTTACAAAGTAATTAAGGACATAAAAAAATAAAAAAAATTTTGAATTTTTATGCAAAGTTTCTATGCTCTAGGAGGCTCCGTTACGGAGATATAAGCGTTTTAAGAAATTCTACAGTCAACTCTAAATATCTGCGCTTCTAGGTTTCGAATTCACTTAGTTTCTTTTGTAAATGAAAGGGGAGACAGATAACTATCTTCCGGTGGGTGGTTGAACCCTCTACGAAGTGTATTCATGGAGTTACAAAGTAATTAAGGACATAAAAAAATAAAAAAAATTTTGAATTTTTATGAAAAGTTTCTATGCTCTAGGAGGCTCCGTTACGGAGATATAAGCGTTTTAAGAAATTCTACAGTCAACTCTAAATATCTGCGCTTCTAGGTTTCGAATTCACTTAGTTTCTTTTGTAAATGAAAGGGGAGACAGATAACTATCTTCCGGTGCGTGGTTGAACCCTCTACGAAGTGTATTCATGGAGTTACAAAGTAATTAAGGACATAAAAAAATAAAAAAAATTTTGAATTTTTATGCAAAGTTTCTATGCTCTAGGAGGCTCCGTTACGGAGATATAAGCGTTTTAAGAAATTCTACAGTCAACTCTAACTATCTGCGCTTCTAGGTTTCGAATTCACTTAGTTTCTTTTGTAAATGAAAGGGGAGACAGATAACTATCTTCCGGTGGGTGGTTGAACCCTCTACGAAGTGTATTCATGGAGTTACAAAATAATTAAGGACATAAAAAAATAAAAAAATTTTGAATTTTTATGCAAAGTTTCTATGCTCTAGGAGGCTCCGTTACGGAGATATAAGCGTTTTAAGAAATTCTACAGTCAACTCTAAATATCTGCGCTTCTAGGTTTCGAATTCACTTAGTTTCTTTTGTAAATGAAAGGGGAGACAGATAACTATCTTCCGGTGCGTGGTTGAACCCTCTACGAAGTGTATTCATGGAGTTACAAAGTAATTAAGGACATAAAAAAATAAAAAAAATTTTGAATTTTTATGCAAAGTTTCTATGCTCTAGGAGGCTCCGTTACGGAGATATAAGCGTTTTAAGAAATTCTACAGTCAACTCTAAATATCTGCGCTTCTAGGTTTCGAATTCACTTAGTTTCTTTTGTAAATGAAAGGGGAGACAGATAACTATCTTCCGGTGCGTGGTTGAACCCTCTACGAAGTGTATTCATGGAGTTACAAAGTAATTAAGGACATAAAAAAAAAAAAAAATTTTGAATTTTTATGCAAAGTTTCTATGCTCTAGGAGGCTCCGTTACGGAGATATAAGCGTTTTAAGAAATTCTACAGTCAACTCTAAATATCTGCGCTTCTAGGTTTCGAATTCACTTAGTTTCTTTTGTAAATGAAAGGGGAGACAGATAACTATCTTCCGGTGCGTGGTTGAACCCTCAACGAAGTGTATTCATGGAGTTACAAAGTAATTAAGGACATAAAAAAATAAAAAAAATTTTGAATTTTTATGCAAAGTTTCTATGCTCTAGGAGGCTCCGTTACGGAGATATAAGCGTTTTAAGAAATTCTACAGTCAACTCTAAATATCTGCGCTTCTAGGTTTCGAATTCACTTAGTTTCTTTTGTAAATGAAAGGGGAGACAGATAACTATCTTCCGGTGCGTGGTTGAACCCTCTACGAAGTGTATTCATGGAGTTACAAAGTAATTAAGGACATAAAAAAATAAAAAAAATTTTGAATTTTTATGCAAAGTTTCTATGCTCTAGGAGGCTCCGTTACGGAGATATAAGCGTTTTAAGAAATTCTACAGTCAACTCTAAATATCTGCGCTTCTAGGTTTCGAATTCACTTAGTTTCTTTTGTAAATGAAAGGGGAGACAGATAACTATCTTCCGGTGCGTGGTTGAACCCTCTACGAAGTGTATTCATGGAGTTACAAAGTAATTAAGGACATAAAAAAAAAAAAAAATTTTGAATTTTTATGCAAAGTTTCTATGCTCTAGGAGGCTCCGTTACGGAGATATAAGCGTTTTAAGAAATTCTACAGTCAACTCTAAATATCTGCGCTTCTAGGTTTCGAATTCACTTAGTTTCTTTTGTAAATGAAAGGGGAGACAGATAACTATCTTCCGGTGGGTGGTTGAACCCTCTACGAAGTGTATTCATGGAGTTACAAAGTAATTAAGGACATAAAAAAATAAAAAAAATTTTGAATTTTTATGCAAAGTTTCTATGCTCTAGGAGGCTCCGTTACGGAGATATAAGCGTTTTAAGAAATTCTACAGTCAACTCTAAATATCTGCGCTTCTAGGTTTCGAATTCACTTAGTTTCTTTTGTAAATGAAAGGGGAGACAGATAACTATCTTCCGGTGCGTGGTTGAACCCTCTACGAAGTGTATTCATGGAGTTACAAAGTAATTAAGGACATAAAAAAATAAAAAAAATTTTGAATTTTTATGCAAAGTTTCTATGCTCTAGGAGGCTCCGTTACGGAGATATAAGCGTTTTAAGAAATTCTACAGTCAACTCTAAATATCTGCGCTTCTAGGTTTCGAATTCACTTAGTTTCTTTTGTAAATGAAAGGGGAGACAGATAACTATCTTCCGGTGGGTGGTTGAACCCTCTACGAAGTGTATTCATGGAGTTACAAAGTAATTAAGGACATAAAAAAATAAAAAAAATTTTGAATTTTTATGCAAAGTTTTTATGCTCTAGGAGGCTCCGTTACGGAGATATAAGCGTTTTAAGAAATTCTACAGTCAACTCTAAATATCTGCGCTTCTAGGTTTCGAATTCACTTAGTTTCTTTTGTAAATGAAAGGGGAGACAGATAACTATCTTCCGGTGCGTGGTTGAACCCTCTACGAAGTGTATTCATGGAGTTACAAAGTAATTAAGGACATAAAAAAATAAAAAAAATTTTGAATTGTTATGCAAAGTTTCTATGCTCTAGGAGGCTCCGTTACGGAGATATAAGCGTTTTAAGAAATTCTACAGTCAACTCTAAATATCTGCGCTTCTAGGTTTCGAATTCACTTAGTTTCTTTTGTAAATGGAAGGGGAGACAGATAACTATCTTCCGGTGGGTGGTTGAACCCTCTACGAAGTGTATTCATGGAGTTACAAAGTAATTAAGGACATAAAAAAATAAAAAAAATTTTGAATTTTTATGCAAAGTTTCTATGCTCTAGGAGGCTCCGTTACGGAGATATAAGCGTTTTAAGAAATTCTACAGTCAACTCTAAATATCTGCGCTTCTAGGTTTCGAATTCACTTAGTTTCTTTTGTAAATGAAAGGGGAGACAGATAACTATCTTCCGGTGCGTGGTTGAACCCTCTACGAAGTGTATTCATGGAGTTACAAAGTAATTAAGGACATAAAAAAATAAAAAAAATTTTGAATTTTTATGCAAAGTTTCTATGCTCTAGGAGGCTCCGTTACGGAGATATAAGCGTTTTAAGAAATTCTACAGTCAACTCTAACTATCTGCGCTTCTAGGTTTCGAATTCACTTAGTTTCTTTTGTAAATGAAAGGGGAGACAGATAACTATCTTCCGGTGGGTGGTTGAACCCTCTACGAAGTGTATTCATGGAGTTACAAAATAATTAAGGACATAAAAAAATAAAAAAATTTTGAATTTTTATGCAAAGTTTCTATGCTCTAGGAGGCTCCGTTACGGAGATATAAGCGTTTTAAGAAATTCTACAGTCAACTCTAAATATCTGCGCTTCTAGGTTTCGAATTCACTTAGTTTCTTTTGTAAATGAAAGGGGAGACAGATAACTATCTTCCGGTGCGTGGTTGAACCCTCTACGAAGTGTATTCATGGAGTTACAAAGTAATTAAGGACATAAAAAAATAAAAAAAATTTTGAATTTTTATGCAAAGTTTCTATGCTCTAGGAGGCTCCGTTACGGAGATATAAGCGTTTTAAGAAATTCTACAGTCAACTCTAAATATCTGCGCTTCTAGGTTTCGAATTCACTTAGTTTCTTTTGTAAATGAAAGGGGAGACAGATAACTATCTTCCGGTGGGTGGTTGAACCCTCTACGAAGTGTATTCATGGAGTTACAAAGTAATTAAGGACATAAAAAAATAAAAAAAATTTTGAATTTTTATGAAAAGTTTCTATGCTCTAGGAGGCTCCGTTACGGAGATATAAGCGTTTTAAGAAATTCTACAGTCAACTCTAAATATCTGCGCTTCTAGGTTTCGAATTCACTTAGTTTCTTTTGTAAATGAAAGGGGAGACAGATAACTATCTTCCGGTGCGTGGTTGAACCCTCTACGAAGTGTATTCATGGAGTTACAAAGTAATTAAGGACATAAAAAAATAAAAAAAATTTTGAATTTTTATGCAAAGTTTCTATGCTCTAGGAGGCTCCGTTACGGAGATATAAGCGTTTTAAGAAATTCTACAGTCAACTCTAACTATCTGCGCTTCTAGGTTTCGAATTCACTTAGTTTCTTTTGTAAATGAAAGGGGAGACAGATAACTATCTTCCGGTGGGTGGTTGAACCCTCTACGAAGTGTATTCATGGAGTTACAAAATAATTAAGGACATAAAAAAATAAAAAAATTTTGAATTTTTATGCAAAGTTTCTATGCTCTAGGAGGCTCCGTTACGGAGATATAAGCGTTTTAAGAAATTCTACAGTCAACTCTAAATATCTGCGCTTCTAGGTTTCGAATTCACTTAGTTTCTTTTGTAAATGAAAGGGGAGACAGATAACTATCTTCCGGTGCGTGGTTGAACCCTCTACGAAGTGTATTCATGGAGTTACAAAGTAATTAAGGACATAAAAAAATAAAAAAAATTTTGAATTTTTATGCAAAGTTTCTATGCTCTAGGAGGCTCCGTTACGGAGATATAAGCGTTTTAAGAAATTCTACAGTCAACTCTAAATATCTGCGCTTCTAGGTTTCGAATTCACTTAGTTTCTTTTGTAAATGAAAGGGGAGACAGATAACTATCTTCCGGTGCGTGGTTGAACCCTCTACGAAGTGTATTCATGGAGTTACAAAGTAATTAAGGACATAAAAAAAAAAAAAAATTTTGAATTTTTATGCAAAGTTTCTATGCTCTAGGAGGCTCCGTTACGGAGATATAAGCGTTTTAAGAAATTCTACAGTCAACTCTAAATATCTGCGCTTCTAGGTTTCGAATTCACTTAGTTTCTTTTGTAAATGAAAGGGGAGACAGATAACTATCTTCCGGTGCGTGGTTGAACCCTCAACGAAGTGTATTCATGGAGTTACAAAGTAATTAAGGACATAAAAAAATAAAAAAAATTTTGAATTTTTATGCAAAGTTTCTATGCTCTAGGAGGCTCCGTTACGGAGATATAAGCGTTTTAAGAAATTCTACAGTCAACTCTAAATATCTGCGCTTCTAGGTTTCGAATTCACTTAGTTTCTTTTGTAAATGAAAGGGGAGACAGATAACTATCTTCCGGTGCGTGGTTGAACCCTCTACGAAGTGTATTCATGGAGTTACAAAGTAATTAAGGACATAAAAAAAAAAAAAAAATTTTGAATTTTTATGCAAAGTTTCTATGCTCTAGGAGGCTCCGTTACGGAGATATAAGCGTTTTAAGAAATTCTACAGTCAACTCTAAATATCTGCGCTTCTAGGTTTCGAATTCACTTAGTTTCTTTTGTAAATGAAAGGGGAGACAGATAACTATCTTCCGGTGCGTGGTTGAACCCTCTACGAAGTGTATTCATGGAGTTACAAAGTAATTAAGGACATAAAAAAATAAAAAAAATTTTGAATTTTTATGCAAAGTTTCTATGCTCTAGGAGGCTCCGTTACGGAGATATAAGCGTTTTAAGAAATTCTACAGTCAACTCTAAATATCTGCGCTTCTAGGTTTCGAATTCACTTAGTTTCTTTTGTAAATGAAAGGGGAGACAGATAACTATCTTCCGGTGCGTGGTTGAACCCTCTACGAAGTGTATTCATGGAGTTACAAAGTAATTAATATGCTCTAGGAGGCTCCGTTACGGAGATATAAGCGTTTTAAGAAATTCTACAGTCAACTCTAAATATCTGCGCTTCTAGGTTTCGAATTCACTTAGTTTCTTTTGTAAATGAAAGGGGAGACAGATAACTATCTTCCGGTGCGTGGTTGAACCCTCTACGAAGTGTATTCATGGAGTTACAAAGTAATTAAAAACATAAAAAAAAAAAAAAAATTTTGAATTTTTATGCAAAGTTTCTATGCTCTAGGAGGCTCCGTTACGGAGATATAAGCGTTTTAAGAAATTCTACAGTCAACTCTAAATATCTGCGCTTCTAGGTTTCGAATTCACTTAGTTTCTTTTGTAAATGAAAGGGGAGACAGATAACTATCTTCCGGTGCGTGGTTGAACCCTCTACGAAGTGTATTCATGGAGTTACAAAGTAATTAAGGACATAAAAAAATAAAAAAAATTTTGAATTTTTATGCAAAGTTTCTATGCTCTAGGAGGCTCCGTTACGGAGATATAAGCGTTTTAAGAAATTCTACAGTCAACTCTAAATATCTGCGCTTCTAGGTTTCGAATTCACTTAGTTTCTTTTGTAAATGAAAGGGGAGACAGATAACTATCTTCCGGTGCGTGGTTGAACCCTCTACGAAGTGTATTCATGGAGTTACAAAGTAATTAATATGCTCTAGGAGGCTCCGTTACGGAGATACAAGCGTTTTAAGAAATTCTACAGTCAACTCTAAATATCTGCGCTTCTAGGTTTCGAATTCACTTAGTTTCTTTTGTAAATGAAAGGGGAGACAGATAACTATCTTCCGGTGCGTGGTTGAACCCTCTACGAAGTGTATTCATGGAGTTACAAAGTAATTAAGGACATAAAAAAATAAAAAAAATTTTGAATTTTTATGCAAAGTTTCTATGCTCTAGGAGGCTCCGTTACGGAGATATAAGCGTTTTAAGAAATTCTACAGTCAACTCTAAATATCTGCGCTTCTAGGTTTCGAATTCACTTAGTTTCTTTTGTAAATGAAAGGGGAGACAGATAACTATCTTCCGGTGCGTGGTTGAACCCTCTACGAAGTGTATTCATGGAGTTACAAAGTAATTAAGGACATAAAAAAAAAAAAAAAATTTTGAATTTTTATGCAAAGTTTCTATGCTCTAGGAGGCTCCGTTACGGAGATATAAGCGTTTTAAGAAATTCTACAGTCAACTCTAAATATCTGCGCTTCTAGGTTTCGAATTCACTTAGTTTCTTTTGTAAATGAAAGGGGAGACAGATAACTATCTTCCGGTGCGTGGTTGAACCCTCTACGAAGTGTATTCATGGAGTTACAAAGTAATTAATATGCTCTAGGAGGCTCCGTTACGGAGATACAAGCGTTTTAAGAAATTCTACAGTCAACTCTAAATATCTGCGCTTCTAGGTTTCGAATTCACTTAGTTTCTTTTGTAAATGAAAGGGGAGACAGATAACTATCTTCCGGTGCGTGGTTGAACCCTCTACGAAGTGTATTCATGGAGTTACAAAGTAATTAATATGCTCTAGGAGGCTCCGTTACGGAGATACAAGCGTTTTAAGAAATTCTACAGTCAACTCTAAATATCTGCGCTTCTAGGTTTCGAATTCACTTAGTTTCTTTTGTAAATGAAAGGGGAGACAGATAACTATCTTCCGGTGCGTGGTTGAACCCTCTACGAAGTGTATTCATGGAGTTACAAAGTAATTAAGGACATAAAAAAATAAAAAAAATTTTGAATTTTTATGCAAAGTTTCTATGCTCTAGGAGGCTCCGTTACGGAGATATAAGCGTTTTAAGAAATTCTACAGTCAACTCTAAATATCTGCGCTTCTAGGTTTCGAATTCACTTAGTTTCTTTTGTAAATGAAAGGGGAGACAGATAACTATCTTCCGGTGCGTGGTTGAACCCTCTACGAAGTGTATTCATGGAGTTACAAAGTAATTAAGGACATAAAAAAAAAAAAAAAATTTTGAATTTTTATGCAAAGTTTCTATGCTCTAGGAGGCTCCGTTACGGAGATATAAGCGTTTTAAGAAATTCTACAGTCAACTCTAAATATCTGCGCTTCTAGGTTTCGAATTCACTTAGTTTCTTTTGTAAATGAAAGGGGAGACAGATAACTATCTTCCGGTGCGTGGTTGAACCCTCTACGAAGTGTATTCATGGAGTTACAAAGTAATTAAGGACATAAAAAAATAAAAAAAATTTTGAATTTTTATGCAAAGTTTCTATGCTCTAGGAGGCTCCGTTACGGAGATATAAGCGTTTTAAGAAATTCTACAGTCAACTCTAAATATCTGCGCTTCTAGGTTTCGAATTCACTTAGTTTCTTTTGTAAATGAAAGGGGAGACAGATAACTATCTTCCGGTGCGTGGTTGAACCCTCTACGAAGTGTATTCATGGAGTTACAAAGTAATTAATATGCTCTAGGAGGCTCCGTTACGGAGATATAAGCGTTTTAAGAAATTCTACAGTCAACTCTAAATATCTGCGCTTCTAGGTTTCGAATTCACTTAGTTTCTTTTGTAAATGAAAGGGGAGACAGATAACTATCTTCCGGTGCGTGGTTGAACCCTCTACGAAGTGTATTCATGGAGTTACAAAGTAATTAAGGACATAAAAAAAAAAAAAAAATTTTGAATTTTTATGCAAAGTTTCTATGCTCTAGGAGGCTCCGTTACGGAGATATAAGCGTTTTAAGAAATTCTACAGTCAACTCTAAATATCTGCGCTTCTAGGTTTCGAATTCACTTAGTTTCTTTTGTAAATGAAAGGGGAGACAGATAACTATCTTCCGGTGCGTGGTTGAACCCTCTACGAAGTGTATTCATGGAGTTACAAAGTAATTAATATGCTCTAGGAGGCTCCGTTACGGAGATACAAGCGTTTTAAGAAATTCTACAGTCAACTCTAAATATCTGCGCTTCTAGGTTTCGAATTCACTTAGTTTCTTTTGTAAATGAAAGGGGAGACAGATAACTATCTTCCGGTGCGTGGTTGAACCCTCTACGAAGTGTATTCATGGAGTTACAAAGTAATTAATATGCTCTAGGAGGCTCCGTTACGGAGATATAAGCGTTTTAAGAAATTCTACAGTCAACTCTAAATATCTGCGCTTCTAGGTTTCGAATTCACTTAGTTTCTTTTGTAAATGAAAGGGGAGACAGATAACTATCTTCCGGTGCGTGGTTGAACCCTCTACGAAGTGTATTCATGGAGTTACAAAGTAATTAAGGACATAAAAAAATAAAAAAAATTTTGAATTTTTATGCAAAGTTTCTATGCTCTAGGAGGCTCCGTTACGGAGATATAAGCGTTTTAAGAAATTCTACAGTCAACTCTAAATATCTGCGCTTCTAGGTTTCGAATTCACTTAGTTTCTTTTGTAAATGAAAGGGGAGACAGATAACTATCTTCCGGTGCGTGGTTGAACCCTCTACGAAGTGTATTCATGGAGTTACAAAATAATTAAGGACATAAAAAAATAAAAAAAATTTTGAATTTTTATGCAAAGTTTCTATGCTCTAGGAGGCTCCGTTACGGAGATATAAGCGTTTTAAGAAATTCTACAGTCAACTCTAAATATCTGCGCTTCTAGGTTTCAAATTCACTTAGTTTCTTTTGTAAATGAAAGGGGAGACAGAAAGCTATCTTCCGGTGCGTGGTTGAACCCTTTACGAAGTGTATTCATGGATTTACAAAGTAATTAAGGACATAAAAAAATAAAAAAAATTTTGAATTTTTATGCAAAGTTTCTATGCTCTAGGAGGCTCCGTTACGGAGATATAAGCGTTTTAAGAAATTCTACAGTCAACTCTAAATATCTGCGTTTTTTGCAGAGCAGGTCGCGCCGCCGATAGATTCTTTGCACGCCGATGTAAGGCGATAGAGGTCGGTAGCAAGCCGTTTGGCCGCCGCCGCCGACAATTTTCAGTCGACTTGGAACTCTGTATCCCATTCCTAATATTATGTGCTGACATGGAATAAGTTTTTTGTGTGTTTTGTGTTTTGTCTTAAATTTTGTTCATGAAATTTATGGTAACCTATAAATTAATTGGTCAAATTGTTGAAAATGGGTCAATAAATAGTCCTAGCATGAAGTGTAATTAATTTAAGTTCATTGGAATATAGATTTGATAGCGAGAAAATAATTATCTGAAAGTGCCACGGAACACCAAAACACGAAAAGTGAAAAATAATAGTGAAGATTTGAACACGTCAGACTTCTGCGACCTCGTAAAAAGCAGCGCTGCAAACACAAGCATTTGTGTTTGTTTGATTTATATTTTCCCATTTACAATTTACCGATGTGATGTACCAGAAAACTTCTTAATCGGCAATATGTATAGAGCGATCGCTACACTATTTGAAAAATTAGAGTTCTAAGTTCAGCTTAGAGTGACGTAATAAATCCGTCAATTTTAATATGATACAGCAACATTTTCATTGAGAGTCAAATGGCTAACAGTATGTCTTCTGTCAATTGCACTTATTAGGTCTAATCCACCCAAAAACACCGTTTTCAGTGGTCCCACCCAAAAACTTTTTGTTCTACACATATTTTTCTCTATAATCTGTAACAAAACAAAGAATTAAATGCATTTCTAATTTCAGTGCAAATGTACAACGAACGAGAAACAAGTGGTAACCCAGAACCAAAAGTTAACGTGGAAACTCAAACGCATTTATAAGAATTCGCGATAGAATCCATTCAGGAGTCAGAGTGAGCCAACGAAAGCCACATTTCGACATTTCCCCCGAAATTCCTGTTACCTTAACGAAAATGTCCAGCAACGAGGAGGCCAAGGAGCAACAGTCGGCAGACATTAACAATTTGCAGGAAAGTTTCTCCAATCAGCAGGTGCGTTATATTAGATCCAATGAGAAATGATAATTGTACCATTTATTCTTTATTCAGAAGAAAATATCCGCGCTCAAAGAGCTTGTCCGCAAATCGGAGGTTGCTCATGGCAAGTCGACTTCGTCGGCGCAGGAGAAGGTGAGGAACATCGCGCAACGCTTGACACATCTCAAATCGAAAGCGCGATCTCGCCAAAGCTTAGATGTACCTCAAAGGGATGCGACAGTGGAGTCGCAACAATTATCGGTGTCAATGCTGTCACAGATGCCGTCACAGCAGCAGTTTTCTATGATGGCCTCGCCATCATCGAGTAACTACTCCACACCGAATCCAACGCCCCTGAAACCGCAACAACGAAGCGATTCCAACACCTCGCTGTCCTCATCCACCACTCCAGGCAGTGAGAAAATTTTACTGCTCCGACAACAGATGGAGCAAAACAGAGCGCTGATGGCACAACGCGCCTCCAGCAAACTGCACCTGGAGCAACTGGTTTCACAGCTCAAGGAGAAATTCGATACGACCCAGCAATGTCTCGAGGACACCACGGAGCTGGGCAAATCGATGAGCGATTTGAGTGCACTGTCCACCTATACGCCAGTGGTGGCGTCAAGAAGTGATCGTCACAGATCGGCTACCGATCTGTCGTCGCAGCAGCCATTCAACCTGGAAAAGGAACGGATGAAATTCCTCGAGAATCGCTGCCGTCTACTGGAGAAGCAGTTGGAAAAGGAGCGTCAGGGCAACAACAATAGCCTGAATGAGTCGACGTCAACGCAAGCCTCTGCGAAGCGCATCAAGGAACTGGAAAATCAGGTGGTCGAACTGGAAGAAACCTTGAAGGGACAGCCACCATCAGCGGCAGGAGATGAACATAAATTAGCCGAAGAAAACGAACGTCTAAGGCAGCAAATCGAGTCAAAGGAAGCGGACATCATTCAATTGCGTGCCTTCCACGAAAACGTCGACGAAGCAAATGAGTTGGCTAACGAGAATATGCGCCTGGGCAACGAAATTGCCGAAAAAACCAAACGTATCGCCGAACTAGAAGATATCAACGACGTACTGGAAACAACGCGCTGCGACCTAACCCTTAAAAACAACGAAAACGAAGAAAAATTGCAGCAACTGGAAGAAGAGCTGCGGACCTCCAAAGTGAAATTGGAAAATGTCAGCGAGGAACTAAACCAAATGGAGGAATATATATCCGTGCAGGATTCCTTGAGTAAATTGCGAGCTTCTGATAAGATTGAAGTCGCCGCCTTGGACACTGATGCACAAGTGCGCGCTGAGATGGCCAAACAGATACAAGAGTTGCAGGATGAGACCCAAAAACTGAGAATGGAAACTGTAGAGCTTAGGACATCGCTAAGCGAGAGTGAGAAATTGGAAGTTTCCGATGCCAGCATTGCCGAGAAGATTGCCTCACTGGAGGCTACAATCGAGTCGCAGCGCGATGACCTCAAGCATAGCTTGGAGAGCTTGAAGCAGCACGAGGAGGAACTCATGGAGAAGACAATCGAATTGAACGTTCTCAATGCCAACTTCAAGGTGCTGGAGGATAAGTTGAAGTCGACCAGCAAAAACAAACCGCTATTCTCTTCTGATGATGCCGAGGACGAAGCCAGCCATCCTGTTCTGCAGGCGGAAATTCAACAATTGAAGCAAAAGCTGGACGAGTCCAACAAGGCAATGATCAAGTTGAAACTGAAATGCAAACAATCGGAGAAGCAAATAGAAAAACTGAAAAAGGGCTCCGACCTGCATGCGGACCTGGTAAAATTGGAGAAAGCAAACGTGGAGTTGCAGCAAAAAGTTATCGAATTAGAAGACGAGAAGGGCCAATGGCAACTGACACAGGTGGTCGATGATGTGAAATCACAGACTCCCGAAGTCGAAGAGAAAACGCAGTCCAGTGCAGAATTAGGAGAAAAATACCACACACAAGCGGAAACGATACGACTGCTCGAAGAGCAAAAGTACGAGCAGTCGGAGAGGCTGGAATCCACTCTGCTAGAACTGCAAGCACTGCGACAAAAGCTTACCTGCCAGGATAGCGAAGAAGAGACAGCCAGAGTCAAGTCGGAAATGTCGGAAATTCATTTGGAAGAGCAGTTGGAGGAACAGTCGCAACAATTTGTCACTCTACAGCAACAATTAAAGGCCCAGGAGGAAGAGCTGAAGGAGCTTAGGCAAAAAACGGAGGAATTGGCGATGCAGAAGCAAAGTGCGGACAAGAAACTCGAGCACTACATTAACGAAAACATTGAACTGCTCGACAAGGTGGAGAAACTGAGCAAATCTTCGTCTTCCGCAGAATCAATAGAGATAGTAGAACGCTTGACGCAACAAGAATGCGCCGAGATCGACGAATTTCACAAGCGTCTACAAGATCCAACGCACGCCACGCAACTGAGCTCGGTCAGCGAACTGACGCAAACGGAAATGGGTCCCGAGCTGAGCGAAAGCCTAACAAAGCTGCGCGAAGAGAGTTCCGAACTGATGAGCAAAATCGAACTTTTCACCACGGAGCGACGTGAGGTGCTCGAGAAGATGGAACACTTGACCGCCGAAAACCACGAACTACTCGAAAAGATCGAGGAACTTTCAACGCAAAAGGAGCAAATGGAAACGAATGCCATGCTAGCGGAACATGCCAAGTCCCAACTGGAAATGAAACTTCATGAGTTGGCCAAAGAAAAGGATTCGCTGGCGTCGCAAGTCACCGAGTCAACCGTACAGAAGGCAAAACTTTCACAGGAGCTCACGTCGCTACAACAGTCGTCGGAGGTAGTGGCAGCCCTCGATAGCATCGATGGTGCCACACTCTTTGACAAATGCGAAAAGTCTCTGTGCAAATTGAACTCTGAGTTGGAAGCATACCGCAAGGCTAACGATAAAAATGCCAAGATCAATGCTTCCAAGAAACTGGCTAAAGAGGCCAAGAATGCCTACACCCAATTGAGCGAGCTGCTGCAGAAGGTGAAAGAAGCTAGTAATGCCGTGGAGACAGTCACAGTGGTCGAAACGGTGGTGGCCGTAACTGCTCCAAATGGCAAGGCACTGGCCGAATATGAGCAATTGACCGCTCAGAATCGTGCACTGAAGGCTACAGTCGAAGAATTGCGACGCGAATTGCAGGAGACTAGCATCCACGAACCATCAACTGTGGTCATAACAGAAATCCCAGCCATAACCGAAACAAGTACGTCTGCTGAAATGCAGAAAGAGCTGAGCTTGGCCTTGGAGAAAGTCAATAGCTCGGCGGAGGAATGCCTTGAATTGCAATCAACCGTTGAAGACCTACGGCTGCAGCTGGAGGAAACTCGCTTGGCGGGCGAAGAGAAAACCGACGAATGTTCTCGTTTAACGGAAGAGGTATCCACGCTGAAGGCCCTGAACGAAGATTTCGATCGCCTCATCAATGACAAAGAGATGTCCTATGAGAAGCAAATCGAACAGTTTACGCGCTTGAGAAGGGAACTTGAAGGTAAACAAATTTTCATAAAAAAATAGTTTTTTTAATTCCAAATTCAATAATTTTGTATACTTGTGTGTGATACAGGTAAATGCGAAACCTACGAGGGTGAAATGGAGATACTGCAAACTCTTGTGACCGAACAGAAGCATCAGCTGATCGAGGCCTATAAGGAGAATGAGCATGCCATCAATCTGAAACTGCTTGACTTACAACAACGCGATGAGGAAATAGTCAGGCTGCGTGTGGAGCTCAAGGGATTGAAAGAAGCCTCAGTGGTTGCAGGCAAACAAGTGGCCGTGGATGTGGAAAAAGAGTGCGAACAACTGAGAGAGTCGCTGCGCATCAACAAGGCTCTAGTGGCTGAGCAAGTCGATGAGCTGTCCAACAAGCAGGAAACAATCGACACCCTCAACCAGCAAATAATTGATTTGTACAAGACCATGGAGGAAAACTCAAACAAAGTGATCGAGAAGGAGGACGAAATCGCATACTTGCAAGAACTTGTCGATAGCAACAACAAAGAACTGGATAGTCTGCGCAAGGACCGGAACGAACAACAGTCCGTAGTGGATAAGCTTCTGAATGAATTGCATCGCGCCAATAACGAGTACTTACCCCAGTTGGAGCGCGCCGAAGGTGTCAAGCGGGAATTGGAGAAGGCCAACAAGGAGTTGGAGCAACGCAACAAAGATCAACTGGAAAAACTGAAGAAGTATGCGGCCAATTTGAAGAAGCGCTCCGCCCAATGCCAGGAATTCGAGGCAAAAATAAAGCACTTGGAAAAGGGAGCCTTAGACGCCACTCAGGCTAAGACAGTCGCCGTCAGCCAAGAGCAACATGACCGGTGGAACGAGTTGGAGTCGAAACTGAAAGAATCGGAATCTCTGTCGAATGAATTGAAGGAAGCTCTGCAAATGAAGACCATAGAATTGCTGGAAATCATGGAAAGCAGTGCGAAACTGGAGCATGACTTGAAGAGCACACAAGAAAGTCTAGCGCAAAAAACCCAAGAAACTGTGCAGCTCCAAAGCACTCTGGCTGCGTCACAGGAACCAAACTGGGGAGCCCCACACGAAACGGAGTTGGATGAGAAGTCATCAATCATTGCCAAGCTCCAGGAAGACTTAAAGTGCTCAGAGGAAAATGACACACTGAAAACTCAAGAAATTGAGAAGTTGCATAGCGAACTTATGGCTCTACAAGAGCAAACATCCGATTGGGGTAATGCTGCACTAGAAGACCCAAAAGAGGACAATTTGGCCAAGGAGTTGGCCGAAAAAACACTCAGTCTAAATGTCGCCGAGGCCGCTTTGAATGAGGTTCAAGGCGAGTTGCTCCAAATGCACGAAAGCGAGAAGGAAAGGAAACAAGAAGAGAGTGAATGGCAAACGACCTTACATCAACGAGAAGAACTTATTTCCGAGTTGCAAAAGCAACTAACAATCCAGATCAACTCACAAACTAATGAGCAGGCAACGCAGCAGCGCCTGGATGAAGTGAGCGAAGAACTGAAGGCCAAATCCTTGAAATTCGAAAAATCGAAAGCCGTCATCAAAGAGCGAAACAATCAGATTCACCGATTGCAGGCCCAATTAAAGAATCTGCAAGATCAACTCAGTAAGCAGCCCGAAGAAGAGGAACACGTACAGACACCTCTAGAGCATTCACAATTGGATGCCGCTCCGCACACAGCCCACGTGTCGAAGGAGGAACACGAAGCGCTACAGCAAGCGTACGAAAAGTTGAATGAAAAATATTCCTCAGAAAAATCTAATTTCGAAGAAACCATTGCTCGTCTGGAAACGCTACATGACGGCATTCAAGCCAAGCTGCAAGAGGACATGTCCTACATTGAAACGATCGAGCTGGAAAATTCCAAATACAAAGAAAAGATTTGCAAGCTGGAGGAATGTGTGAATACCTTTGAAGAGCGTCGCTCCTCAATGGAGCGACGAGCCAATTTACTCGACGCCCAAATGCAAGTACGCGCCGACGAATATGAGAAGACTGAAGACGAGCTCATTTACCGTCTGAACATGCTCTCCGATCACGATGACGTCATTGCTCAGCGCCTGCTCGACTCACAAGAGGAGAAGGAAGACCTGCAAGAACGCGTCGCCCGTATCCAGTCGGAATTCAATGAACTCAATTCGAAGTATACGAAATTGGAGAAGGAGTACCAGGCCTATCAGGAGAATACTGAAACTAATTTGGAAGCAGACAACTTAACGCTGCGCCAGCAGTTAACCGCTAGCGATCTGGAAATGCAACGACTCCGCAATGTGTACGATGCCAAACTGGCCGCAAAGTCCACTGAAATCGACGAGTTGGAGTGTGAACTCAGCGATCAGCTGGAGAAAATCAATGCCGAGAAGCGTGCGCTGTCCGAGGATTTAGAGAAGGCTCTCGACGAGTGCTCCGCTCAAAAGGACGAAGTCGTACGCATCAACGAGTCATTGAATGCCATCGAACAGAGCAAGCACGAATTGGAGCGGGAGTCCACCTGGTTGCGCATGCAAAATGAAAATTCCCAACAAGACCAGTACGAATTGCAGGAACTGCGCATGGCCTCTATGCAGGATAAGACGGAAATCGACAATCTGCGCCATCAAATCGAAACGCTGGCCGGCAACCATGAAATCGAATTGCAGGCCCTGCGTACGCAGATATCCGAGTTGGACACTTTGCGCATGCAGGTGGGACAGAACCAGACGGACGACCAGGTCTTCATTGAAACCGAAAATAAGCGGCTAACCGACTTGCTGGCCGACAAAGAGGCGGTCATTGAGAACTACCAGCGTCAGAATCTGCAGCTTCAAATGGCTGCAGCTGCCGTCGCAGTTCCCCCACCACCACAGCACACTCAACAACAACTGGATCCATTCGCTTTAGCATTCGGCTTGCCACCACAGCAAAGTAATGTCGCCACTGGCTACAACGAAGACAGTGGGCGTCTGGAACGTGACTTGGCTGAAAAGTCTGAGTTGGCTGTGCGACTGCAACGCGATTTGAATGCTCTACAAGGTGAATTCCATAGCCTACTCGAAGGTAACAGCGAAATGCAGCGCCAACTCCTGGAAAAGAATCGGGGAATTGACAATATTCGTGAGCGATCCTCCTCAATTCAGCTCTCAGCGAATGATGTGATACCGGCGCCGCCAATGTTCTTTGCTGCCGCACAAATGGCCCCATCGCCATTCGATGACATTGTTCAGGTACGCACAATTGACCATCATGCATTGGAGGGTGCGCTAATAAGTCGTCATGACGATGGAAGTATCAATTCTGCAGAGCAGCCCACCATTGAGGACTTGCAAAGGAATGTATCCGATTTAGAGAAACATGCTCAGGATTTGGAAAACAAACTGGCCACACGCAATCAGCGCCAAAGCGAACATGAAGAGCGTTTACGCGAAATGCAGAATCGCCTGCAAGAGGCCGAAAGTCGTGGCCGAGAACGGGAGCAACAACTTCAAAGTGCTCAACATGAACTCCAGCAGTTGGAACAGCAAGGCATCGTGCACAGAATGTCCGAAAGTGCCACACAGCAGGCGTTCGAACAGCTAAGCAGTCGACTGGAAGAAGTTGAACAACAGTTAAAAGAACGCACTGAACAGGTGAGAGCACTCGAAGGAATGAGGGTACCAGAAGTCGATCAGCAATCACAGACAGATGCTGTCGAACGTTTAAGTGAACTGCAAAGTAATTTGCAGCACTTGCAAGCACTTTTGCAAGAACGTGACAGTGAACTGAGCGGACTGAAACGGGCTTTGGATGCAGAGAAACAGCTGGCGGATACGGTTTGTTCCCTGGAAACGCAAATTATTCCTACCGAAGCAGTCCAAGCCCAAGCGGAAGATGCAGTCATGACTGCTTTCCAGCCGACGCTGGACATGTTCTTTGGCGCGTCCTCGCCGGCTACAGAATTTGAAAATTTAATTGTGCCCCAAACGAGGTCACACGAGCCCGTGGTTGAAGAAATTATTGTACCTAAAAAATCGTACATTTGCCATCCTCAAGAAGAGGTTGCCGCCGCAAAGACTACCACTTTAGAAGGTTTTGATTTGGGAGAAGATTGGGGTGACACTTGGGGCACGAATGAGGCAGCCGCCGAGGCAGCTCACTTTGCCACTACTTCCGCCGCCTCAGATACCAGACAGTCGTTGGTCCCCCGCGAACAGCAGTTGGAAATGCAGCTGCAAGAGGAATCCGAACGCATTCAAGAACTCACATTGGCCCTGGAACGCTGTGAACAACAGAAGCAGGAGCTGCAAGTCAAATCTGGCAAACTGATGAAAAAGCTGAAGGAATACAAAACCAAGATCGATGAATTGCAGCTGTCCACCAACACCTTTAGGAAGTCCGCTTCCGTAGAGTCCAATAGCATGTTTGGTGACTTGGATGCGGCCATTCAAGAAGAGCTAAAATCCCAAATTAAAAAGTTGGAAACGAAACTGGAGGAAGAGCAGAAAACGCAACAGAATTTTGCTACCGAAAAGGATAAACTACTCAAGCGCATCGATGTGCTTACGGCAGGTAACGAGAGGATGGCCGAAATGAAAGAGCGTCAGGACATGGACTTACAAATGTACCAGGCTAGAATACGCGAGCTGCAGGAGAAGCTCAATCGTCTTGACGATTGGGGTGACGAAGGCGCCGTACAACAGCCTGCTGCGATCGCGGAGAATGTGACTCAGCCGCAGACAAATGCGATGGTTCCACCCGTATATGAGGAAAGCCTATTGGAGCCAGTGAAACAGCAACTTGAGCAAAAGATTCGGGAGCTCGCAAACGATCTTCAGGATTCCAATGGCGATCGTCAGGAATTGCAGGCTCTACTCGAAGACGAAAAGTCGAATAGCGCACGCGCCGAGGAGACAGTGCGCTCGTTGCAATTACAAATATCCACTTTGGAAAATGCGGCAGCCGTCAACGAGAATTCCGAGAGATCCAAATACAATGAGCTGAAGTTGGAATCGCAAAATGTCCAGGAAATGTACAACAATTTGCATGACTTGAATGAAAAACTCAAGGCAGAGTTGTCATCGCTGAGGACCGAAAGTGAACAGCAGGAATTGAGGCTCAAATCAGAGTTGCAAAGTGGCGAAAGTAAATTGCAAGAACTCCAAAAGGAATTGAGTGAACTGCAGAGTAGCGAAGAGCGGTGCAACGAATGGCAATCACAACTGCTTGATTTGAGAACTAAAAATGAGGAATTGACTCAGGCCAATCAAGAAATGCAAGCAGCCTGCAACACAAGTGCTGACAATTCGGAACTAGGTCAGCTCAACCAAGCGCTGAGCACGGAAAAGGAACATCTGCGAAGGCAAGTGTCGGACCTGCAAGCGGAGATATCCCGAATGCAAACCATTACAACGCCAAATGCATCCAGCAGTGACGAGTTCGCAGCCCAGTTGCAGGAGAAAGAGTCGGAAATCATGCATTTGAAGCAACGCATTGAAGATCTGATGCGCGAGGATCAAACGGAGAAACTTGTGCTGGAAATCCTTACCAAGAATCAGGAGATTCACCTTCTCAAGATGCAAAATAAGCACCTGGAAGAGGACAAACACGAACTGGAGCACAATTTGACTCTGCAAATAACCAAGGAAATCCAATCGGGTAAGGAGGATGTACAGGATGTACAGGCTCAAGAACTCAAGGAACTTCGAGATCAAATACAAAACTTGACGCTACAAGTACAGGCACTGCTGGAGGAGAAAAATAACATGGAAGAGGAATTGAAGGTTCTCAACAATCACGTAATGGCTAGCCTGGAAATGGAAGATAAACTGAAGGCGGCGATAATGGATTTGGACTTAAAGAACGTGCAAATTTCGGATCTGAAGGCTTCACTCGAAATCGTTAAGAAAAACAGTACTAGTAACGGTGATTCTAGCCCAAAAGCACCCGAAGTCGATTTTGTTGCCTTAAATGCCCAGTGGGAGTCCGTAGTCGAGCAGAAGTGTGGCGAAATTGCCCAAATGTGGCGCGAGCATCTAGAGCATCGCGAGCAGGAGTTTAGCCTCGCCGAAACACGTTTACATGAAGAAATCCGAGCACTACGATCAGCCAACGCTGGAGCACCCTTAGTTCAGCAGCAGCAACAAGCTGTCTCCGCGGAAACAACTGCCACGACCACGCCCGCTTCGGAATCGACTTCAGCATCGGGCACATCCTCGGCGGCACCCTCCAAGGAAGGCACACCGAGAATGACGCGGATCATTAATGAGGAGAATGAAGCAAACGCCGATGCCATCATTGAGAAAATGCAGGCCGCCCTGGAGAGCCAGGAAATGGAGATCGTCACTCTGAAAGAGCAATTGGCCATACGATCGGCTGAGTACGCTCGTTTGGCGGCGCAATACGACCCATTCAAGCTGCATTCCACTCTTTCGCATAGTGGCATGTCAACAATGTCTGGACCATCGAGTTTAGACTCTTCCCAGGGCAGACGCAGTGCAGCCGCTGCTGGCGATTCGTCGCTCGTGCCAAAGTCCGAATTGGACTTGGCCCTATACATGTTGCACCAGCGTGATATGAGGTGCGAAGAGATGACTTTGGAACTGGTGTCCCTGCTGGAGGAACGCGATACTTTGCAGCTGAAATTGTCAAACACATTACGCCAAGTCGAATCTATCAGAAGTCAATCGAATTATGTAGAACGTAAGTGGACAGTTTACCTTTCAAGATGTCAACAATCGGAATCATTTCATTATTTTTTAATATTTACAGCTATATCAGGTCAGCCTGATGCTTCTACCGCTTCATCATCCGAAAGCCCAATGAAATCCTCAGTCGCCGGTCCGACTGCAAGCGATTCGACGAATGCATTAAACGAAAAGTATTCAAATTGACATTGTGATTTGCAAAACATATTAAAGCATTTTAATTTGTATACAGATTGTCCCAGCTACAAACCGTAAACCATTCCAAAGAGAAAGTCTTCAAGGAGGAACGCGATCAACGTATTCGGCAAATGGAAAAAATACACCAAGACGTAGCCAGTTTACCTGCCGCTGCATTGTCCGAGCTGGTGGGCACCGATTTGTGTAGGTTTCTTCACTTGCCATTCGAATTCGATTGTTTCCACTCAATCAATCCTCTCTATTCTTTTTAGCTCAAAGCAATACGTCACCGTCGTCCGTTCTTCTCAATTGGTTGTGGGGCAATAAGCCCAGTTCAACTGAATCCTAATTAATAATGCGACAACTCAGCTGCTGTCGGCGTTTTTTTAAACTTGCCAGCAAAGTATCAGCAAATGTTTGTCTTTTACGGTTTTAAAAAGTGGCCAAAAGTCGAAACCCCGTAACCTGAACATTCAAAACTGCAGCGTGTATTTTTTATCAAGTTTTATTTTAATTATAATCATAAATGATATTTGTAAAATGAAATCATAGAATGTACCTAATTTTTTGTTGTTTATGTGATTAACTCATAATTTGGAATTAAATCAACATTTGTAAATAATTGAAAGTTAATTGAAACCATTCTATTTTTTCGAGTTCCTTGCAATTGAAAGGGTGAGTAAATGAAGGCTTTTTTAGCAAATCCGATTTAAAGATTTTCATTTTAATATACTGTTAGTGTACATGTCTATTTTATCGCTCTAAAGCACTGACTTTTGAACCAATATTTTCATTTTGGAGCAGACCTTGCAACTTCAAAATCCAATTTTAAAATATTTTTTACACACCTCATCCCTTCAATTGTGTGAATCTCTCCGGTTCAGCCTAAAATATACAATAGTTTATATACTGTTTTTGCGAAATTGGTTGAATTAAAGGCATATTTGTTGGAAACGGTATTTTTTAAACACCAACCCTTTTCAGAGTGTTCATCATGAAAACTATTATTACATGGTCGGGTCCAGCTCTCAAGAATTGCCTAAAGATAAACTTAAATATATATTTCTTGAGGTGGGAAATTAACTTTTGGCAGATAAAAGTTATAAATCAAAAATAAATTAGCAAATTATGCCTCAAAATCTGATTTGCATATAAATCCGCTCTCTAATCATATATCATCAAAGTATATTGCACTCGCTCACTCATGTCACAACTAACCTGTTACTACCTAGTTATATTACTAATTTTGTATGGTAGAAATGGCCTAAAAAATAGCGGTTATATATTTTGGAATATATTTTTAACTAAAAACAGCAATAGCAAATGATCGTTTTCGTATTCACGGTAAGTTTGTTGTAAATATTAACTGAAACAACAGACAAAAACATTTTTAGTTGTCTCAAAAAATATGGCAGCACTCGTTTAGACAAACGTTCCTTGCAATTAAGAAACAAACAAGATGAGTCAAAGCAAAAAAATCCGACCAATAAATATTTTCTCAATGGTTCTTGACCAGCGTGAGTAGAAAGCATATAGAAAACTTCAGTATTTTAAATACTTTATTAAAATCGATTGAATTTATCATTATCGATTGCTTATTGTAATCCTAAACACTTTATTTAAGCAAATTCAGCATTTCGTTGACGTTTTTCTGCCGACATCATCTGGCAACACTGCCTGTAATTCAGGGTAATCTCCCTTTTTGAGGGATTTTTCGGTTGGATTTTGCCTAAAAGGAAAAAGGTACTTTTTTTTTATCCAAATGAAAAAAAAGGACAATTTTTTAATTTACATTCTTTTATATGTAATTATACTTATATAGAGGTTTTTTTATAAATGATGCAGTTTTGTTCCTTGGAAAATTTTCAGCAAAGTACCTTTCAATAATTTTTTATCTACGATGAACATTTTCCCTTAAATCCTATTTTGTAAACTCGCATCCGATTTTCTCATACCAAAATGAATTGAGGGAAAAGAGGGTTTTTATGTTTTTTATGTGGGAAATTTCAAGCATGAAAAAAGTCCATGGCATCACTGGTTCTCCCTGCAGTGTTCTAAAGCCGACTGACAAACGCCGGCGGCAACAAAGTGGATATTTTTTGTCGGCTAGCCAACGACTTGAGCCAACATATTTTATCGGCTTAAAAATAAAAATCGTTTGAAATGGGCTTGAATTGTGATTATGAATTTGAACGAACTAGAATTATAGAAAAGTCGCAAAAATCGTTTTTTTGCAATAAGTACAAAATTTATAAATACAAAAAAATAGAAAATGTCGGCTAGTCGACTCCAGCACCGACCAGCAGGTGCTAACGGCGACGGCTAATATTTTATGTTTTATGGTCGGCTAACAGCGCCGCCGCCGCGCTGATACGGCTATGAACACTGGCTCCCTGTTCATTTTATTGTTCTGATTCCACCGTTTTCAAACAGCTGTTTATTCATCCGATCACCGACCACATTTGTGACTCTTGTGTTGCCTCAGCAAACTCTGTATTTCTGTTTCTGTTCGGCGTGGGATAAGACAGACAGGAGTTTCTGCGAGCAATGTTAATCAACGGAAATTTCGAATTCACCGGCCAAAGTAAAGCACACTAATCAATAAAGCAAAAAAAACATAAGAACTGGGAAATTTTTGAAAAAGCAAAAAGACTTTTTCTTAATTTTTTCTTCTGGTTCGGTTTTACTAACAATTTAAATCGTAAAAGCGTAAAATATTTAAAAGTTAAAAAAAAAACCAAAAAATTTCGTGCCCTAAAGTGAAGTGAAATAGCGAAAAACAAGATCGAATTTAAACAATCAAGAATTACATTTAAAAAAACGGTAAATTTAATAGAGACTAAAAGAAGTCGTACTAAAATGTATATGGATGTATATGTATATGGCGAATTCCCAATTCTTTTGAATCTCAAAAGTACTGCTGCAACTATATAAGTGGCTACAAATTGTCAAAAAACATTGCACAACATCAAAAGTAAACAACTCTAATCACCGAAATTTGGCAACATTGTTCGTTGTGCGATCTTTGACCTGAATCGACCATTTTGCATTTGGTAATTGTAACAAGGATTGCAACAATATTTTTTATTTATTAAAAAAGATATCAGCAGGGAACACACAAACGTGTTAGAATACAACTTAACCTCAATTTCTAAGCTAAAAAGTGAAAAGTTTGAAATTTTGGACAAAATTCCGAAGGTCTCTCAGCTGCCACAACATGGACCTTTTGTGCACCGAGAATATTATGAACGAAAATGAAACACAATTTAGTCAGAAATTTCCAAACCAAATAGAACAAAACCAACCACCGTTAAGGCGCAACTCCAATTCGCCATATTCACACTCTTCGTCGTCGTCCTCGTCGTCGTCGTCTTCTTCGTCGGGCTACAATTCCACGACAAGTAGCCGCTGGAGTGCTTCCCTTTGCCACACATCGGCTTCGTCGTCGTCGACTATTTCCTCAAAGGCCACGTCGCCACCACCGGCCTGCATTAATGACGGGAAAACCTCCAATACGACTTCTCATTCTCACTATAAAAATAACGCTTACACTAACAATCTCATAAATCGCAACTTGGACTATGTCAACACCGCTACCGAGGATCCCACCTTCCGTTCCGATCGCATACTGGAGAACGCACTCAAGACCGAGGAGAAGCGGCCGCACACTGTCTGCTTCTACTTCAAAACGGTACAGAAGGACATCACGCCGCCCATGCGCAAAATAGTAGCCGAATGGATGATGGAGGTAAATGCAAATAATAATTTTTACTATTATTGTACACTTTCAAATTGATAACTGGAATGCATACGAATAATATTAATGCGTGATTACGTGCAACCTGTTGGCTGTCGAGGGAAATAACAAACAAGTACTGCGACCCCTCTTTCCAAATGGAAAACGACTAAAAAACATTTGTAAATTCAACACCGTCTTCCTTATTGGAAACGATTAAAGCCACATTTGTCCAACGCCAGTCGACGAGAATTCTACAAACGCTGGAAACACCTAATGAAAGTTTTGAAACCAATTAGCTCGAAAATCGTTAATCGTTAATTTCAGTTTCATTGCAAAGGCGTGTCTATATGGTTGATTTATGAAGCTATTTTGCCCTTCGAAATATTCCATATTCTCCAGAAAAGTTCGTAATTCACTCGAAACGACCGTGATTGACATTGCAGTGCAAACAAACAAACATCAGCAAATTTAACTGGCGCCAGACCTTTCAGCACCTTGCACTCTAGAGCGATTATATTCTATATAGTCTATTTCTATATACTATAGAATTTCAGTTGTATTTTCACAATCATTCATAATACCATCTCAAGTCTATTCACTATCGGCGTTGTTGCAGGAGAGGAATTCATAAATAGCACTTTGAAAAATTAAACCGCTTAATGATTTAAACATCGGAGAAAGTCAGCACATTAGTGTTTCCGATAAGATACACAAGTTGATGGAATAATGTACAATTTAGATAAGGTTCACCTTTGACTAACGCCTAAATATACCAAACATTTGTCATATTATTGTGAAATTGTCAACCAAAATACCATTTTTTTTTGTGTATAAAATTGTTCAATTACTGCGGAATTTATGGATTTTGTCACATGTTCCGGTTTGGACGGAACAAAAAACCCGATTCGAAATTCCCCTCGGTAATAGATAGTTGCTTAAGAAAAAGTGAATCCCACATTTGTGGGAAATGGAATTAATTCAAATAAAATAACTATTTCTGCGCCACTACTCCTCAGCTCTCACGTTTTTCTAATCTTATCTCCGTACCGCTCCTCCGCTTCATTCATTATGCCTTTCTTTCTTTCTTGTTCTGGTCTATGCAATTGTCAATCAAATTGTATGTATTTTGTTTCGTCGCTGCTTGCTTCTCCTGACGAAAATTATGTTGTATTATGTAGGTTAATTATAATTTATTATCAGCTAGAAGAGAAGGAGAAGAATAATTCCGGCAAAATTGGCAAGCGACCAGATGATGCGAAAGTTCAGCATCAGCTAGAGAGGAATCATCCCGAAAGATTGTGTGGCGTATGGCTACAGAAAGACAAGCCGTAGTGGTTTTTAATATTTTCGAATGCAAACTCCTTAGAGTAGCGCAAGATCTGGTTCGTTGCTAGGCCAGTTGAGGCTGCCGTCTCCAGGTAGATTTTGTCCCAAAACTAACAGTAAGAGGTAGTTACTTGGAAAACATCTCGCTCAGGTACCCAACTGTAATGGGCTCATAACTATGGTATTTATGAGTTTTGAGCTGTTCTGTCGATTAGTATCGGGAGATGAACTATTTATAAAAGAAAACATTTCATACATCCTTTACATTTATTTTTTTGAACCGTTTTGAAAATGCTATCGCCCGTTTGTTTAAATGTAACTAAGTGGTCATTCCCTAATTTCGTTTATATCCAACTAGCTCGCATCCGTAATTTAATCGATATTAAATAGTCATTCAATGGACTTCGTTTTTTCGCTAACCAAAGTGGTGATAGTAAATTTTGGCAATGGCACCTCATTTCCTTAGATCGTTTATATCGAATACTATCTTTGTTATACTTGTTAGTTCGTGTTGACTAGCATAAACATCGATACTTCAAAACTGTAAACCCTTTTTGTATATTTTTCTGCATTGCCATTAAATCCTGGCCCACGGAGCGAAGGCCTGTAAACAAAACTGTTCTCAAATGCCAACGGCAACATCTGCCGTTGCCAAAAGGCAGGACAAACGAAGAAAAAAAACGAGTGAAACGTAAACAATAATAAAACGCAGTTATACTTATTTTTGTATGCGTGTGTATTTCGCCTGCAACAAATGCTGCAACTACTTTTGCCTAAACATTTTCCTTACACGATTCAATGATTGTTTCGAAAACAAAACTCACTTCATTGCCGTTTCGAAAAGCCTGGTGCACCACCGGCAGCAGCTACAAGTTGTACAAAAACGGCAGATGGAAACGTAAACGTGGTTATGTGTATTGTTTTCTTTTTAATAAATCGTCTTGGAAATATTGCAGCAGCACTGCGAATCGCATTCGATCGATCGACAATGCACAGAAATATATGCAAGCGCACATGTCGCCTCGTTCCTTCGGATATGAGTTGAAACAATCCTGGTGTGTTGTTGATTCAGACCATACACGCTCACACACACACACGTTTGGTTGCCTCAAAAGCCTTATACTTCAGGTCACCTCGAAGGTAAAATCGAAAGAAAAACAAGTGGGTAAGATTCAGTCGGTCAAAGCCGACTTATAAATACCTTACACCAGGATAGTACAACAACATCAAGTTCGAAATCAGCAATGCAAAAATACCAAGTTTGGTACTATTTCAGCGAAATTGTATTGGGTATGGGAGGTAGGCGCGGCCCATTTGCAATACCAACTTCTTCTAGGACCTGAAAAGGATAAATTCAAATTTTATACCTACCTTCTAGGTCTTGCAATTGTGCTTACCAATGAAGTGGTCGTACCTCAGAAGGTGTAGGGTATACAAATACACGAAAACTGTTCACCTCACATGTTGGCCGCGCCGGCACAGTTGTCGCCTCAAGAAACTTAACCGAGCCGAAAATGTTCGACACACAAACAATTCAGTTTGAATTGGAACGATTTTAAATGGCATTACGTGTTGCATAGGACGAACGAACAGCAGCAGAAGCCACGTTCGAATGGAAACGACGCGATGAAACCCTTACAATTATTAAAATTAAACAAAACAAAGTTGCAGCTGCCGAAAAACGGTGATCGACACAAGAAAGCGAAAAACACTTAGCTGCTGAAGCTACAAAGAAGCCAAGAGGTGTGGTGGGCAACTCCACTGGACGATTGAACTTTGCTGGAGTGAACTTGTGGTTGCCACCAGGTGGGGAATATACGATCTGTGTTGAAAGGGAAACGATCGAATGAAGCTTTAGACCTGAATGACCAAAAATATCGATATTTCGTTAAAAATTATCGATAAACAGAAAATGTCCTGAAATGTTCACTGAACTCAAAAACGAAATTCATGCTCGAGAAACTACTCCAGACGGTGGTTGATTCTTACCTGTGCACTTTTTCACTCCTCATGTCTACCTTTTCGTGTACGAAAACAATGATCCTTGAGGACTCGTTGGAGGAAAAGCAAAAAAAAAAGAAAGAGGAGGAAACTGAATGAACTGTTGCGTCTGCGCAGAAATACATTTTGTACAGTTGTTGACAAAAGGACTTTGCATACACACAAGCTGTGTCCTGCTGTCAGTCTTCTCTGCTCATGCAACCGTGGACATTTTTTCCAAATGTGTAGATAAATTCTTCAAAACTGCAATGAGTAAACGACTTGCAACCCTCGTAAGGAAATTTCCAAACGAACACAAGTCATAGAACTTACTCGGCTGGGGAGAAGACTTGGAAGCAACTTCAATCGAAGTAATATGAATCTAAATTGGAGTGGAATTCCGAAAAGCAACCACTAGCCATCAGCCACCTTGAAAAGTTCATTCTACCCAATTAATTCGAAATTGGCGATTTTTTATTCGCCAATCTTTAATGCGCAATTGCCGAAAAAAAACCTTTTCAATTAAAAAACGTGTTGTAATATTAGACCACTAGCGACTCAGCTTTGGCTGTTTTTGTTATGGCTCAACCAAAAAAATGCACAAATTAGCGAAATTTAAAGAAAAACCCAATACACACACAATGACAAGACGTTATTATTAACAATGTGCTCACATTAATTTTTAGATTCTTCGCCGATGAAAGACATTGAACTTGGCCTCAAATGAGACCCTCAACTTAAGTTTGTTTTGTTTTCGTTTTTTGCTGTCAATTTAAACTTTGAGGCTCCACAGAACCGCCCCAACACATGTAACGAAATCGAAAGCTTCGTAGCAGAAACGTTGCACATTTACGAGACGATAGACTTGCTTGTGCGCTATTACAGCAACAACAACAAGCAGCAGAGCGCATGTCGCATTCGATAAAAATGACACAAGACTTTTCTTAGAGCTATGAACTTTAGCATAGGATGACGGTTAAGCTTTCAACCAAATGCAATATTCAAAGTAGAGTTGAGTGGGAATAATGAATTTGCTTCGAAATTGGTAACATTTGGTGATGGCCACGTAGTTGCCGTGAAAAGCTAAAGAGAAATTTTGGATAATTTTCGGAAATCCTACTAATCAATGGCAAGGTGTATTCATTTCCTTTCGAATCAGAGGTTCGCGTATCTCAATACCGAATACAATCGGTAGTCTTTCTGTCAATTTACTAAATTGAATTTAGGTTCGTAAAAATGAGACAACTCCGTAGTTGTTTGTGACAATACCGTACTAGCCGCCCTAAACTCAGTTGAAATCCAACGTCCCAGTTGATTGAAATGTATGTCGGTCGCATTGTGCGAGTGTGTGCTTGTGCGCAATAATGCGGTTAACCACATCCAGGTGCATCTGCAATTGTCTACAAAACTAGTAACTCATGTTTTGACCGCGTTGAGTATGCGCACTGACAACGTATTACGTACGAGTTGTAATTGAACACACGCGCTTGGGCTAATAACATTAAACGATGACCGTTCATGATGGCTGGTTCGCCAGGTGACTCTCGCTTTTGGCGAGACTCCAACTGGCGTGTAACTAGGTGATGCCAAAGCTTCGATCGGCAATTGCCTTTTTACAAACATATTATGTCACCGCTGCCGCCGCCCATGTACTAGCCAGTACTCTGTGCGCTGTTTATCTGCAATATTTTTTCATTGCCATTGTTTATCAGTTGAACAAATGTTGTTGCAACATTTTGCAGTTCAGACCTAATTATGGCATCGGTGATGCACACGTTTATAGAGCGATTGCTTGCGCTGTTTGTCGCTTATCACTTACCGGCGATCGCGCATTCTAGCGTCGTGTCAACTTAATTACTTTGTAATTGTCGTAATTGTAATTTGTTAAATACGAGCAGCAAGCATTTGTGTCACACATGCACTCTACTCCACTATTCTCCCATTGCATGCATGTATGCTTGCTCCTCGGACGTTTATGTTTTTGTTTACCTTATCGCTCGGTGATGGGCGTCAAATGAATGGATTTAATGAATGTGCTTTCGGAATATCTGGGCTTCCATTTTGGTCTCATTTCTGAGAAATCGTTGCATTTTGAAGTATCTCGAAGGAAGTCTATTAATAAATGAAACCCGCATGTTTATGTTGCCTCTGGAATGCGCTGACCACAAAATTGTCATCATCTTATGGATTGAAAACAAAAATCTCCCAGATTCTCCTGTCAACGTCTTGTCAGGCGTTGAATTTCATGTTCTAAAGACAACGAAGAGGACACACGACACCAACAAATAGTGATCACTTCATTCAAACTGCAGCAAAATATGTTAAATGAAATTAAACTTTTTCAATTTTTTTTAAGAAAATACGTATTTCTAGCAACTGTAGTTTTCTCTTTTTATAATTTACTTTTCGATTAAATCCTATTTGAATGATTTAGACACATTTCCGATCTTTGAATAGCTTTGCGAATTTTTCGTCGTGCACACTGTCATCATTAGAAACCGCAAAATTCCTAACAACAATCTGCCATATGCGGATGTAAGTATGTTCAATGACGTCGTGGAATTATTAATAAATATTTTTCCTAATGAACAATTGCAACTGACGCCCGTACATATATTATCGTCTTTAAGTTTGTTTTACATTTTAAATACATGCTGAAGTGGTGTGGTTATGAAATTCCATAGTCCATAGTCATCCTTAACGCCCTATCCGGATTTTGGTTGCTTCTAGCTTTTCTCAGATATATAGAACTTCGAACCAATGTTCTCGTTAATATCGAAATTCCTCTGAAGTGATTGGTTCGTCTTCGTTATTTCTTTCAAATTGTGTACTATTTTATTTTCAACTGGCTCAAAAGTAAATTTAACCTCAAGTACGACAAGTTAGAAGCCAAAGAGAGCTCCGCAACTGATTCGATTCTTTCGAGTAGCAATGCTCTCGGTGATCGAATTTGTATAACCATAAAAGTATAACCATGAAGTGGTGGTGTTGTGCCCCTTCTCACAATACGTTCTGAGCACCGCGCGTATAGAAAATTATTTCTTCAAAAGCAGTCGTCTGTATTTTTTTACTGCGCCGTTTCTTTGTGGTTCTGTTTATACATTTTCGTTTTTAGAATCTTGATCACAAAAAATTAAAAACAAAAAAAAACTAATCCGAAAAAATACAGAAAGAAACAATTTTGGTTTTTTGTGAGTTGTGTGTGAATTTCGTTGTAGCAAAAAATATTAAAGTGCTTTAATTTTTGCATACGATGAACCATTTTGATGGCGCAACCAAAAATAGAAGCTGATCATTGGCTACTTCGTTAGTTCGCAACGTTCTCCTTGACCATCCGAAGCCCAAGTCCACAGCTTGACATCCCACTATTTCATAAAATTTATTACTCTCAGTACAATAACCCCAACTTGACACAAACAACAAACATTGCGCCTTATCAATCACAGCAGCGACGACGCGTCAAACTTCTATGTTAACAGTTACTTATGTTGCTTCACTTTTCCCTAACATCCACCAAGCATACACTCTTACCGAAAACTTATCTTTCGATTCAACCCAAAAAATCCAAGAAAAAAAAACGTCATAATATGTGATAATTTTTTGTAGTTCTCTGCCACAAGCAATCGCCGTGATATTTCGTTAACTTTAAAACATTTTACTTTTATTTGCTTCACTTGTTGCTGATAGTGTGGTTGGTGGTTGGTGTGGCAAGTCTAGGGTGGCCATACAACTTGATTTGCAGGTAATACCAATTATTGGTAGGAAATCCATGACTACAATCGGAGAAATCAGTCTGCCGAACTCTTCGATTTTTGGGGATAATGAACAAATTCCATGCTCTGTGTGAAAAACTCCTCTTGATGGCAACTCTGACGTTGCCATCGTCGCATACATTTGTATGTCGACCGTCTCCTACGTTTTTCTGAATTATTTCAAATACATTCTGAAATGAGCTCACGCAAATATTGAGATGAGACTTTTGCCCCATGATTGCCACGAGGAGCAGCATGGATCAAGAAATATGACTGTCACTGGAAACTAACTAAACTAACAGCAGTTACAAAAGCGCTTAATTTAGCAGACTCGCCACTTATGCGTACAAGGAAAACGCAGTATGAGTATCTTGAAAGTTATTTTTGCAAACGACGAACAACCAAAATCAGCTGATTAAACTTGTTTGTGTGCAAAAAAAAAACCGAAAGAAATGCCTTTCTGTGCGCCAGTGTTGGATGTATTTGTGGTGGAGCTTTGCAAGTTTGTTCAAATTTTGTTTGAAGAGCGTTTATTTTTTGGCCATTGTTGTTGTTTTTTGTTTTGTTTTTTTGCATACTTTATCAGCCGAGGTTCGTTCGTAAACGACTACTTACGAAGACGCCATGGCAACGTTGCCGATTTTACGCATGCCGAAATTCTACATATTTCAACAGCAACCACCCACTGATTGAAAGACAAGAGCAAATCGAATGGCTATGAACACTTTCATAGAGCCATTTGGCGATAGTTGGGACGAAGGGAGTAGCGGGCGGTGGCGGTATTCTCCTCTGCTCACTCCCAAACACGATTCCACAATTAGTTTTTGTCAATTATTAAAGAATTATATTTTATTGAGAAACATCCTCAATGTCTCCGAAAAGATTATGTTAAAACGGTCATTGCCCTGTAAGAAAGATGTTATTTGTTTTTGTTTTTTTCTTCTTCTCTCAAATATGACATGAGAAATTACGTCTTTGCGTATGTTAGTTCAGGTACAACAGAAACTATTCTCGATTTACCCGTTCAGCGACAGTATGGACGGACGGTACTCTCTTTTTGTTTCACTGTCGTCTCCGGTGTGCTTTGTTGTTTCTTTTGATGGGCTTCCGTCTGTTTGTTGTTCCTCCAAATTTTATAGTTGTCACTTGAATTTGTAGATCATTCAGGCAATAGCAAACATGTAGTAGCCGCTGCCACAGAGGCCGAGATCGATCGAATGTGTGACTCTCAAATTAACACTCGCATGCCGAAAAATACAGGCCAAGCGAACGAAAGATAGACGTCAGACACGAGAGACCCGAAACATATGACGATCGACTCGTCTCGTCAAAGTAACCAAAAATGTAGAAATTTCGTATTGGATGATGTGAAAACGAGGCATAAATATGCGACCAATACAAGGCATACCTTCCCCCCATTTAAAGAAAACCCTAAAGACTAAAACGAAAACCTCTTTTTCCACTTTTGCTTTATTTTCTGGGCTTTTCTTTTGATTGATCGTGTAATTAGTACCATTTTGATATGGCAGACTAATGTGCCAAGAGACTAAGCATAGCCTAGCCGTAGGCATAGTCAAGCCCAAGCACTAAGTGATAAGAGAAAATACATATTTTGAATTTCCACGTGCATTTGAGTTCAAACACCAAAGTTTTTCGAACTAAAAAGTTCAAGTAGTTGCCGCAAGATCTCAAACGGAAAATCTCTCGAAAAAGTGTTTCACCCAAACACGTGGGCACAAGTGTTGCGTGGCGGCGGCGGCAACCGAAAATATTCATCGTTAAGTCAACAGAAGTTGGCTGGGAAGCGACAAACACCAAACACTCCACCGAGCTCCCAGCCT